>CM060888.1:129602967-130202967 GCA_030762935.1 Hymenopus coronatus | reverse complement strand
CAACCATGGAGGGAGAAGGAAGATGAAAATGTTCTTTATGATTGTATTCTTTTTCATCTTCGTTTACCGTCAAATATTTACAAGAGGTTGCATTACACAGACCATGTTGATGTTGTTCGTTTTCGCATGCTTGAAGTTCTATAACATTTATTCTAATTACTAATTCATAATATGCTTGCATTTTCAGAATATCACGTTTTGTAACTCGCTTTGCCCTGTCGTATGGTTTGCCATCACTTAGAATTTTCTCACGTAAATTTAATTTTAAGTTTCTTAGTTTTGTTCCCATTATCTTCTGCACATGTAACGTCTCAATGTTTATGCCTTTTCTATAAAGATGTTCATCCTGAACAGCTTTGTAAGAACTTTGTATGTTCATCTCCTAATTGTCCAAAATGCTTCACATTGTAATGTGCTAATGACCGCTTGAAAATATCCCTGGCACCCTCAACTTCCATCCCTCCACTTACCACTTGGTAATTGGCAATGCAATCATTTTCATGGATTTTTTGTAACTTATTACATTGCAGTACCTAATTGTTATATCAACCTGTATCTACACAGGTGCTGTCGTCACTCTGGTATCTGAAGAAAATGCACGCTATTGGTATGTGCCATCTTCAGCAATGTTATGTCTCTTTTCACAGAGTTACTTTCCAGAGCTTCCTCAATAGCTTCTGTCATACTTTCCTTCATATGTCTTCAATGGCAGAACCAAGAACATGTACATAATTTGGAAACTTCTTTGGAAGGTTTGGTAGATTCATTATTCTACAGAAAATATTTGCTGATTTTTGACATTTCCCTATAGCTCTTGGATCATATATGGTTTAAGAGACCACTACTTGCTTTTCAGTAATTTGATGTTTATTCTTCAGATAAATTAGAAATTCAGTTGATGAAATCATTAGCAGAGGTAGATTCAATTACAATAGGCATAAATCTGTGGTTAGCACCACAGATTTTTGAGCGTTGTCCATAGAATACCCCAGGATGATTAAATCAAATGGTACCTAAGCCAATGATCACATCATGCAAAGTTGGTGATGTCTCTTGACTGTGGAATTCTTTTGGTTCTGAATTTATGAAATCATCCTTTCTTTCACTCATATTACCATTACATATTTTACTGACTAAACCAACATTTCTTTGCACAGATATTGTAATAGGACCATGACAAGTTTTAAAGCAAAAAATCATTTAGTGCACCTTGTCATAAAGATATATAACGTAGACTACAAAATGCATTAGTTTTATTTTTAACATACCTCATACGGAACTTGTGAGGTCCTGTGCATGTAAAGAAACCAATTTCAATTATTCAGCAACCTTTTATCGAAACATTTGACTATAACTTTAGGCTAGTTTATTCCCTTATTTCTCATCTAGTTTTAAGGAATAATGCATACGACAGTTTTTGCTAATGTTTATCTTGATTAGCACGAAGTGGAAAGAAGCAAGAATTATTTGTCACAAAATAGGAAAGAGTCGTGAGAATAGAACACATCAGATTTTTACGACATATTGTCATGCTTTATTAATTGAATGTTTTAATTGGTTAAATATCCTGTGTAGAGAGCGGCATATGCTTCGTGTTTCCGCGATTTCATAAACATTGAGCGCAGCCCTTTGTTTCAACACATAAAAGAACCGCCCTCTATGGGAAACAACTACATAGTGCCTCTTTCCCGGATTAGTTCTCTAGAATACAGGTGGAGGTATAACTCAGTGGTGGAGCATTGGACTGCAGATAGAGAGGTCTCCTGTTCACACCCGTGTGTCCCCTGGCTGTCATTTTTGAATAAGTGAAACAACTACATAGTGCCTCTTTCCCGAATTAGTTCTCTAGAAACAGCAACTGGGGGTATAGCTCAGTGGTAGGACGTTCAACTGCAGATCGATTGGTCTAATATCTTTGAATATGATAGATATAGTGTCTCTTCCCCTAATTAGTTCTCTGGAAAACACAGGTGGGGGCATAGCTCAGTAAGAGAGCATTCGACTTCAGATCCATAGGTCCCTGGTACAAACACCCTTGTTGTTCTTTTTACTTTCTCTACACGTACTATGTACAGATTTCACCGGAAATACATGTTTTGGGTCCCCCTGAATCCAAGAAAAGCATTTTTGGAAAAAGGTCCGTGTGTGCGTGTGGGTGTCTGTGTGTGATTGTGGACAGCATAACTCAAAAATGAAGAGCCCGTTAAATATGAAACTTGGAATTAAGTTTGGAATTTTCCAAGGATGCGACACGAAGATTTTCAAGAAAATCCCCCCACCCTTAACATGTATATCTTGAATGTCCTGGGACTATTTTTTCAGGATGAATTTTACAGAATTTTGCATAAGTGTTAAACTGTAAGATATAAACAAAAACTTACCGTAAAAAATGTAGAGCACGTTAAAACACACCATTTATGTTGTATACAGTTTTTTCATGGAGTTGATCTTTTTGAGATATTCCTTGACTTCGGTTTCAGGTATGAAAAACCTATACTTTTCTCATACAGGAATTTGTCAACTCCTGTCCATACAAACAGAGGAACTTCAGTCACATAGCAACCAGCTTTTGACTATCACTTTAACCCATTGTACTCCATTATCTCGCTTCTACTTAAAAGGAAGCAAAGTAATAAGACTGTTTCTGCTAATTTTTGTCTCGATTAACATGAAGTAGATAGAAGCATAAGCTTTTTAATATTTTTTTACAGAGATGTAGAGAAAGTCATGTGAATGGAATACATCAGATTTTTTTTTCGGATCTGTATTATTTCTGGAAGTTTATTTATATTTGCCTTTCATGCAGAACAAGTACATTCGAAATTATAATTCCTTTCCTCATTAGTACGTAGTGTTTAATTCGTTGTATGTAGGTACTCAATACAGAAATAGTTGTTCAGTTTTATTTCATTTGATGTTCATTTGTCACAATGACAATAGTGTTTTGTGAACTGTGCCTACAATTGTAATGTCTACACACCAATATATAATATACTGAATTTTTATAAACTCCTTCCAGGGTTATAGAGAAGTGTATTCACTGAGGTGTTAAATGCAATTTTTACTGAAGCGTTCTCTATTGTACCCACATGCCAACCGTGCAATACATTTATTTTATTTGTCAGTAAATAAAAGCACATTGCGTAACGAAGCAGAATATAAACGGTTCATTATAAAATACAAACAAAGGCAGCGACGTAAAAATAAACTCACCAACAAAGAGAGGAGCATTACCATTATAAAAATCAGGTGTGATACGTTCACATGATTTTCTCTACAACTCTACAACAAATTACTGTTAAGAAGTTTAAGCTTTTATTTACTTCATGCAAATCGAGAAAAAATTAGCAGAAATAGTCTTATTACTTGCTTCCTTGTAAGTAGAAGCCAAATAAGGGAGTAGCATAGGTTAAAGTGATAGTCAAAAGCTGGTTGCTATGTGACTGGAGTTCTTCTGTGTGTATGGAGAGAAGTTGACAAATTCCTATATGAGAAAAGTATAAGTTTTTAAAGCTGAAACCCAAAACAATGAATATATCAAAAACGATCAACTCCATGAAAAAAATTAATATAACATAAATTGTGTGTTTTAAAGTGCTCTACATTTTTTGTGCAGTACGTTTTGTTTTTGCATCTCTTACGGTTTATCAGTTATGCAAAATTTCGTAAAATTCATCCAGAATAAAGTAGTCTTCAGAGGCTATTCCCATGAAATTCAAGATATACATTTTATTTGTCACGTAAATATCTTTAATATG
Organism: Hymenopus coronatus; assembly: GCA_030762935.1. Lineage (NCBI taxonomy): Eukaryota > Metazoa > Arthropoda > Insecta > Mantodea > Hymenopodidae > Hymenopus > Hymenopus coronatus. The sequence goes on along the minus strand of CM060888.1, from coordinate 130,199,209 downwards.
TGATATTTTAATCAAAATCGTTAGAGCCACTTTTGAAGAAAATCAAAATTTTCGAAAAAAGGTTAATGTAAATGGTAGTTTGGAGTGGGGGGATTTTTCTCAAAATCTTCTTGTCGCATCCCTGGAAGATACTAAACTTCAACACCAAGTTTGGTATTTTACCGACTTTTCTTCATAGTCACACAGACACACACTCACACACACACACACACACACACACACACACACACACACACACACACACACATGGGCCTTTTCCTGAAAATGCTTTTTTTGGATAAAGGGGACCCCAAATCTTATTTCCGGTGAAATCTCGGTATCGAAATTTTGGGTGGAGTGCTGTCTCTATACACTATGTACATAGTACGCGTAGAGAAAGTAAAATAGCATGTATGTTGGCGAGAACATGTTTAATATCAGACAGATTCTAAGGACTTACGATGGTAAGTCGTCATTAAAGTAGTTCTCTGAAGTGAGTCATATGGTTGGTTGAACCGGGTACTACACATAATCAGTTGGAAGATTAAATGGCACATCGGCAAGTGGACCAATGGTAAGAGCAACCCACGGAGAGCCTCCAGCTGCCTCAACATCTTAGCCCAATGCATACACGCTAAACATAGCGCTAAATAATGTCACTACAACGCTCTTCGAAATCCGAGTGTTCACGCCTTGGTCCACCGCGGTTTGATCAGTGGCGTGCTAATCCTTAACACATTTTATTCTGTAGCAAAGAATTAGAAACCATAGCCTATATGTTCCCGATCTCCAACTGTTTATCTTGGACCCTTCTACACTCCTGTCAATTTGTGCGGTCGAATCCTGAGACACTCTGTAGGTGTGTGTATATATATATTTATTTGTTAATTTATTTAGTTATTATTCGGAATTTGGGCCGTTCTAAAAATCGAATGAAAATAAGTGTGATTGATTGATTTTGTATTTTTGATGACGATTTCAAAGGTTTTATTTGTCGGAAAAGCTTGTTACTTCCTCTATACACACTATGTACTTCAGAACTACTAGAGAAGGTATTGCACTCCAACCAAAAATTCGATACCGAGATTTCAACGGAAATATATGTTTTAGGGTCCCCTGTATCTAAAAAAAGCATTTTCACAATAAGTTCCGCGTGTGTGTGTCCGTGTGTCTGTGTGTCTGTGAACACGATAACTCAAAAACGAAAAGTCAGTAAAATACCAAACTTGGTATTTAAGTTGAGTATCTTTCAGGGATGCGACATGAATATTTTGAAAAAAAAATCCCCCCACCCCAAACTACCCTTTACAGGGAACTTTTTTCGAAAATGTTAATTTTCTTAAAAAAGGCTCTAACGATTTTGATTAAAATTTCGTATATTAAAGATATTTACCTGACAAATAAAATGTATATCTTGAATTTTCTGGGAATAGCCTCCGAAGACCACTTTATTCGGGATGAATTTTACGGAATTTTGAATAACTGCTAAACCGTAAGAGATGGACAAAAACTTACTGCACGAAAAATGTAGAGCACGTTAAAACACACAATCTATGTTATATACATTTTTTTCGTGGCGTCATCGTTTTTGAGTCATTCCTTGTTTTTGGTTTCTGCTATGGAAAACTTATACTTTTCTCATACAGGAATTTGTCAACCGCTTCCATACAAACAAAGGCACCTCAGTGACGTAGCAACCAGCAAGGAATAAAGCAAACATAGCAACAAGGAACCAAGTAATAAGACTATTTCTGCTATTTTAGTCTGATTAGCATGAAGAAAATAGATGTATAAGCTTTTTAAGAGTAAATTTTTGCAGAGATGTAGAGAAAGTGTTGTGAATGGTACATATCAGATTTTTTTTATTATAGACAAATTCGTGTGCATGCTGGAACGGTTGCTTTTTTGTATATATGACAAATATTTACCAAATAATTAGACATAATATAATATACACACATAATCGAGTATTATATGAATGATAAATGGTTTTATAATGTGTAGGTTTATGCTGAAATTTTGGATTTATATTAAGAAAGCTTTGTATCATTGCTAGCGGAACACACTGTAACTATTGGTACGCAAGAACGTCATATGTCGCTCTTGGCAATATCACTACGTCTTGAGAACCCGTAGGAATAATTCACCGGTTAGTGTGACTATAGTACTTGGTGGAGGAGTATGTTTCGGCGAGCTATTTTTTAAATCTGATTCAGTAGGCGAAACTACTGGGTCCAGTGATTTTCATATTTAGCGCATATTTAGCGCACACTAACCTTAACTACCGTGCGTACACAAATTTGTTTCTAATTTTCTGTTGTGGTAGCACTTGACGGAAAAATATATTTCTAAACATTATAAAACCATTTATTATTTATATAATACATGTTTATATATAAATATGTGGTAAATATGCGTCATATATGCAAAATACCAACCGTTCCAGCATGCAGACGAATTTGTTCATTATAAAAGCAAACAAGCTTTTTCGACAAATAAAATCTTTGAAATCGTCATCAGAAATACAAAGTTAATCAATCACACTAGTTTCATTTGATTTTGGAGCGCACCAAGTTCTGCATAATTACTATTTATTTATTAGCGATAGCGCATTAATCGATGTATTCGCAATTTATTTAATATAATGAATTCCAGTATTCCCTCTACGTTATCTGACAGGCTAAATGATCTGTGGTTAATACATATCCTCAAAATAACTTGAGATGTTTTTGTGGTTTACCAAGAAAAACAAAATCTGATATGTTCCATTCATATGACTTTCTCTATATCTCTGTAAATTATTATTGTTAATAAGCTTATCTTTTATTTATTTCATGCTAATCGAGAAAAATTAGCAGAAATAGTCTTATTTCTTGCTTTATTGTAAATAGAAGCGAAATAAGGGAGTACCATAGGTTAAAGTGAAAGCCAAAAGCTGGCTGCTATATGACTGATGTTCCTTTGTTTGTACGTACAGGAGTTGACAAATTCCTGTAAAAGAAAAATAAGTTTTTCAAAGCTGAAACCAAAACTCAAAACATCTCAAAAACGATCAACTTCAGGAAAAAGATGTATATAACATAAATTGTGTGTTTTAACGTGCTCTACATTTTTTGTGGGTTAAGCTTTTGTCTATCTCTTATAGTTTAGTAGTTATGAAAAATTCATCCAGAATAAAGTAGTCTTCAGAGGCTATTCCCAGAAAATTCAAAATATACATTTTATTTGTCAGGTAAATAACTTTAATATACGGTATTTTAATCAAAATCGTTAGAGCCATTTTTTAGAAAATCAAAATTTTTGAAAAAAGTTCCATGTAAAGGGTAGTTTGGGGCGAGGGAATTTTTCTCAAAATCTTCGTGTCGCATCCCTGGAAGATACTAAACTTAAATACCAAGTTTGGTATTTTACCGACTTTTCGTTTTTGAGTTATCGTGTTCACAGACACACGGACATACGGACACACACACAAGGACCTTTTTCTGAAAATACTTTTTTTGGATACAGGGGACCCTATAAAATATATTTCCGGTGAAATCTTGGTATCGAATTTTTTGGTGTACATAGTGAGTCTAGAGAAGGTAACAAGTCAGCGCAATGCCGGCATGTTGCTAAGGTAGCTCAAAGATCAGAGCAGCTGGACGGACACTAACAGATCCATGATTCTCAGTTTGACTCTACGTCTCCAATTAAAATTATTTAACTAAATGATTTTCTTTTCCGTTTTGCATAAGAGAACACGCTGTAATAAAAACCGCCTAATGAATTGTCCCCTATGTGCAAGATTTGTTCATTTTGTAGCGGGAAGTCAGTGGTTGGTCTCCGGCGTCCTCTGCTCAGCGGTTGATGAAACTTCCACTTCTAATGTCACCTAGCTAATTATATCTCAGAGTACTTTGGGGTGAGGCAAATATTGAACAACACTGCATTTCCCTTAATACTTGAATTTACTATTTCTATGATACATGAAAAGGTTTAACTAGCGGCTAGCTTTTTTTTTTTTTTTTTTACAATATATTCACATCAATAACCTTCACACCACTTCAATAAATTTACAAGGACCCTAATCTATCCATTAGCACATTGCTCCCCCACCATTTAAGCACGTGGACGTGCACACGTTATGTTCACAACACAAATCAAATTAAGTTAGTAAGTACGCGAGAATGAGAATTTCCCTCTCCTTTATACTACCACTGGGTGACGCCAACCTTGGCGCCATAAAATGCAACATCTTTGATTGGTCCCTTGATATCATCATTTTCATAATATGAGAATAAGTTGTGTCAAGTTTTGTCAGCATCACGTCCACATGACGCGTCTGGGAAAACCCCATGCTTCCCTCTCACTCTAACTTCCGTGTTACATCGTCTATTTTTCAAAGTTCCTGTACTTCCTGGAAGACAAGTCACTGCTTTTGTCTCACTCATTTCTATATATTTCCTTTCTATTTTACGTTATTTAGCCTAAACCTGTACTCATTTTCAAGTAGTGGTTGGTGGACTGTTACCTGGAATTAAGCTAGCTCGCTTCTGTCTTAATTACCTAAGTTACAACTCCGTGTTATACATGTTTTTACCTCTAAATATTCTCAACTGTTTTAACATTGCTTTCTTTATATTATGTACAATTCTACTTTTACATTGCTTTGTGTACATATGGTATCTCCTCCTATAATGTCTCGCCTCACGACCTATATCGTATCTATGTAGCGATATTTAAATGTCGCTCCCATTTTGATTCAGATTTATAAGAATTATGAATATTAAATTTATAAGAATCGTATAGAATTTCATGATATGTAATCCATTTGTCTACATATCTTGAATTTCGTGTTTTCTTTGACAAAAGTACAATAACACTATCAAGCCTTCAACAAGCTTAAATGGACAAATTAATTAATTACTAAACTATCTCCTTCACCATCTAATGTGCATGAAACTTTGCCCAGATGCTTTTATGGAGCTGCAAGGGCATATAACTTGCTGCTGTCGATCAAAAGGTGGTCTTTCAACAAGAGTGTTTGAACTTAAATAAAACACGTTCTAAAAATGAGAGACGTTTATTTCTTTTTTATTTTCAAACATGATTAAAGCCATTACGTGTGGAATAGAACATCAGTTAAGTGACCGCCGCGACTTCGTTGGGTTGCGTGTATACGGTTGACCCAGTTTTCAATGACAGAAGAACGTGATCTTATTCAAGATCATTTACTGTTTCTGGCTTGTTGACATAAACTCGAGATTTAACATAACCCCACAAGAAGTAATCCAACGGCGTTAAATCACATGATCTCGAGGGCCAGTTAACATCACCACCACGGGAAATGATGAAACCTCTGAAATTCTCCTTCAAAAGATCGATTGTTTCTAGAGCAGTATGACATTTGACACTATCTTGCTGGAACCAGATGTTTCTGAGATCCATACCATCCAATTGAGGCCAAAAATAGTCCCTTATAAGAGCCCAGTATCTTTCTCCATTGACAAAGCTTCTCCATCTTCGTCTTGGAAATTTCACAATTTCTGCGCGTTGCTGAATGCTAGAACGTTCCATGACTATTTATCAATAACAACTTTAACCACATGAAACAAATGACTGCTCTAACTCCATAACAACGGCAGCTATCACGTGTTAAATATGGCGCACTCTTGTTGAAAGACCCATATTTCTTTGAAAGTGCTGCTGTGTTCAAATAACGCAAATGCAATACAAAGCTAGTGTAGATGGCATTAGCGTTCTCATTCAAGGAACAGTAATCAGCTAGCAAGATTTATTGAGTGATGCGCATCGAACAGATTAAATTAAACATTCGAATATTTGCAGAGTAAAGCTCGGTCATGAAGCTCCATGTGTGAGTATTTTCATCCTGAACACACACACCAGTTTAACTTACTGCATAAATGTTAATTTAGCTAACACCGTTCCATTAATTGAATTCATTACACAGATTTCTAGGAGAATGCTAATTATTTGAGTGATTTCTCATGCTGGAATTATTTTATGTAGTAATAGATTTTGTATCAACATTAACATTGAAGTTTAGCCTAGTTTAATTAAGGAAAACAAACTGAGTTCTGATATTATACAAACCAGCTGGATAACCTGAATACTCCATTATCAAATAGGATATTTAGCAACCGTGTTGGCCGCAGCTTACATCTTCAGTAATAGTGTTAATTAATAAAATCTGACGTGTTGCATTCTATGACCTCTATCTATCTAACTCTAATTAAGAAAAGCATTAGTAGAAATGTTCCCACTACTTAGTCTCTTACAAGTAGAAGCGAAATAAGCTAAGCCTAAGTGATAGATTTTTATAAAATCTTTCGCTATGGAATTGAAATTCGGTTCTCTTAGCAGACCAGGAGTAAATCAAAGGGAACGTACACAAATTTGTGTTTAAGAAAGATTTAAATGTTTCAAAATGGACACTATTAACAAGGAATATCTTGGAAAAGGTTCACTACACAAAAAAAAAAACTTATATGCCATAAACTGTGTGTTTTGACGAGATCTAATTTTCGTGTAGTAAGTTCTTAAAGTTTACCAGTGGTGCAAAAGTCATCCAGAAAGAAGAGCCCTTCAGAGCCTATTCCCAGAAAATTCAGGATAAACATTTTATTTAATATAGAATATCTTATTCAAAATCGCTAGAGCCATTTTCCAAAAAAATATTTGCTTTTATTCAGAAAATGCGATTTTCGGTAAGATATCTGTATCTAATTTTTAGGTTGAAAGTAACATTTTCTCTTTTTTGTACGAAGTGGAGAAAGTAAAAACGATAGGCTTTTAGTTTATATATTTAATACATAGTAAAAGGGTAGGGGAGGTATTGCGTTCCAACCAAAAATTCGACATCGATATTTTTATAAAAAGACGCGTGTGTGTACGTGTCCGTGTAGACATTAGCTCATAAAACAAATACCAAATCTGATATTTTAGTACACCATTCACAAAGGGTGCGACACGAACATTTTCAAGAACATTCCTCCACCTCAAATTATCCTTTACATGGACATTTTTTTCAAAAATCTTAATTACCTCAAAAATGGCTCTAACGATATTGATGAAAACATCAAATGTTTGATATTTTGATGACAAACGAATCACATATCCTGAACTTCTGGGAATAGCCTCTGGACAGCTCTTCATTTTGGATGACTTTTGCATAACTGGTAAATAGCAGGAGATAGATAAAAACTTCCTGCACCAAAAATGTAGATCTCGTCAAAAGAAATAATTCATGTCATATACTCTTTTTTGCAGGGTTAGCCTTTTTCCGAGATATTCCTTTTTATTATTTATAGCTTTAAAAAAGTTAAACCCTTTTAAACGAGAAATCACATTTCATATCTGTTTTGTTTAATTCCTAATATGAAAAGAATTTCAATTGTTCCAGATAGTGAAGGCTTTTAAAATATATGTTTATTTGTAGCTTAACGCTCTTTTACCAGGTTAGTCACATCGGACGATGAATGCAGTCGATGAAATGATGCTCAAACGATCTAAGGGTCTTTGGAGCTTAAAGATTCTCGACATTCGTCTTTCCAGGACAAAGGGAAACCCCGAATAAAGCCTTACCGGGATAACTCATCCTAAACGGATTCGAACTTGCGACCTCTTGAATGTGAGGCAGATACGTTACCTCCAATTTACCGAACCAGGTTTAAAAGATTTGATTTTGGCTGGTGTATTTCCTTATTTCCCTCCTACTTTCAAGAAGGCACGTAATAAGACAATTTTTAGTAAAGTTTATTTCGAATCGAATGGAGTAGATACAAGAATATGCTTTTCAAGAATAATTTGTTACAGAGATGTAGAGAAAGTCTTGTGAGTTTGGTGCGGAAGCTTCGTTTCTGCCGGTTAACTCACCTTAGCTGTCGGTATAGCTTGTAGTCTCGGGAACTCTTGTCCTGGACCCTCATAATGAGACCTTTTATAGGTTTGAATTTGCCGCTGGATCTGTTATGTTGGTCACGCTTACAGTTGGCGGAACTGGAATTTCTGTTTAGCGCCGAAGCAATTGTTGAGACAGTTTTAAGCTTCTTCTCCGCGGTGAAGTTGTTTGTTTTATACAACGCGGGTTCACATCAAGTAATTGCTAGCTGTATTGTCGGTGAGTATAAGAATCTCAATCCCCTTGCTTGGTTGGTAGGATCTTTTAGGAGAGAAAGCGTCTTGAGCTGACTTCTTTTACAGAAAATTGTGCCCAATATGTACTTACATAAATCATTGATGATAGTTAATACAATTCATGATTTTATACACAATTACTATAATATTGATCTCGATTTCTGAGATGAACTTTTAGCTACGTCTTCACTATTCAGAGACTGTGTACCGGAACTTTATAAAATGTTCGCTTCTAACATCAAGTTGAAGATCATTGTTTTCAATATTGCAATCTGCACATCACCATGGAGACGAGAGATTTCCTTGTTCCCGCTTTTCGTGAAATACATATACAATTTACATTTTGATAAGCTCACAGTAATTAAAAATAATAAATTTGAATAATTTACATAATAATGTTCGTATAATTATGAATGTTTCTAAGTTAGCTCTTTGTTAAGATTTGTGCTACTCTTTTGTTACATTCTTAAACAAATTACAGTATATCGTAAAATTTTCTGTTCTCCTTCTTATCCTCTCATATTATATGCTTAATTAACTTTCCTAAACACCAATTCTTAGCTATTTTATACCTAATAATGAGTTATATTTATACATAACCTTGGCTACGTTACTTTTGTTAAACACGCCATTTTAAGCAGTTTTCGTGCGTATCGTGACGTCACGTTGCAATCTCTTCACATACATTTCTTTGGCTTTTACGTGCCAAACAACATATTTTGTGATTTTGGTACCGGTTTATTTTTAGTTGCCTAGATTGCTTCAAAATTAAACTCTGCATCACATGGAACACATCAGACTTATTTTGTTTTGTTTTTTCCACTTACCATACATAATGTTGAAACCCTGTACTTCATGTACTTTACACCGGGGATGGTAAACTTATTTATTCAATCTCCTAAATATTGATAAGTACATTTTTGTTGAAGACACGGAATGTTTTCTTTCTTCACTTCTTTAACTTCTATGGAATTACCTGTGAAATTAGGTTATAAATTACTAGAACTCAGTCCGGGGTCACAAAATTGCCGGTTCGGTGCATCAGAGTATAACTATGAGTGATGGAGTTGGCGTGGTCTCTACAGCCCGTTTCAAAACATGATCACTATCTAGCGTGCTCACTGCTTGGTCTCGTTCGTTTCCTGCTAGTAGATAACAAGTGAACACGGAAAGAGAGTGCAGACTGAAACATATAAAAATACGAAAAGGTAGCGTTCGACACTGAAAAAACTTGTGGGTGATTCAAACACATTTTGAGTGACAAGAGGAGAGCCTTTTCTTTGAATACAGTAAAGATGTATGAGGGCCTTTTTTTCAATCTCCGATAAACTGTAAATAAAAGACAAGTTCATAGAAAACAGTTATTTTATTACTAAAAGTAATATCACCGAAAAGATTGAGAGATTTATCGTATTTGAACACAAGCTTTGCAATACCATCTTCAAAAAATGTTGCCGCCAATGATTTCAAATGAGCATTGACGTTGTTTTGAAGATCTTCGTTGGTTTGAAAGTGCTGCCCTCCTAGCCACGTCTTCAGTTCAGTGAAAAGGTGAAAGTCGCTGGGTGTCAGGTCAGGACTGTATGGCGGATGACCGAAAACGTCCCATTGAAATTGTTCAAGGAGCCGATGGGTTGTGCCAGCAGTGTGTGGACGAGCGTTGTCATGGATCAACACACTTCCTGAAGTCAGCATTCCTCTTCGTTTTTTTTGAATGGCTCTCCGCAAACGTCGTAAAGTACGAAGATCTTCAAAGCAACGTCAATGCTCATTTGAAATCATTGGCGGCAACATTTTTTGAAGCGGGTACTGCAAAGCTTGTGCACAGATACGATAAATGTCTCAATCTTTTCGGTGATTATGCTGAAAAACTTTTAGTAATAAAAGTAATTGTTTTATATGAACCTGTCTTTTATTTATAGCCTATCGGAGGTTGAAGAAAGAACAGCCCTCGTATCTTGTAATTCAGTGCAATGAATTCTCAGTGAGTTTGATGATTTATGTTCATTGTCTTTTTAAAGCTCTGCACATTATTATTCTGAATTGTTTGTATCAAGCTTTATACTTTTATTTACAAAATTGCAAGGCCTTTTTAATTACTAAACATATTATGAAATAATTAATTTATCGTGTTACTTCATGAATTAGAACGATGCATATAATGTCAATATATGTAATGAGCTACTTTTGGAACAGATTATACCCCAACGAGTGCATGTTTACGTTACAAACCCCTCCCCGCTACCCTCTCTTTATACCGCTGACTGCTCTCAAAAGCGAGCTCTACTCATTATACACACATTCACTCTCACAAGCATACCTCCAGAATCCGTGGGGAATTAAGAATAATTCTGGTTAAAGAAATTCTGGTTCTGGGAATTAAACCCGGGGCCCCTCAACCACGGAGGCAGTCATGTTATCAACGTATCATATACGTATAAATAGATTAAGGTTAACATTAAAATATTTTCAGGTTTAATTATCTTGATTTGTCCACAATTACTTCAGATTTTGTCATGACGTATTCAAATATATCTGTTTCGGTACGAACAGGTATCTGCCGTCAATTTACTGACTTGGTCAATTACCAGGCGTGACTAATCAATCAGAGAGAAGCACGGTCCAGCTTCACACAGAATCTAACAACGATTCATTTCTTTTTCGAGTGATCATTTTCATTAACCCTATCGTTGATTAAATAGTAGATATAAACAATAGCACATCACATGGCTTAACATATAAAATCGTCTTGTCTACGTTCTGTAAGGCGCACTAACCGCATTTTTATGGTAATATACCATTACTTTATAATGTAACGACACTGTAATGACTGCCTCAGTGGTCGAGTGGTCAGCGAGCTGACTTCTCAACCGGAAGTCCCGGGTTCGATTCCCGGCTGGGGCGGGGAATTTTTCTTTAGCCAGAATTATTCCCTATCCCCCACAGAGTCTGGAACTGTGTATGTAAGAAAACAAAAATGATTTAAACCTACTCACAACGAGTTGTTTCAAGCGCAAAGCCCCTGATATGACCTTAGATGTTAAAATGAAAAAAAAAACAAAACAAAAACAAAAGAAATGAAAAAAAACAATGTAATATATACGTAGTAAAACATATGTTTTAAAAAGTATTTTACGTGAAAATAATGTATATTTTGTTCTTTAGAAACCTTAAATTCTTACGTACCTACCCATTTACCCACCATCCCAGATTAACTTTAAATATTTTACCCAATAATATTCTATTAAAATATATAATCATCCCATTAATGTAATGAAAATCTATTGTTGCTTATATTAAACTTATCAAACTATCTTTCTGTCTGACTATCTGCCTTGCCGACCAGCTGACCAGCCATTCAGTCATCTGTCCATCCATCCGTATATCCATCCGCATTAGCGCCGAGTGGTTAGATTACTCGAGGTTCGATTCCAAGCGACCGCATGTGGAAATTTATGGTGGATAAAGCGGCGTAGGGGCCTGTTTTCTCCGGGTTATCCGGTTTCCCCTGCCCTCGCATTCCACGGTACTCCATATTCATTCCATGTGTCATTAGTGCCATCTGTAGTAAAACATCATCATAACAAATTCCCGTCCATCCACATACCCACTCACACTACAACATCCCCCATGTGACCATTTCAAGAAAATCCCCCCACCCCCAACTACCCTTTATATGGAACTTTTTTCGGAAATTGTTATTTTCTTAAAAATAGTTCTAACGGTTTTGATTAAAATACCGTATATTAAAGATTTTTAACTGACAAATAAAATGCCTATCTTGAATTTTCTGGCAATAGCCTCTGAATACACTCTATTCTGGATGAATTTTATGGAATTTTGCATAACTGCTAAACCATGAGATATCGATAAAACTTACCGTACAAAAAATGTAGAGTACGTTTTTTTTTTGTTTTTTTTTTGGTAGTGTTTAACGCCCGCTTTAACTACTAATGGCATCGCAGGCGGTGACACTGATGATACATGAATGATGATGGAGCACCGGTGGAATGCGATGGCGGGGGAAACCGGAGTACCCGGAGAAAACCCGCCCCAGCGCCGCTTTGTCCACCACAAATCTCACATGCGGTCGCTTGGGATCGAACCCCGGCCGTCTAGGTGAGAGGCTAGTGGTCTAACCACTCGGCCACGGCGCGGCCCTTGTAGAGTACGTTAAAATACACAATTTATGTGATATATTTTTTTCGTGGAGTTGATCCTTTTTTAAATATTCCTTGTTTTTGGTTCTGGCTTTGAAAAACTTATACTTTTCTCATGCCGGACTTTGTCAACTCCTGTCCATACAAACAAATGAACTTCAGTCACATAGCAACCAGCTTTTCTCTACCACTTTAACCTATGGTACTCCCTTATTTCGCTTCTACTTACAAGGAAGCAAGTAATAAGACCATTTCTATTAATTTTTTCTCGATTAGCATGAAGTAAATAGAAGCATAAGCATTTTAACAATAATTTTTACAGAGATGTAGAGAAAGGCATGTGTATGGAACACATCAGATTTTTTTCTACCTATTATAAATTTAATAGGGGAGTCTGCCCTAAAATGACATACCCTAAACAAAATTTGGTTTAAGTCTTTGTATATTTTATAGAGACTCTGAAATATTGGTAAACACTTTACATAAATTATCTGAAACAATTAGACACAACAAAATCAAAAGCCCTTGGTCTTATGTAAATTGTAAGAAAAAGAAGTGTTTTTTTATAGTCTATTTTAGGAGCAAATCTTTAGAGCCATAAAGGATAGCAATAGCGTTCATGTCCCAAGTTTCTGTAACGTAATCTAATAACTTTACGAAAATGAAATCAAAACTAATTCTTCACACTACTGGCACTGAATCTTGATATGCATAAATCGTATGTGTTACACTCACATGATTTTCTCTAGCAATTCTACCTTCTTCTTACAAAAGATTATTCTTCTTTCTATATCATGCTTTTCGAGATACAGGATTAGCAGAATGTTCTTGTTACTTAGTACCTTGTAAGTAAAAGGGAACTAAAGGAACGTGCAATGCTAAAAAGATAGTCAAATTTTGTAAAAGTTGTCGTTATGCGATTGTCATTGAAGTTCACTTCTTTGCTTGGCCAAGAGTATAACAAAAGAACAACGGACACTTCCAGTCTGAGAAAGGTGTTTTTTAAATTGATAGAATAACAAGGAATACATTCTGTCAAGAAAGTACCGGGAATTGATCATTTAAAAATCCTGTTTAAAAGGAGATTCGAAATTATTGTTGTCGCTAAGTTGGTACAACTTTCCTCTATACCCACGCGGAGTTTGATTGTCATCTGTCATCTAGTTTGTTTACAGTACGCCATTTTGTTAGTTCATCTCAAAGGTGATTTGCGATTTTACGATTGATACAAATATTAATCAAAGAATCTGTCTCAAATTTTGCATTGCAAATGGTATTTCATGTGCTGAATCGCTGAAAATGTCACAGAGGGCTTACGGTGAATCGACTTTATCAAAAACACGTGCATATGAGTGCTACAGTGCATTCAAAAGTGGTCGATATGTGGTGGAAGATTTGCCTCGCTCTGGTCGGCCATCAATGGTTTCAACTGAACTGAACATCGCTTAAGTGAGAAAATGGTGTCTGAAAATCGTCATTTAGGTCTGAGAGAGATTCCTGCTGAACTTTCTGTGTCTCACGAATCGATTCGTACCATTTTAAACGATTGTTTGGGCATGACACGCGTTGCAGCTCGGTTAGGTCCGAAAGACTTGAATTTTCTACAAAAACTCAATCGCGTAAGGATTGCTGAAGACATGCTAGAACGAGCCAGTTCCGACCCCACATTCATGAAACGCATTGTAATTGGTGATGAGACGTGGGTTTACGAGTTTGACACTCAAACCCATCAACAAGCTTCCGAATGGTGCCTTCCAACTGAACCGAAACCTAAAAAGGGCACGTCAAACTCGATCAAAACTGAAGGCCATGTTGATAGTTTTTTTCGATTATCGCGGTGTCGTGCGCTCATATTTCTTGCCAGAAAGTCAGATGGTAAATAATGGCTATTATCTGAGCGTTATGCGGCGTTTGAGAGAACAAATACGGCGAAAAAGCCAGATTTGTGGAACGACAACTTTTGGATTCTGCACCAGCTCACAAGGCTATTATTGTGAACGAATTTCTGGCCAAAAACTCTACAAATTTCATCGAACAACCACCGTATTCACCTGATCTGGCTCCTGCTGATTTCTTTCTCTTTCCAAAACTCAAATTACCACTTCGAGGCACCCGTTTTCAGTCGATAGAACACAAAGGAAAATTCGCGGAGACAATTGACATCGATTCCTAAAAATGCCTACAAAAATGTTTTGATGATTGGATTATTCTTTGGCATAAATGTATAATTTCAGAAGGGACCTATTTTGAAGGCGATAAAATAAAATTGGATGAATAATTCATTTTTTGTGCTTTATTGGCAAATTCCCGGAACTTTCTTGACACAGTAGTGTCTTGGAAACGATCAATTCTAAAACAGAAATGCATATGATATAAATGGTGTGTTTTAACGAGATCTACATTTTTGTGCTGCTTGCATCTACACAATGAAATGTTTAACGGCCCAAAAGCTCCTGGACAAAAAGTATGCAGTGCAGCAAGTGGCGCCATCTGACTCCACATAACCAAACGTTTTATCTGTGAAATGTGCAAAAACTGCTTCAGAGACTTTTTACTTTCTCTATACACTCTGCACATAGTACCTATAGAGAAGGTTGAGTCAGTATATGTCTTATCCCGGGAAAAAGAATTATTAAGAAGAGGAATATAATATAATATATAGCCAAGAATATAAATTATATCACGAAGATAAAATATAAATATAGAGTGAAAATGGGAAGGGTAGAAAGACTTTTAATACGTATAAGTCACAAGCTCAGGGTACAAGATCCGTTACCTGTCGTGTATTGACCCGAGGGAAAGGGGCGAGAATGCCCTGCCCAAGGAAAACTAACGGGACACAAGACAATGATTCCTGCTGGTCAGGCGACAGTGTAAGGCACTTAGTGAAGTTTAGAATTCGTGATGGAGACAAACAGCCTACCTTTTAATTGTGAGACACTTGGTGAAGAATCTTCGCACGACCAAAATGTGATATTTGAACGCGTGGTGTAACCCTTAGTTGTGACAGAAGCAAGTGATTTTAAGATCGAGACATATCACTGCATCAAACGAATACATTATAATAGTCGCGTACGGGTAAAGTGTAACGTCACAGTAGAAAATTAAGAAGTGTACGCGTGTGTTCTACGGCGGAAAAAGGTCGGACTCAATTAATAAAGCACTTGTGACTAACCGCAACCTGAAAGAGAGTTTCCATGCTAATAAATACTCTGAGCTAAGCCAAAAACATCCACACCATTCCCGCTAATCAAAACCCGCACCGGGATACGAACCCAGTACCACCACAAAGTATTGCACTCCACCCAAAAATTCGATACCGAGATTTCACAGAAATATATGTTTTAGGATACCCTGTATCCAAAAATAGCATTTTCATTAAAAGGCCCGTGTCCGTGTGTCTGTGAATACGATATCTCAAAAACGAAAAGTCGGTAAAATACCAAACTTCCAGGGATGCGACAAGAAGATTTTGAGCAAATTCCCCCACACCTTTTTGTGAAAATGCCTTTTTTGGATATTGGGGATCCTAAAACATATATTTCCGGTGAAATCTCGGTATCGAATTTAGTGTGTATAGAGAAAGTAGTAAGCACATTAAAGCACACAATTTATATTATATAATTTTGTTCGTCGAGTAGGTCGGTTTTTAGACATTCCTTGTTTTTGGTTTCAGCTTTAAAACATATACTTTTCTGATACAGGAATTTGTCAACTCCTGTCCATGCAAACAAAGAAGCTTCAGCCACATAGCAACCAGGTTTTGACTATCACTTTAACCTATATTAGTCCCTTATTTCACTTCTACTTACAAGGAAGCAAATAACTCATGATTTTCAATTAGCATGAATTAAATAGAAGCATAAGGTTTTTAATAATAATTTGTTGCTGAGATGTAGAGAAAGTCATGTGAATGGAAGACATCAGGTTTTTTGCTTTGTCTACACGTGCTACATACATGGTGTATTATATAAGGTATTGTAATTCAACCTAAAATTCGAGTCGAGATTTCAACGGAAATATATGTTTTGAAGTCCGCTCATCCAAAAAAAATCACTTTTAGAAAAAGGTCCGTGTGTGCCTGTGGACAGCATAGCTCAAAAATGGAAACTCAGTTAACTACCAAACTTGGTATTTAAGTTTTGGTATTTCTTCCAAAAATGCGATACGAAGATTTTTCAAGAAATACCCCCACCCCAACTACACTTTACATAAAACGTTTTTCGAAAATGTTGATTTGCTCAGAAAAGGCTGTAGCGATTACGATTAAAATACCGTAAGTTATTTACATCACGAATAAAATGTATATTATTAATGTTCTGGAAGGAGCCTCTGAAGAGCTCTTTATTCCGGTTGAGTTATGCAGAATTTTTCATAACGGCTAAACTGTAAGAGATAGACAAATACTTACCACCCAAAAAATGTATATCTCCTTAAAACACATAATTTATGTTACGTACGGTTTGCTTGCAGAATTGGCCGTTTTCGAGATACACATTGTTATTGGTCAATTTTAAATCAATTAACGTTTCTCAAGCGGGACTTTGCAAAACAAACCGAACCTCAATTGTTTCACATAATGATCAACTTTTAAAACGTTTAAGTAGCGCTTTAGCTTAGTGTATTTCCTTATTTGCATTCTGCTTACAAGGAAGGAAGTAAGAAACCCTAATTTGTTAATGTTTATCTCGATTAGCATGAAGTAGATAAAGAATAATTTTTTGCATAGATAATATTTAAAATTTCTAATCTCCATTTATTTATTTTTTGAGTTATTCCTTTCATATGTTTTTATTTGTCACGATATATTTATCTTTAAAAAATCATGTAATATAGTTACATGACTTTTTCTACATCTCTGCAACAAATTATTGTCAAAAAGCCTATGCTGCTATTTACTTCATGCTAATCGATAAAACATTAGCAGCAATAGTCTTATTACTTGCTTCCTTTTAAGTAGAAGAGAAATATGGGAGTACCATAGGTTAAAGTGAAGTCAAAAGCTGGTTACTAGGTGACTGAAGTTCCTGTGTTTGTATGGACACGAGTTGACAAATTCCTATAGGTATAAGAAAAGTACAAGTTTTTTAAACCTGAATCAAAAAACAAGGAATGTCTCAAAAACGATCAACTCCTCGAAAAAAAATTAATATAACATAAATTGTGTGTTTTAATGTGCCCTACATTTTTTGTGTGGTAGGTTTTTGACCATTTCTTACGGTTTAGCAGTTATGCAGAAGTTTGTAAAATGCATCCAGAATAAAGTAGTCTTCAGAGGCTATTCCCAGAAAATTCCAGATATACATATTATTTGTCAGGTAAATATCTTTAAAATACGATATTTTAATCAAAATCGTTAGAGCCATTTTTGAGAAAATGACAATTTTCTTGAAAATTTTCGTGTCGCATCCTTGGAAGATACCAAACTTAAATACCAAGTTTGGTTTTTACCGGTCTTTTCGTGTTTGAGCAATGCTGTCCACAGACTCACACACAGACTCACACACGCGCGCGCGCACACACACACGGACATTTTTCCTAAAATTCCTTTATTTGGATTCAGGGGAACCCAAAGCATGCATATCCGTTGAAATCTCGGTATCGAATTTTTGGGTGCAATACAATACCTTCTCTGTACACTATATACTTAGTACGTGTAGAGAAAGTAAAAAGTAGAAAAGCAACTCCAACTTCTGTGAATTTCATAGTGGGAAATGTGTTATTAATGCAGGGAAGTAATCTGTTGATATAACCAATAGATGAAAGGATGGAAGTATCGCCCACAAGTTGCACGCCACTACATGATTGTCTATCAGCAGTGGAAGAGTCAGCATGGAAATGAATCGATCAAACAATTACAGTGTTGCCATTTACTGCTCCGTCACACAAACAGTATAAAGGCTAACTGTGATAGAATTTTATTTTTCATTTCTTTTTCAGCTGAGCAATGGACCGTTTCACCATCACAGAAGATAAATGTTCACTGAAGCACTCCTACAGGTTCTATGTACATAGTGTATAGAGAATGTATTGTAATCCACCCAAAAAGTCGATACCGAGATTTCACCGGAAATACATGTTTTGGGTCCCACTGAATGAAAAAAAAAAAAACTTTTTACAAAAAGGTCCGTGTGTGTGTGCGCGCGTGTTTGTGTTCCATTCACATGTCTTTCTCTACATCTCTGCAACAAATTACTATTGAAAACCTTATGCTTCTGTTTATTTCATGCTAATCGAGAAAACATTAGCAAAAATAGACTTATTATTTGCTTTCTCGTAAGTAGAAGCGAAATAAGGGAGTACCATAGGTTAAAGTGATGCTCAAAAGTTGGTTGCTATGTGACTGAAGTTCCTTTGTTTGTATGGACAGGAGGTGACAAATTCCAGTTTTTCAAAGCTGAAACCAAAAAAAAAAAAAAAAAAAGGATATATCAAAAACGATCAACTCCACGAAAAAATTTATATAACATAAATTGTGTGTTTTAAAGTGCTCTACATTTTTTTGTGTGGTAAGTTTTTATCCATCTCTTACGGTTTAGCAGTTATGCAAAATTCTGTAAAATTCATCCAGAATAAAGTCTTCAGATGCTATTCCCATAAAATTCAAGAAATACATTTTATTTGTCAGGTAAATATCTTTAATATACGATATTTTAATAAAAATCGTTAGAGCCATTTTTGAGAAAATCAAAAATTTCGAGAAAAAAAATCCATGTAGAGGGTAGTTGGGGGTGGGGGAATTTTCCTGCAAATCTTCGTGGCGCATCCTTGGAAAATACCAAACCTAAATATCAATTTAGGTTTTAAACGGACTTATAATTTTTGTGCTATGCTACCCACAGAACACACCCGCACACAGACACACACACACATGGACGTTGTTCTAGAAATGCTTTTTTTTTTTTTTATTCAGGGCATCTGAAAACATATATTTCCGGTGAAATCTCGGTTTTGTATGTTTGGGTGCATTGCAATACTTTCTCTATACACAATGTACATAGTACGTGTAGAGAAAATAAAAATCTGATGTGTTCCGTTCACATGACTTTCTCTAGCTACTCTGCAAACAAGCTTATTAAAAAGGTAATTCTTCTTTCAACACCACGCTAATCGAGATAAACATTAGCAGAATTTTATTACTTATTGATTACTTATAAGTAGACTGAAACTAAGGGAACGCACTAGGTTAAAGTGATAGTCAAATGTTTTAAAAACTGTGATTATGAGATTGTCATTGCAAATCGCTTCTTTGCTTGTCCAGGTGTAGGATAAAAGAAAACGGGCACTTCCATCTGAGAAAAGTATAAATACTTCACAATTGAAGCTAATAACAAGGAATAGCTCTAAAACGGTAAGCTCCACGAAAAAAATGTATATGACATAACTTGTGCATTCTAATAAGTCCTACATTTTTTGTACAGTAAATGTTTGTCTATCTCTTACGGTTTCCTAGTTATACTAAATTAAGCACAATTCATCCAGAATAAACAGGTCTTTAGAAGCTATTCCCAGAAATTTCAAGATATACATTTTATTTGTGATAAAATTCGCTTTAATATGTGGTATTTTAATCAAAATTGTTAGAGCCATTTTTAAGAATCTCAACATTTTCGAAAAGTTTGGTACTTTACCGTCTTTTATTTTTTGAGCACTGCTGTTCAAAGAACCACACACCCACACACACACACTAACACACACATACGGGCCTGTTTCTGAAAATGATTTTTTTTTTCGATTCAGGAAGTCCTAAAACATGTATTTCCGGTGAAATTTCGACATCGAATTTTTGGGTTGAACAATCCCTATGTACATTGTATATATGAGGCTACAGAAAGTAACAAAGAGCATGAAAATTTTGCCAGCACATATCATCCATTTCTTAAACATTTTACTATCGCTAGTCTTTTGGTATTGTTACGAAATGTGTACCAGACCTATTTCTGTAAATGTGTAAAAGTTTACCTCAAGGTGAAGTAGATAAAAATATAAAGTTTCGTAAGTAGAATTTGTACACCCACTAGTAAACGATACAGTGTAGAGGAAATCATATATATATATATCTTTTCTGATTTTAGGAACATATTTTTACTATTTTAATTCACAACAGTACGTCTCCTTAATGATAAAATACACAGATGTATTTTACTTTCTCTACACGTACTATATGCATAGTGTATAAAGAAGGTATTGCACTCCACCCAAAAATTCAATACCGAGATTTCACGTGTCAGTGTGTCTTGAACACGATAATTCAAAAACGAAAAGTCAGTAAAATACTGAACTTGGTGTTTAAGTTTAATAATCTTTCAGGGATGCGACACGAAGATATTGAGAAAAATCGCCCCACGCAAACTTTTTGATTAGCTCTAACGATTTTGATTAAAATATCGTATATTAAAATATTTGCGTGAAAAATAAAACGTATATCTTGAATTTACTGGGAATAGCCTCTGAAGACTACTTTATTCTGAATTAATTTTATGGAATTATGCATAGCTGCTAAACTGTAAGCGATGGATAAAAGCTTACTCCACCAAAATGTACATAACGATAAAACACACAATTTATGTTATATACATTTTTTTCTGGAGTTACTCGTTTCTAAGATGTTTTTTTGTTATTGGTTTCAGCTTTAAAAGACGTACTTTTCTCATGCAGGAAGTTGTCAACACAATTTGCCACACACACACAAAGGAACTTCAGTCACATAGCAACCAGCCTTTGACTTTCACTTTAACCTATGGTACTCCCTTATTTCGCTCCTACTTACAAGGAAGCAAGTTATAAGACTATTTCTGCTAATTTTTTCTCCATTAGCATGAAGTAAATGGACTGTTGTACAGATGTAGAGAAAGTCATGTGAATGGAACACACCAGATTTTTCCCAAATGTAATTTTAAATAAATTGTCACGTTTCCACTGATTTATTTGAAATCGAATGTCTTAACGGTGTTTGTAAATATGGTTAAGTTTTAAATGTATCGCCAAGAGGTGTCGGCAAAATCACGTGAAAGTAAAGGTCGCTGTTTTTGGAATATGTTTTTATTCTTCCCAATAATTTAGTTGTTCTAAGCTGTGACGCTAGAGCGTGGTGCTCTTGTTTTTTGCCACAGAATGCCACAGAGGCAGCGATCCCGGACATTTGTCGCAGATCTTTCGTCTACCTTTGAGTCGGTGTGAATTAACGCCAGTGAAATACTTTATAAACAACCGTGTACATACCTCTTTTGTAGTTCTCTGGTGCGCCGGCTATGCTCATCCATGTAGAACACTCAAGTTTGAACTCTCGCTGAGAGAAGAAATGTATGCCAACAACTAGTGCTATTTTCTTCTGCTTACCAAGTTATCGTTTTCGACGGTCATCGATAATTACCGCGTTCTTCCCTATTACGCGCCGATTCAACTCATACGACAACTGCAATGTTTCGCGTAATAATATCACATACTCGAGCACCAACACTGCCGCATCCACGTACATACAAAATACGGCCTACAGTATAATATTCAATCTTAGAGCTCATCTCTGATTGGTTAAAAAGAAGCACGAAAATAACGTCGCGTGATTAATTTTGAATTTCTTTGTATTAGACTCTCGTGACCGCTCTTTATAATGGAAAAGTCCCGAGCTGCGAACTTTTAGGGTAACTTTCTCTATAAAACACCCTGTGCTAAAACCTTTCTCTTACAAAATCATTTGTGTTGCAGGATTAACAAAGAAAGTAACCTTGGTGTATAAAATAGCAATTTCTCAGCCTAGAGTTTTGTGTTTTACAATCTGCCCTGTCTTGGCTACTGAAGCGCATATATTTCCTATGCTAAATCTGTACATAATCTTAACTAAAATAATAAGATACAATAAATAAATAAATATAATATAATAAAATAAAATAAAATACCAATATACTGTTGCACATGATAGCACACATTCCGGCTAAGGGGTCGTGATGCTGTCCACATCACCTCTCCGTATCGGGTGTACGATGGTCCAGCTCTACCGTGCATAAGTGAGCGTGAGGCTGACTCATAATAGGTTAATCGACACTAGTGTATATTATGTGGTTTAGCCTCAATTCATGTGTATTGTAGTATCAGTTTTTATACAGATAATATTGTTATTCTTATTCTATAGAGCAATGCAATCTGTTCACCATTTTTGCTCCAGCAAGTAAGTTTTAATTATGTCAGTTTATGACTTTCTCTATAAGTACTGTACATAGTATATAGCGAAAGTATTGCATTGCACCCAAAAATTCTATACCGAGATTTCACCGTAAATATGTATATGTTTTGAGATCTCTGAAACCTAAAAAAGCATTATTAGAAAAATGTCCGTGTGTATCTGCATGTCTGTCTATAAGTCTGTGTGTGTATCTGTCTGTCTGTGGACAGCATAGCTCAAAAACGAAAAAACCTTTAATACCAAACTTGGTATTTAAGTTCCACATCTTCCAAGGTTGCGACATGAAGATTTTCAAGTAAATCCCCCCAACCCTAACTACCCTTCACATAAAAAAAATTCGAAACTTTTGATTTTCTAAAAAATGGCTGTAACGATTTTGTTTAAAATATCAGATACTAAAGATATATACTTGACAATAATATGTGTATCTTGACTTTTCTGGGAATAGCCTCTGAAGACTACTTTATTCTGGATGAATTTTACGGAATTTTGTGTAACTGGTAAACCGTAAGAGAGACAAAAACTCACCACAAAAAATATAGAGCATATTAAAACACACAATTTATGTTATATCAATTTTTTTCGTGGAGTTGATCATTTTTTAGATATTCCTTGTTATTAATTTCAGCTATAAAAATATTTATACTTTTCTCATACAGGAATTTGTCAACTCCTTCTGCCCAAACAACAAAGAACTTCAATCACATAGCAACCAGCTTTTGACTGTCACTTTAACCTATGGTACTTCCTTATTTCCCTTCTACTTACAAGGAAGTAAGTAATAAGACTATTTCTGCTAATTTATTCTCAATTAACATAAAGTAGTGGTCGTCTCCTTAGCGCGGTGGTAGTGTTGCTGCTTGCCAAGCGGGAGACCTGGTTTCGATCCCCTGTACCGGCGTGGGGATTTTTCCCCCTCTGGGAGACCTGGACCGGGGTGCATTCAGCCTCGTGATGTCCCTGGGGGGGGGGGCAACTGAGGAGCTACAGAAGTAGCGGCTCCAGGTCGTGAAAACCGCATTAACTGGTCAGGGGGAGATCGAAGCGCTGAACACGTCTCACCCCCCAATGCTGCACCTCATCCATAACGTCTGTAATGGACCGAGATGAGGGACGTAGCAGCTGGACGGAAGGCCAAAGTTCTTAGTGAGTTGTGCCAATGAGTTAGAGCACGAAGTAAAGAGAAGAATAAGCTTTTTAGCAATAATTTGCTCTAGATATGCAGAGAAAGTCATGTGAATGGAATACATCATTGTGCTGTAAAGAATATGTAACTTGCATATTCTGAAACGAATATGGGGTTTTGTTTTAGGCCTGGGTTACCATTTGCCAATTAATATTGGTGCATAATGCTTGAAATTAATATTTGCTTTCCTAAACGTTCCACGTTATATATGTTTCTCCTTAATGCCGATGTTTGAAGGCCTGACCAGCCTCAAAGCGAATATCTCCATCGGTTTCAGGGCATGCAATCGATGGTCGACACGAGGTAGGTATGTATCGGAATATCTGCTCGCTGGGACCGATAGTATCCATCCACACAATTTAACATTTTATGGGTAACTTTTTCCAGATTGCTGATTCGCAATGTTTCATTCAAGCATGGTTTTCGCGAATGGTCTATTGAGCTGTAACACCACATTTGTGTAAAAAGCTTTTTCCTCATTCCTGTAGTATTATATACTGGTACCATGTTTCCTTTGTACTTCATGTATCTGCACAGTAACACGGTAGTTGCCGAATATAGCATTTGATAAGGAAGGTACGTAATATATTAGAAGAATTATTCTTTTTCTAGAAATCAAAATTGATTAATTTTGCTATTGGTACACTTAATTTTTCTAATGCAGATGACATCTTTGTATTAAAGAAGCAAATGAGAAGAAGAATAATACTATACAGCAGGATTCTGAATATTTTCCAGTGGTTTACCATTACATCCCATCTAGGAGTTTAAGTTGAACCAGCAAGCACAATTTACGAAGGCAATTCGTGACGTGTCGCACAGGTTAAGAACCCCTGATGCACAGGAATGTACCATTTCTAAAATACCACTTATACTACCCTTCTAAGCAGAGTCACTTTAAGGAATATTGCGTATTTCTTCATTATTGTAGAATGCTATGTAGAAGTGTACCGCTCAACCGTGAAAGGGTCCCAGTGGATCCTTTAGTATATGAAGGTATCTCCTAATAAACTGTTTCGTTTTTCTGAGTTGTAGGACCAGGCGATTGGCGGTTGATGAGTTCCGGCAGGAGGGAGGAATTTGCGCTTTGATAAGCTTTCTCTCTGTCATTTGCCGGGACAGCTGGGTACTCTTCTGTCCTGGGAGCTATCTTTTCAACACCGAGGACCTCAAAGTTGCGGGTGGCTCAGAGCTTCAGGATTGGTGTTATGTTGGGATCCTCAGGAACCCCATCCTTTCTAGCGGATCTGATTGGCCATCCCCTTCAAACCTTCCTCCTAGGATCAGGTTGAATGTACAAAGAGTCTAATGGCCAATGTGCTGTTCTGAGCTCCCATTTATGGAGGCTTCTTGTTTGACTAAATCTAATTTCTTGACTTTTATTCAACACAATCTCTATGCAGCCTCAGGACAAGTAAGCTATAAAGGAAACTTTCACTAACCCTGCATATATTATATGTAAATACTTTAATCTCAGGTTGCCAGTAACTGGAGTAAAGTGATCCCCAGGGAGAAGAGGAGATGATCAAAACTGACGAAGATGTACACAAGCGATTCCAGCATGATATGTACCTATCCTGAAGCTGAAATCTATCGCGATAAATTTTAGGAAGGTAACTTCAATCTATATTGTATAAGATTGTTTTGGTATATATATTCCACTGCATATATGTATATATACAGTGGAATCTCACTTATAAGTTTTTCAAGGGAGACTACTAAAGTACACTATAAATGAAAAAAACGTGTAACTGATTTCCTCTTCTGGTGTGGACCTTATCCAGACTTTTTAATGTTTCACCAAGAGTTAAGGAGTTTCTTGTTTTCTTCCTTGCTGGTTGATATTCACCCATGTTTTTTCTCCTGTTTCTAATTCGAAACTCCACATAAAATAGATAAGTGACTGTTGGAACGATATGACGATAATGAAAACAGCACACTAGCAGTACTCGACTGAAAGCAGAGAAGTGACTGTTGGAACGAAATGACGACACTGAAAACAGGACACTAGCAGTACTCGACTGAAAGCAGAGAAATGACTGTTGGAACGAAATGACGACACTGAAAACAGGACACTAGCAGTACTCGACTTAAAGCAGAGAAGTGAGTGTTGGAACGATATGACGACACTGAAAACAGGACACTAGCAGTACTCGACTTAAAGCAGAGAAGTGAGTGTTGGAACGATATGACGACACTGAAAACAGGACACTAGCAGTACTCGACTTAAAGCAGAGAAGTGACTGTTGGAACGATATGACGACACTGAAAACAGGACACTAGCGGTACTCGACTTAAAGCAGAGAAGTGAGTGTTGGAACGATATGACGACACTGAAAACAGGACACTAGCAGTACTCGACTTAAAGCAGAGAAGTGACTGTTGGAACGATATGACGACACTGAAAACAGGACACTAGCAGTACTCGACAGAAAGCAGAGAAGTGAGTGTTGGAACGATATGACGACACTGAAAACAGGACACTAGCAGTACTCGACTGAAAGCAGAGAAGTGAGTGTTGGAACGATATGACGACACTGAAAACAGGACACTAGCAGTACTCGACTTAAAGCAGAGAAGTGAGTGTTGGAACGATATGACGACACTGAAAACAGGACACTAGCAGTACTCGACAGAAAGCAGAGAAGTGACTGTTGGAACGATATGACGACACTGAAAACAGCACACTAGCAGTACTCGACTTAAAGCAGACAATGACTGTTGGAACCAAGGCTAATAGATTCTTGGAATGATATGATGACAATGAAACTATAAGCCACACTGAAAACCACAAACCAGACAATTCAAGGCTATACACAGCAAACAGCATTCGTTTTTTTAAAAACGTATGAATGGGTACATTTTGTATATGGGGATCAGAAAAAGTGACGCATTACCGAGAAAACGTACAATTGAGCAAAATTTTAATGGAGAACGACTGGTTGCTAAACTTTTAGCGTATATGTGCGAAAATTATTGAAGTGAATAACGTATAAGCGAGTTTCAACTGAGATTGACAAACTGAAACATCATTTGGCCGATTGGCATGGATGTTGACACATCTAAATGTCTTTTCATGGAGGCAGTTTTTATGTTGTGCAGTTTACATAACTCGCCACTAGAATGCACTGTAGCACATTTTCTATACCGTTCAACCGATCGCCATGAAAATGTTTATGCGTACGCCATTTTGCCGCTATTGCGCAATTGCCAACGCAATTCAGGGAATAAAACTCGCTATATTCGCGCTAGGATTGCACGAAAATCAATTAAATAATTTACACACATCAACATAGACTTAAAATAGCGCACGCGAACGGTTTTGATGAAACGTGTCGGCAGCTCCGCAATTGTGATCCGCGTATTTTTTTGATAGTGTTTAACGCCCGCTTTTACCACTTCTGACACTACAGGCGATAACACTGGTGAGACATAAAATGAAGATGGAGCACCGGCGAATGCGATGGCGGGGGAAACCGGAGAACCTAGAGAAACCTCGCCCTTGCACCGCTTTCTCTACCACAAATCGCACATGCGGTCTAACCACTCGGCCAAGGCGCGGTCACGTGATTTGCGTAGCATAACAAAACTGCCAAAACAAGCGAAATACGTTTGGTGTGTTGAATATAAATCACGTGTCTATTGTACCTTAATGAGAAAGATAGACTTGAGACATTCCTAAAGTTTTGTATATACCACTCCAGAAAAAATGCATTAATAGATTTACAGGTTGTGGATAATATATATACTTTTAAATGCCTCTGAAGAAATTTTATGGAGATAAACCGCCAAATCACGAGAAACGCCAAGCGTTTCAACTAGTAATATATACATATTTATTTAATATAATTGTATATATTTACAGGTTAACTATCCTGGTTGGTGATATCGGACGATGGATGAAATAGGATGAAATGATACTCAAATGATCTCGAGATGCATATAGCTGTATGTTAATAGCTTTAAGTTACCCGACATTCGTCCTCTCAGGATAAATCCCCCTAAGCGAGATTCGA
The DNA here is from genome assembly GCA_030762935.1 of Hymenopus coronatus. NCBI lineage: Eukaryota > Metazoa > Arthropoda > Insecta > Mantodea > Hymenopodidae > Hymenopus > Hymenopus coronatus. The sequence continues at coordinate 130,171,552 of CM060888.1, read as the reverse complement.
ACTCACGACCTGTTGAATGTGAGGCAGTAACGCCGCCCACCACACTGCCTCAGCCGGGCAGAGTTAGTAATATTTATTCTTAAAATATACGTTCATTATAGCAGTGTTTCCGATATGAATAGTTAACACCGGTTTCTTAAGGCTCTAAATGACAAACTTTTCAAGGTTTTACTGTGGTAACTGCCCCCATATTTTAAAGTACATTTAAGCGAAATTATATTAGAAAGGAGAATGGCAAGTACCGAGAGGGCTTGGATTTAGCCCGATGAATGCACCACGTTTATCTTTTGTTGGTGATGAGTATACGCATGCTACATGCTTTTCTATACATGCTTTTACATACCGTAATGTGAGACAGCATGTGTCGTATCATAGGGTTAAAAGTAATTTAAAAGGGAGGTATAAATTATAGCCAATATAATATAAATTATCATAAGAGGAGACAAATGCACATTGAAAATGGCTAGGGAGAGAATATTATAAAACACGTCTATGAAGCCAAGGACAAACAGTTGTCACGAGCTGACTAGCGACCCAGGTACCGTTCAGGGATGGACATTGAACTGGAGGGGTGATGTTCCACTGCCCGAGGGTGCACATACCAAGGAAAACAGAAACAATTATCTTGCTGGTCAAGTGACACTTTTTGACTAGGCATGGAACATCCGCGGAGCTAAGATGTGATATTTGGATCCGTGGTGGAGCCGAACCTTTGGTTGTAGCTGAAATAGTGTTGATTTAATACACCAGAATACGGACGAAATCACTCAACCAAAAAACCTTATGTGTTCCATTCACATGACTTTCTCTATTTCTCTGCAACAATTATTGCTAAAAAGCTTAAGCATTTATTTACTTCGTGCTAATTGAGAAACAATTAGCAGAAATACCTTGCTTCCTTGTAAGTAGAAGCGAAATAAGGGAGTATCATAGGTTAAAGTGATAGTCAAAAGCTGGTTGCTATGTGACTGAAGTTCCTTTGTTTGTATGGACACGAGTTGACAAATTCCTGTATGAGAAAAGTATAAGTTTCTCAAATCTGAAACTAAAAACAAGGAATATCTTAAAAACGATCAACTGCACAAAAATGTATATAACATAAATTGTGTGTTTTAATGTGCTCTACGTTCGGTGGAAAGTTTTTGTCCATCTGTTATAGGTTAGCAGTTATGCAAAATAACAAAATGAACCAAATGAATAAATGAGTTCAATAATAATCTCGAACTTGAAGAAAATCACATGTGTCTTACACCACTGAGAAAGATTCCATGCCAACAAAATCCTGAGCTACGGCACCCACATCTTCATACCATTCTAAAAGCCAAAAACTTCTACGCGGGATACGAACCCGGTACCCCTTATTTTACCGCCGCAAATTCTACGACACGAGTCCGACTTTACTTCCCCTCCGAAAGATTTTTATACCCGCTACCTTGGGAACCAGAGGCTAGCGTGTTACCCAAAGAACGTGGAGGGTATCCATCAAAGTGATGATGGCGTCTGTTTCTGGTGAGTGTTATCCTATTTTCCAAAGAAGCGTGTGATGTCACTATTCTGTTATACGTACAAGAGCCATGCATCAGCATCCAGTACCAAAATCCACTATATCAAACAGGATAATTGGAAGAAATCCATGTGAATAAATCAAATGCTATTGCTTCATTCATCAGGCGTTATATTTTGTGACATATTGCAGACTGTGGTTGATGGTTCACAATAAATAATGTAGCTGACGTTTTAATGCCAATCAGGAGCGGAAAATAAATCATGAATCATGGAAAAAAGCTGGAGATTCTTTTTGACATGTTGTCATGAATGTATACTCCGGAATTCAAAAAGCTGAAAACAAAAACAATAAACTGAGCATCAAACGAATGCCCTCCAAACACAACTCATAGCAAACATGAGCACCTGTCAAAAGTTTCTCAATAGTCTATCACAGTCTGTTTCTTAAATGGCATCGTTTGCTCTACTTTCCACGGTGTAATGCATTTTTACTTTCTCTACATGTACTATGTACATAGTGTATAGAGAAGGTACTGTATTGCACCCAAAAATTCGATACCAAGACCGGAAATTATGTTTTGGGTCCCCCTGAATATTTTGGAAAATGGTCCGTGTGTTTGGACAGCATAGCTGAAAAACGAAAGGATAGTTAAATACCAAACTTGGTATTTAAGGATGTGACACGGAAATTTTCAACAAAATCCCCCCCACCCCAACTACCCTTTACATAGAACAGAAATTTTGATTTTCTCAAAAATAGCTCTAGCGAATTTGAATAAAATGTCTTATGTTTAAGATATTTACATGCCAAATAAAAAGTATGTTTTGACTTTTCCGGGAATAGCCGCTTAAGACCTCTTTATTCTGGATGATTTTATTGAATTTTATATAGCTGGTAAACCGTAAGAAATTATGCATCCAAACCTAGATATACATTAGCAGCATTAATTTTATTACTCAATTCTTTGTAAGTAGAAGCGAGATAAGGGAATACAGTAGGCTAAATCGATAGTCAAATATTTTAAAACTGTTATGCGATTGTCTTCCTAATTCGGTACTTTTTTAGGAGTACAAAAAATAAAAAAAAAAAAAAAAAAAGAGAAAAAAAAAAAAAGGAGAGAAAAAATCTGATGTGTTCCAATCACATGACTTTCTCTAGCTGTTCCACAAACAAACGTTCCTTACGGAAGATTATTCTTTTATCTACGTCATACTAGACATACATATTTGCACACATATTGTAGAGAAAATAAACATTTAGATCTCCAATTTATAATCATTTTTTGTAGAGTTTACCGTTTTCGAGATATTCCTTAATTTTGGTTCGAATTTTAAACTACTTAAAGTATCTTCGTTTCGTCTTTGTTTTGCTTTACTCCTGAACATGTAAAGAAAATCTAACTTTAATTGTTCCGTATTTCCCTCCTGCTTAGAAGGAAGCAAGTAATAAAACAGTTTTGCTAATGTTTACCTCATTTAGCACGATGCAGATATAAGAATAATCCTTTGTTAGAATAATTTGGTTGCAGAACAAGTAGTGAATATAATGTGAATGGAACACATTAGAGGTTTTTCTCGTGATCATGAAAATCCGAGTTTTTAAACATATCACACAGCATCCTGCTCTTAAAATATTTTACTTTGGCTTAAGGCTACTGTATTCCCCTTTCACCTATGGAAATATGTAAAAACTATTTCTGAAAATCGTTATCTAATTTCACGTTAAGCAGATAGAAGGTTACTCTTTTTGTAAGAATAGTTTGTTGAATAATGGACAGAGAAAACTGTGTGAATGTGAGATAACAACATTTTTAAGGTTTGCTTTAATCGCATCGTATGGCAGATTTATCCCATATGGCCCAAGTGCCCCGTATTTGGCATGCGTAGATAAACCTTAGTGCGTTAAAACAGGTGCAGAACTCAACGGGGCAATTGCAAGTTAAATCCTGCCAGTGGAGAACTGAAGAGAGGCGCATTCATTTTATACCCTAAAAACAGGGCGACCCACACATCGGCTTCGGTGATAGCAAGACAGGCAAACGAATGTCGCTCTCACCAGTTCTCCACTGGCCGGTTTTTTACTTTCTCTACACGTACTATGTACATAGTGTATAGAGAGGTATTCTATTGCACCCAAAAATTCGATTCCGAGATTTCACCGGAAATACATGTTTTGGGTTCCCCTGAATGTGTGTGTGTGTGTGACTGGGAGTCTGTGGACAGCATAGCTCAAAAAGGAAAATAAAATACCAAACTTGGTATTTAAGTTTGGTATCTTCCAAGGATGCGACACGAAGATTTTCAAGAAAATCTCCCCACACCCAACTACCCTTTATATGGAACTTTTTTCGAAAAATTTTATTTTCTCAAAAAACGACTAACAATTTTGATTAAAATATCGTATATTACAGATATTTACCTGACAAATAATATGTACACCTTGAATAGCCTCTGAAGCCTACTTTATTCAGGATAAGTTTACGAAAGTTTGCATAACTGCTAAACCGTAAGAAATGGACAAAAACTTACCCCTCAAAAAATGTAGAGCACATTAAAACACACGATTTATGTTATGTAACTTTTTTTCGAGGAGTTGATCGTTTTTTTAGATATTTCTTATTTTTGGTTTCAGCTTTGAAAAACTTGTCCTTTTCTCATACAGGAATTTGTCAACTCGTGTCCATACAAACCAAGGAACTTCAGTCCCCTAGTAACCAGCTTTTGACTTCACTTTAACCTATGGTACTCCCATATTTCCCTTCTACTTACAAGGAAGCAAGTAATGAGACAATTTTTGCTAATTTTTTCTCGATTAGCATGCAGTAAGTAGATGAATAAGCTTATTAACAATAATTTGTTACACAAAAGTAGAAAAAGTCATGTGAATGGAACACATCAGATTTTTTAAATATCCCTGTTGAGTTTTGCAACTTATTCACACACGAAGGGGTATCTGCACATATCAGGCACGGAGCAATTTTGGCAGCTGATAAAAACTTCAAGAGCAAATTGGGGTTAGAATTGTATTATTTCCAAATTACCTACCCAAACCTTGCCAGTGCTTCAAAGTAAAACGTGTAAGCTCAGAAAGTTAAGTAAAAAGGGTTAATGCTACATTCGCAATGAAATGCAAGCGCACACGCAACGTAAGCGCAAGAGTTTGGACTCATATTATTTAACGTAAGCATTCACATAGAAACATACAGGACGCAACACAATGCAATGCAACGCAAGAGTTTGCAAACTCCAAACTTTATCCTTGCATTGCATGCAAAGAGAAAGAATTCTGCTTCTTTTCTCTATGCATTGCCTATGAATTCAATAACAAACGATCGCACTGCGAGACTTTGCAGGGCCTGCTGTACATGCATGCTCTTCTATTTGGCCGTGCCGCGCCATCTCTAATTTCCCTCAAGAGGTTATGACAGTCGCCTTGCGAATCCTTCTTTGATTTAATGGATGTAACTATCATCTGTGTCTAGCTTTCTTGGTTCTCATAAATCGAAGACACAGAAGAGATACTTCTTTGTTCATTAAATGTGCAGCGTTACCACTTTCTGAAGTCTCTATGCTGGTACTATTTTCAATAATTATGAATGAGCAATTATTGTGACGTCACTGCCGCGAGTGTCAGTTGTTAATATGTATTTTTATAACGTTTATTTGTAAAAGATTGAGTGAATTTTTTATGTGGTATTGTTGGTTATGTTATTCAGTTTGTAACTTGCGGAGAGCTTGGAAGATATTCGCATGTAACTTGCGGATCTAGAAACCGTGCCAACTTCTTGCGTTGCGCTTACGATTGCGTTGTAAATGGTGTCTGCTTGCGTCTGCGCTTATGCTACGTTACGTCTGCGTCTGCATCTCATTGTGAATCTAGCATTAGTGATTTCACATTTCCTGTGAGTTTAGTGTTAGTTTCCTTACTTCATTAGAATTGCACAAAGGTGTAAGTAAGTCTTTGAAACGCAATTAATGTTTTCGTTAGCAGCGATGAAAATAGTAATTCTAATCTATACTTTAATTAGATATTTACTTACTTGTGTGACAGGCTACGTAATATAATTTTTAACAATGAAGTAACAAAGCATAAACTATTTTGAGATGACAACCCCATTGGCTACATACAAGTAAGTACTTTGAGTCCCAGTATTTATAGTATAGCGAACTATTATGGTCATTTGTTATTGGTTTTTTTAATTGTTTTTCACTCAAGCCGTGTGTAGGACAGGAGTTGGATAGGTAGAGTCAGACCGAAAAATTCAATGCCATAGCCGGGAATTGAGCTACGGATCTCCCGATCTCTAGCCGTTTCCTCTGCCACTGAGCTACCATGGCAACATGCCGGTATAGCATTGAATTTCTCAACTGGCTCGCATGTTTCCCGTTAAACCACTAGGTGATGTCAAATCTAGCTATCCAACTCCTGTCCTACAAACGGCTTGGGTGAAAAACAACTAAAAATATCTTATGTGTACCATTCACATGATTTTCTCTACATTTCTGCAACAAATTATTCTTAAAAAGCTTATACTTCTATTTACTTCATGCTAATCAGAAAAAAAGTTAGCAGAAATAGACGAATTCCTTGCTTCCTTGTAAGTAGAAGCGAAATAAGAGAGTACCATAGGTTAAAATGATAATCAAAGATGCTTGCTATGTCACTGAAGTTCCTTTGTTTGTAGGGACAGCAGTTGACAAATGAGAAAAATATAAGTTTTTCAAAGCAGAAACCAAAAACAAGGAATGTCTCAAAAATAATGAACTCCAGGAAAAAATATATATAACATAAATTGTGTGTTTTAGCGTGTTCTACATTTTTCATGTAAAACGTTTTTGTCCATCTTTTACGGTTTAGCAGTTATACAAAATTCCGTAAGATTCATCCAGAATAAAGTAGTCTTCAGAGGCTATTCCCAGAAAATTCAAGATATGCATTTTATTTGTCACGTAAATATCTTTAATATACGACATTTTAATCAAAATCGTTAGAGCCATTTTGAGAAAATCAAAAATTTCGAAAAAAAGTTCCAAGTAAAGGGTAGTTAGGGGTGGGGGGATTTTTCTCAAAATCTTCGTGTCGCATCCCTGGAAGATACTAAACTTAAATACCAAGTTTGGTATTTTACCTACATTTCGTTTTTGAGTTATCGTGTTCACAGACACACGGACACACGGGGACACGGGGACACACACACACACACACACACACACACGGACCTTTTTCCGAAAATGTTTTTTTTTTGGATAAAGGGGACCCTAAAACATATATTTCCGGTGAAATCTCGGTATCGAATTTTTTGGTGGAGTGCAATGCATTCTCTATACACTATGTACATAGTGAGTATAGAGAAAGTAAAAATCACCTCCAATTGATAATAACAGTTGGCTAAACTATGAATCCTGGGACTTAAAGTACTTACAACATTGTAAGGCTGCATTTGATATCACCTTGTCGTTTAAACATGCGAGTCACTTGAGTAATTCAGCCATGCCAGCATGTTGCCATGGTAGCTCAGTATCAGAGCAACCGGCTATGAGATCGGGAGATCCGTGGTTCAAATTCCGGCTATGGCATTGAAATTTTCGGTCTGAATCTATCCATCCAACTCCTGTACTACACACGGCTTGTATGAAAAACAATTAAAACAACCAAAAGCATAAATGTCTGGTTCGTAGTATCTGTTCTCGGTATGTGAAATATACACATATGGAACACTCTACCACATGCACGGCAAGCAATGATCTCATCAAGGACTGAAACGTTAACTTTGCACTTCAATTTAGTTAGACCCCACAGTCTGCAGAGGTACCGGAATAAAGAGGAAAAAATCCTCCAATACGAGAAAATGCAGTTAGGAGAGATCGATGCTGTGAATGGAAGGGGAACAGATATCTGTAGATTCTACATGCTGATGGAATTAATGGATACGCTTACATGTACTCCGGGATGGAACAAGCATGTCTGGAAAGATCTCTAAAAGCCTAGTGTTGCACTCATCCCGTACTGGAAGCTTCAAAGTAGATCAGAAACAGTCCATCTGTATCGGATTCCAAACTCGATATCTTTCAACCTTCACTACTTCCTTCTGTAGAATCATCCAACAAACCTGCTGTCAAACTTTCATTTCCAAAATACATTCTAAACACAAGAAGTTTAAATTGCTGTAAAGGAATACTGTCCCATCAAGTGCATGTAATGCAAATTTTGAAAAATGATATCAATTCTTTTTACTTTCTCTATACGTACTGTGTACATAGTGTATAGAGAAGGTATTTTATTGTACCCAAAAATTCGATACTGAGATTTCACGGGAAATACATGATTTGAGACCACCTGAATCCAAAAAAAGCATTTTTAGAAAAATGTCCGTGTGTGTGTCTGTCTGTGTGTATGTGTGCAGCATAGCTCAAAAACGAAAACACCATTAAATACCAAACTTGGCATTTAAGTTTCATATCTTCCAAGGATGCGACACGAAGATTTGCAAGAAAATTCCCCCACCCACAACTACCTTTCACATGGAAAAATTTTCGAAAATTTTCATTTTTTAAAAACTGGCTCTAACGATTTTGATTAAAATATCATATATTAAAGATATATACTTGACAAATAATATGTATATCTTGAATTTTCTGGGAATAAGCTCTGAAGACTACTTTATTCTGGATGAATTTTACGGAATTTTGTGTAACTGGTAAACCGTAAGAGATAGACAAAAACTTACCCCACAAAAAATGTATAGCGAATTAAAACACACATTTTATATTATATATACTTTTTTCTCGAGGAGTTGATCGTTTTTAGATATTCCTCGTTTTTTGTTTCAGCCTTTAAAGACTTATACTTTTCTCATATAGGAAAAATGTCAACTCCTGTCCATACAACAAAGGAACTTCAGTCACATAGCAACCAGTTTGTGACTATCACTTTAACCTATGGTACTCCCTTATTTCGCTTCTACTTACAGGGAAGCAGGTAATAAGACTATTTCTGCTATTTTTTTTTCTAACTTAGCATTAAGTAAATGAAGCATAAACTTCTAACAACAATTTGTTGCAAAGATGTAGAGAAAGTTATGTGAATGGATTACATCAGATTTTGTTTGAAAGAGAGGGAGTCAAACAGGACTGCATATTATCTCTGTTACTTTTTAATTTGTTTATTGACAACATTATTAATATGAACATATCGATCCGCCGACAGTTGAAGGCAAAAAAACGATTCACTGCAACGATTCTGTAGTCAATGGGGCATGGAAGTAATATTCTTAAAACTGAAGCACTTACATTTAAAAATGATTATGTGTACGGTCAGTAGGAAAAGTGGACACATATTGTCGCGAACAAGATTCTGCGACGTGAGGGATAGCTATTTGAGGGCGGTAAAAGGAAGGAGATGGTAGAGCAGTCATAACAAAGAGTGTTAGATTAAGCTAATACATTAAGAGAGATTAAGTATTTTTTTGATTGCGAATGTTTGGTTTACAAAGGTGGGGGTTGCAATATTCCACTAATCCTGGCCAATGTCATTCTGATTGTGGAGTTACTAACATAAAGCGTCACTTTAAGAAATGTGTCCTGGTGCGAGGTAAGAGATGAAGTGGTCGAGGTAGTTGAGCGGTTGAGCCCGGAGCGACGCCCCGAGACGCACACAACAAAGCAGAGGTTCCCCGATGGTGGTTGGGTCTACAGTCCCTTAGCGGCATTTCGGAAGGGCATTCCATCATGGTGGTCACAGTCCTAATACAGAGAACCAACGCCCTGATAGTGGGAAGTCTTAGACAATCAACATCGAATGAATAAATGTTCTAGAATATCCTGTGTGACGTCCAAGTGCTAACGTGCACGTAGCCCAACGGAAGTTGGTGTTGTCGAAAAGTCTACTAGGAGTGCCATCGGAAGAGGCAAATCACTTCCATCCTGTTACTTAATCAACTTATAATAAAACTTGTGTTTTTCCAAGAATATGTAAAAATCAAATCCCAATTAATTCAGATTAAATGATTCTTAATTAATAAAATATAATTAAAAATGTGACAATGACACACGTGACAATATGAATTAAGTTTCTTTAGATTCAATGAAAACGCAGCTTTATTGTTGAATTTATGCGACTTGATTCAAAATGATAGTTTTTCTAAGATTATAAAATATACAGTTTACTTTTCGCCACTTACCTGTGGTACAGGAGGTAATATTCCGTCCTTTCCAAAAATCGTAATTGATTCCCTGAAACCTCAAAGGACTACTGTCAATGTTTCATCTCAGAATTGAATACACAAATACGTTTTATTTTATTTATATACGTTTCTTCGACCTCTCACACGTTAGCCTAAGAGACACTCCACAGGAAGTTCCAAGAGGACAAGTGAGGCCGTTTACTCATCCTGTTGAACATTCTAGAGATGTGTTTATCTTTGTAGCATCTCACTTTAGATGTTTCCAAAATTACCAACGAAGTTTTAAAAATGCTTTATTGGCAATGACATGTTTATCGTTTTTAAGGATATCTGTTTTTTTAATAAACGAATTCAATTCGGGGTATATATGTTATTTTTACTTTCTCTGTACGTACTATGTACATAGTATATAGAGAAGATATTGCAACGCGATTTCAACGGAAACACAAGTTTTGAGACCCCCTGAATCCATAAAAATCATTTTTAGAAAAATGTCCGTGTGTCTGTCTGTGTGTGTCAGTATGTATGTGTATCTGTCTGTGGGCAGCATAGCTCAAAAAGGAAAAGACCGTCAAAAACCAAACTTGGTATTTAAGTTTGGTATCTTCCAAGGATGCGACACGAAGATTTTCAAGAAAATTCCCCTACCCCCAACTACCCTTTACATGGGAAAAAATTCGAAAATTTTTATTTTCTTAAAAATGGCTCTAACGATTTTGATTAAAATCAATTATATTTAGGATGTCTATCTTAAATTTTGTGGGAATAGTCTCTGAAGACTACTTTATTGTGGATGAATTTTAACTGCTAAACCATAAGAGATGGAGGAAAACTTACCACACAAAAAATGTAGAGCATGTTAAAGCACACAATTGATTTTATAGACATTTTTTTCGTGGAGTTTACGGATACATCTGCAGACATACCCAGAGGCACACAAATCACGTTCCAAAAGTCCACTTTTTACTCAGCGGTCCTCAAAACATGCATTTATGGTGAAATATCAGGTCCAACGTTTTTATGGAATTCAATTCCTTGTGTTCTCGCTATGTACATTGCGTGTGATAAAGTTACAATGCGCTATTCAGTCCTTTTTAAAAAAGGTAAAATAGCTGTTCACTACTTATAGAGGGAAGACTTCTTTTAGTCTTCATTTTTTTGAAAAACCATCCCTTATGTGGCATCATGAAAAAAAAAACATACTAACCAACTCCGCCACTCGCATGCTCACCGATATATAATCGCAGATGTTTCGGTAAACTTCTCGGAAAGCAGCTTCCAGAATTATCTGGGATATCTCGATAGCCCATCTTGGGAATTTTGTCAGCCTAGCTCTCTATTAATGTGAAAAAAATGAATAACGGTGTTGATTTAGCGCCGTTAGCAGACCATAGCAAGCACACGCTTTTAAGAGCAAAAGGATCAGTTCCAATTAAACTGGTATATAATAAAACAGTTACAAAACAAATAAGCTTAAATTCCTAGAATATAAGTTACCTTATATAAGATATCTGCCACAAAATAGATTGAACCAAAACAACAAGTTATAAAGCGAGAACATTTGAATAGAGTTTATAACCTAAGAACTATACATAGATATATAACGCCAATTAAACTTTGAAACGTAGTACTCTTTGAAACTTAAGTACGTTATGAAGGAAACAAATATGATGTGTTCCATTCACACGACTTTCTCTACATCGCTGCAAAAAAAAATATTATTAAAAAGCTTATGCTTCTATTTACTTCCTGTTAATTGAGGAAAAATTAGCAGAAATAATCTTATTACTTGCTTCCTTGTAAGTAGAAGCGAAACAAGGCAGTACCATAGGTTAAAGTGATAGTCAAAAGCTGGTCGCTATGTGACTGAAGTTCCTTTGTTTGTATGGACAGCAGTTGACAAATTCTAATATGAGAAAAGTATGTTTTTCAAAGCTGAAACCAATAACAAGGAATATCTAAAAAACGATCAACTCCACGAAAAAAAATGTATATTACATAGATTGTGTGATTTAGCGTGCTCTACATTGTTTGTGTGGTAAGTTTTTATCCACCTCTTACGGTTTAGTAGTTATGCAAACTTCCGTAAAATTCATCCAGAGGCTATTCCCAGAAAATTCATGAAGGTACATTTCTATTTTCATGTAAATATATATCTTTAATATACGATATTTTAATCAAAACATTAGAGCCATTTTTTAGAAAGTCAAAATTCTTGAAAAACGTTCCACGTAAAGGGTAGTTGGTGTGGGGGGATGGTTCTTAAAAATCTTCGTGTCGCATCCTTGGAAGATACCAAACCTAAAAACAAAGTTTGGTTTTTAACGGTCTTTTCGTTTTTGAGCTATGCTGCCCACAGACACACACACAGACACATACACACAAACAGACAGATAGACAGACACACAGGGACAGTTTTGTAATGTTTTTATTCAGGGAGTCTCAAAACATACATTTCCAGTGAAAACTCGGTGTCGATATTTTGGGTGCATTGCATTTTCTATACACTATATACATAGTGCGTGTATAATTGGCAATTGCCTACATACTGCGAGGAAGGCAGCTCGCCTGCAGGAAGTATACAGTGACAGAAAGATCAACTTGGAAGCGCATACGAAGATAAAAAAAGTATATACATTTTTTATGTAGCTATTCGGATAAGGGAAGTTTAATAGCCAAGGCAAGCAAGCATTTCATTGCTTGAGGCATGCTCGGGAGTTTGGCCGTTTTTCCTCTACGTTGTCAGCTCGTTTTATTTCATAGACGTGGTCGACGAGAGTCAGCACATGCCGTAAAGGCTCGCATACTGGTGCGATATCGACACGTTAGCATGCGGTACAGAGAGAGAGTTACTTTTATTTTTAAAGGCCCCCTAGCGTCTGGGTGCTCGTTCACTATTCAACACGTTCCAGTGGTAGGCCACCCGCAGTGCAGAGAAGAAGCATCGGTCACCTAGCAACACGGCGATCCTGTCGACCTAACTTATTCTGGAAATGTTTTGCTATTTAAGGCAATGCAATTTTGAAAACTTATAAAGTCCAGTTTTCTGGAGATGCATTGATGCACAACTTAGCATGCTCATTAATTAGTATGTGTTAATAATATATTAAAGGTATTGATTTAATTGTTTTTTTCACATCAGCCGTGTGTAGGACAGGATTTGGATAGGTAAAGTCAGACTGAAAAATTCAATGGTAGCTCAATGGAAGAGTAACCGGCTAGAAATGGCATTGGATTTTTCAGTCTGACTCTATCTATCCAACTTATTTTGGAAATGTTTTGCTACTTAAGGAAATGCAACTTTGAAAATCCATAAAGTCGAGTTCTTTTTACTTTCTCTTTACGCACTATGTATCTACATAGTGTATATAGAAGGTATTGCACTCCACCCAAAATGTAGATACCAAGATTTCACCGGAAATATATGTTTTAGTATCCCCTTTAACTAAAATAAGCATTTTCGGAAAAAGATTCGCGTGTCTGTGAACACGATAACTCAAAAACGAAAAGTCGGTAAAATACCAAACTTGCTATTTAAGTTAAGTGTCTTTCAGGGATGCGACACGAAGATTTGAAGAAAAATCCCCCCACCCCAAAGTACATGGAACTTTTTTCGAAAATTTTGATTTTCTAAAAAATGGCTATAACGATTTTGATTAAAATGTCGCATATTAAAGATATTTACTTCACAAACAAAATGTAATCTTCAATTTTCTGAGAATACCCTCTGAAGGCTACTTTATTCTAGATGAAATTTACGGAGTTTTGCTTAACTGCTAAACCGTAAAAGATAGATAAAAACTTACTACTAAAATTTAGAGCACGTTAAAACACACAATTCATGTTATATACATTTTTTCATGGAGTTGATTGTTTTCTTAGATATTCCTTATTTTTTGGTTTTAGCTTTAAAACTCTTGTCAACTGCTGTCCATACAAACAAAGGAACTTCAGTCACTTAGCAACCAGCTTTTGACTATCACTTTAATCTATGGTACTCCCTTATTTCGCGTCTACTTACAAGGAAGCAAGTAATAAGACTATTTCTGCTAATTTTTCTCGATTAGCATGAAGTAAATAGAAGCATAAGCTTTTTAACAATAATTTGTTGCAGGGATATAGAGAACGTCATGTGAATGGAACACATCAGATTTTTGGACATGCATTGATGCATTGCTTAGCATGCTAATTAATCAAAAGGTATTAATAATATATTAATGAAATATTAAGAGATAGTCCGTTTTCCTGCAGGAGAAAAGGTACTCTGAAATAGTAAAAATAACATTTTTGTTTTAGACACTACTAAAACCTCTATTATTTCTAGTTTCAGAAAATGTATACTTTTGGGCACTTAATATGATTTTAGTCAATTTAAATATAATTTAAATGTTAGTCTTCATTTCTTTAAAGCTGTTACGGAAAGGTAGTTTTTAAAATGTTTGTATCTTTAAATTCAATTTTCTCGAAACAGGATTTTTGGATACTTATGTACCTTTTTCTCAGAAAGTATAAGAGCTGGAAGGGTGGAATTTTCAGCACGTATATTTACGAAACATAGTTGAACTTTCTGAACCACAATTGTGATGTCATAATATATATTGATCATATTAAGAAAGCAACAACATTGCAAATTTTCATTATTTTTATTTTTCTGAGTTTGCAAATATATTTATTTTTTAATTTCCACTGAAATTGTGTCATAGCTAAATAGTTGAGGTTCAGAAGATAACTGATTATACTAAAACAAGCATAAAAATTGTGCTTATGTGTTGCAAGCAGTATCAGAGAAAAAGGTACATGAATTCACATGTTTCAAGACTAAGTTTTATTACTTTTCTGTTGAATGAAATACTTTTTAAACACTCGACCACATAAACTATTAATGCAAACAACCACTTGGTATAATTATCATGGTGTATAGAATAAATCATACAAATTTCTCGAAAAACAATTGAATACTTTAAGAGCAGTGGTTTTTCAACTCACTTAAGGTGTAATTTCCGAATATTAAGACTATCTCGTCCCGATAAAAGAGCAGTAACCACTTATATGAAGCATATGCTCTAATTATTTATGAAAAACTTGGACTAAATATTTGAACATATTGTATCAAAAATATCGAAAACTCCTAATGTGTTCGCTAAAGTATAGACTTTCTACACAATTTACCTTGTAACTAATTCCTTACTCAATCAAACTTTTCAACGCTCTTCTGATGAAATTCTTGCGGAAATTCCTACTCGGGATCTTTTGAACACGCTACCGCCACACCACAGAGGTAATCTAAAACTCTCATTTTGCGTTGCTGCAGCGCACAGTAATCCAGTTGCTAGGTATTTATTCTTCAAGGAGAGACAAAGTAAACACAGTCTCCATATAACACAGGAAAAACATCAATAATGGTTATGGTAATTTGAATCAATACCAGCATTACCAATATAACAGAGTAATAATGCAATAATCATTACCGACATACCCATATAGTTTTCCTAATGTGGTACTAATACAGAAGCCATTCACAACGCCTACATACAATTAATAACAATAACACAATATATAGCAATAACAATAGCATGGGTTAATTAGATGTCAGTATGAAACAATATTAAACCATTAGAATTCACAATCTGATATATTATGTTGGTATTCATTTAAAGCTATACATTAATATAATCTGTTTCAGAGATACACCCCCTAGACTTTTGTATCACATAAAACATATACTACATAACTGTACTCTCAAAACTTTAACCAGCTATTAATATATGAATGTTGTAATTTATTATTAATCATATTTGATATGGTAATGTGAAATGTCCCTTGAACTATACTGTATCACTACCAATTTTTAATTTCAGCTTAGTATATAAAAGTAAACAATTTTGCAGAATACATTTAGTTTTAATTAATATATTCTGTACACAATTTATTCATTGTTTCAACTGCTTTATGGGGAAATTATTTATATTACTGAATTTTTAATATTTAGCTATTGAACAACAGTTCTAAATCCTTAGTATCTTCTTATAATTTCAGCAAATAAATTAAACACCGTAGTCAAAACAGAGTTTTGAGAATTTAAAATGCAAAAGAAAAACATTTAGAGAAAATGCGGTTTAAAGTCAACAAGATATTTTAGCAAAATCAGTCATTGTGTTTTTAAAGCTAATAATATTTAAAAACGACTGCATAGCATAGGTATAACTTTTAGCTATAGTAAAAATGAAAAAATATATAAAATATCCATATTTTTGCGACTTTCACGGTAAAATTAATAAAAAAGATCTAATATGACCTGTGAATTTTAGTTTAAGAACAATGTGCACAACAGTGATAAGTAGCGCACATTAAGAGGCGTCTCATTCATATACAAAACATCTTAAACTTTTCGAATGTATTCCCCTAAAAATACAAGAAATACTAGCAGGAAAATGCATTTCATAAGGGACGTTGCAGAATAGCAGAACCATCAAAAACCGTAGAATACAGAAAATAAACACATATAGCTTGATTTAAACCAGGTTTAGTTAAATAGTTGTTTTAAACATACTCATTATACTAAAGCGGGTAAGAGGCAAAGACTGCAAAACAAAAATTATCTTTTTCATGTGTGCAATCTTATAAATCAAATTGTTCTATTAAATTAGATACATATTTTATCACTATTGATTAGAGACTCATTTTAAATATATTTTTACTTTCTCTACTATGTACATACTGTATACAGAAGGTATTGTAATGCACCCAAAAATTCGACACATATTTTTCACCGGAAATGAAATGGTTTGAGACCCCCTGTCCGTGTGTGTCTGTCTGTCTGTTTGTCTCTGTGTATGTGTGACTGTGTCTGGGCAACATGGCTCAAAAACGAAAAGTCCGTTTTGAAACAAACTTGGTATTTATGTTTGGTATCTTCCAAGGATGCGACACGAAGATATTCAACAAAATCCCCCCACTCCCAACATGGAACTTTTTTTAGAAAATTTTGATTTTCTAAAAAATGGCTGTTACGATTTTGATTAAAATATCGTATATTAAAGATATTTACCTCACAAATGAAATGTATATTCTGAATTTTCTGGGAATAGCCTCTGAAGACGACTTTATTCTGGATGACTTGTAAGGAATTTTGCACAACTGCTAAACTGTAAGAGATGGACAAAAACTTACCACAAAAACACACGATTCATGTTATATACATTATATAAATTTTTTTCGAGACATGCCTTTCTCATACAGGAATTTGTCAACTCCTGTCCATACAAACAAACGAACTTCAGTCACATAGCAACCAGCTTTTGATTATCACTTTAACCTACGGCATCTCCTTATATCGCTCCTACTTACAAGAAAGCAAGTTATTAGACTATTTCTGCTAATTTTTTCTCGATTGGCATGAAGTAAATAGAAGCATGGGTTTTTAACAATTCTTTGTTGTAGAGATGTAGAGAAAGTCATGTGAATGGAACACATCAGATTTTTAAAATGGTGTGGATCTACTAATTTGTAATTTGATCTTCGTAATACTTTACAGAAAAAAAAAATGTCTGATGTACTCCATTCACATGACTTTCTCTACATCTCTGTAACAAATTATTGTTAATAAGATTATACGTCTACCTATTCAATGCAGAACATTCCAGAAATGGTCTTATTATGTAGTTCTTTATAAATACAAGGCAAATAATGGAATACACTAGGCTAAATCGACATTTAATTTTTTAAAATGTGATTGCCATAGGATTGAAATCCGTTTCTTTGCGTGACCAAGCGGTGACAAGTTCCGGAAGGAGAATACCTTTAAAACTGAAATCAATAACAAGACATATCTCGAAAACGGCCAACTCCTCAAAAATGTATATGACAAAAATTGTGTGTTTTATTCTGATGTATGTGTTTTGTGTAGTAAGTGCTTGTCTACTTCTTACGGTTTATATAAAATTCAATAAAAATAATCTAGAATAAAGAGGTCATTAGAGAATATTCAGGAAAATTCAAGACAATACATTTTATTTGGCATGTAAATATCTTAATTATAAGACATTTTAATGAGAATCGTTAGATCCATTTTCAGAAAATCAAAATTTTCGAAATTGTTTCCATGTAAACGGTAGATTGGGGTGTGAGAATCTTCTTGAAAACCTTCCTGTTGCAACCTTGAAAGATAGCAAACTTAAATACCAAGTTTGGGGGACCCAAAACATGTATTTCCGGTGAAATTTCGGTATCAGCTTTTTGGGTGCATTACAAAACCCTCTCTATATACTATTCACACAAAATCATATATATATATTAGCGAAAGTTTTGTTCTACAAATTGTTTCCGATTCAAATATGGCAGCCTTCACATGTGTGAGCAGTGTGAGTTTTTCGTGGTAAATTATGATGTCTTTACTTTCTCTACATGTACTATGTACATAGCGTATAGAAAAGGTATTACATTGCACCCAAAATTCGATACCGAGATTTCACAGGGAATATGTGTTTTCAGACCCTCTGAATCCAAAAAAAGCATTTTTAGAAAAATGTCCATGTGAGCATCTGTCTGTCTATGTGTGTCTGTAGGCAGCATAGCTTAAAAACGAAAATACTTAAAAACCAAACTTGGTACCATAGGTTAAAGTGATAGTCAAAAGCTGGTTGCTAAGTGACTGAAGTTCCTTTGTTTGTATGAACAGGAGTTGACAAATTTCTGTATGAGAAAGGTATAAGTTCTTCAAAGCTGAAACAAAAACCAGGAATATCTTAGACATTACACGAAAAACATGTATATAACTTAATTATGTGTTTTTACGTGCTCTACATTTTCTATGTAGTATGCTTTTGTCCATTTCTTAAGGTGTAGCACTTATGCCAAATTCCATAAAATTCAACCAGAATAAAGTAGTCTTCAGAGGTTATTCCCAGAAAATTCAAGTAATACAGTTTATTTGGCAAGTAAATATCTTAAATATAAGAGAATTTAATCAAAATCATTAGAGCCATTTTTAAGAAGATTACAATTTTCCATTTATTTTCCAAATAAAGGGAGGTTTGGGGTGTGGGGGATTTTCTTGAAAATCTTCGTGTCGCATCCTTGATACCTAACTTAAATACCAAGTTTGCTTTTTAACGCTCTTTTCGTTTTTGAGCTATGCTGCCTGCAGACACACAGACAGACAGAAACACACATACACGGACATGTTTCTAAAAATGCTTTTTTTTTTTATTCAGGCGGTCTCGAAACGTATATTTGTGGTGAAATCTTGGTATCGAATTTTTGGGTACAATGGAATAACTTCTCTATACACTACGTACATAGTACGTATAGAGAAAGTAAAAATATAATAAGTGAAGATGATTGTTATTGGTTGGTTGGTACCTTGCGGAGGAGTTCCACATTGCAACCACCATGAGTATTCCCAGAAGGATAGAATGATATGAGAATGTCCGACGGGAGCCGAAACCGACCTAGGGCAAGGGTTGCCATGGTGAGTCCATAGCAAAGACTGAATAGTTCTACATTTGAACGCGGGGGGTGCTTGAAGCCCCGCCCGCCTGACGATATTAGCGCCACCCCTCCGCTGAGAGTCGTAATTCCAAGCGCATTCATCACCACGGAGAGGCGCCACCACCGAAGCCTCGTCGACACTTACAACCCTTAAAGAGACCGGTTTTGGAACTAAATTGAGAGGCAGGAAGTTCGTGGGCATAAAGAAACCTTCCCAGAGTCCGCGAAAACCACCGAAAATATCACATGTGTCAGAAGTATCGGCCGCAGGAATCAAACCCACGACCTCCCGAATACTGGTAACAGAAGAAACACCTGAGCCACCTGGATGATGGTGGCAATAATGATGTTTATGATATTGATAATGATGATGTGGAAAACTGCAACACACTCCCAAATTGCGACCACTTTACCATTCGGCGTAAATAAAGTACACCTGAGAAGGATGAGAAAGTAAAAGTGACTCAGATAAACTTCATGACAAAGAAGAGCGTAGCTATACATTCCCTTATAATAATAACTCCATGGCACCACAGCTCACGAGGCACCTTGGTCTACCGCCCGGCCGCTGCGTCCCCTATCTCGGTCCATGACAGATGTCATGGATGAGTGCAGCATTGGAGGGTGAGACGTGGTCAGCGCCTCGAACCCCACTCCCGGCCGGTTAATGAGGTCGTCTTGACACGGAGTCGCTATTTCTCCATCAAGTAGCTCCTCAATTGGCCCCCCAGGTACCTCACGAGACTGAGTGTACCCCGGACCAGGTCTCCCAGAAGGGGAAAAATCCTCTCGCCGGTACCGCGAATCAAACCCAGATCTCCCGTTTGGTAAACAGCTGCGCTACCACATTATCCTTATTACTATCTAAAAAATAATTCATATCAACAAATCTACGCAAGTCTACCCTCTTACACGTGACGATATACAGGTTGTGAGGCAGAAAACATTAAGGTGCGCAGTGGCAACTCTTTGCATGTAGGGTTGAAGGTGGGAGAAGTATGCGCAGAAGTCATGTCCACGAATGAGTGAAGTACGCTAGCGCTAGTTTTAGTGGAGCGTTCTTTGGTGTTTATGCAAGTAAAATAGCAGATTATTGAATATATAGGGTTAGACTGAAAAATGTAATGCCATAGCTGGAATCTGAACTACAGATCTCCCGGCCTCTAGCCAGTCGCTCTAACCTTTGAGTTACCATGACTACCAGCACGGCTTTCAGATTTCTCAACTGACTAGCATGTTTCCCGGCAGACCACAAGGTTATCTAAAAGTATTTTGAGATGACATACCCCTATGGCGACTTAAAATGTCTATAACTACTTAAAGCCCCGCACTTCAAAGTTTAGCAAACTATTATGGTCAATTAGTGTTAATTAATTTATTTTTTCCCCACAAGCCATGCGTATGACTGTATTTAAGTAGGTAGAGACTGAAAAAAAATCAATTCCATAGCCGGAATTTGAACCACAGATCTCCCGGTCTCAAACCGGTTGCTCTAAGCACTGAGTTACCATGGTAACATGCCAACAAAGCATCAAATTCCTCAAGTGGTTCTACCTATATAACTCCTGTCCTGAAAGAACAATTAACAATAATAGGAGATTGATTTTAACTTGGAAGAAGAAAGTGATGCCAATGCTGGTTATAAGAACGAAGATAATGTTGCAATGAGCCAGGTTGAGCAACTGTAGAAACATGTGGTGAGTACAGCAATATTGCTTATTGCACAGTAATATTGTGTTCATGGTTGCCAACTCATTCTGTGATAAGTTGGATCGCACCAAAAGTAAACATATGGACATTCCTTCAAGCAAATCACTCGATGTACATACTGACGATCTACGTATTGTTAATGATATATATAAACGTTAACTTTATAACAAACAAAGCGATTTCCTATAGCTATGGATGGATATATGTCAACAATTAATTTCATGTGAACTGCAATCAATTTTTCAATGCTACATTCACAATGAGATGCAAGCGCAGACGTAACGTAGCATAAGCGCAGAAGCAAGGAAATATCATTCACAATACATTCATAAATACAAGAGAATATCATGTACCCAAGTTTCAAGTTTAATAACATAACCAACAATATTATATCAGAAAATTAATTTAATCTTTTGTAATAGATAACTAAGTAATAAAATTATACACACAACTGATACGTCAGTGACGTTATAAACTGGTCAAAATATTGGAAATACGGAGAGACTTATAAAACGGTATTTTTAATACAATGTGCATGATCTCTTTGCGCATTATCCAGTTGTGAGAGTCAAGAAATCCAGACGCAGATGTCGGGAACATTCATTAAATCAAAGCACAAAATCAACAACTGACGCGTCACAGCCCAATGGAATACCGGCATGTTTGTACAGAGGAATACCGCTGTAAAAACTCGCATTGCGATCGTCTGATATTGCACATCAGGCACTGCATAGAGGAAAAGAGCAAAATTAATCTTCTTTTCACGCAACGCAAGGATAAAGTATGGAGTCTGTAAACTCTTGCGTTGCGTCTTGCGTGTTTCTATGTGAATGCTTACATTAAGTAATATATGTCCAAAATCTTGCACTTACGTTACGTCTGTGCTTGTATCTCATTGTGAATGTAGCTAAACCCCGCACGCTGTTGTGGTTGAGCTATTCGCGCCAAGATAGCGTCTCTATTACCTCTCTCGGCCGTTGCAGAGAAGGAAGGAAGAAAATCAACTTCCCCTATGCACAAGATTTGCTCTTAACTCGCCTCATGACCATAACAGGGTTTGCTGACATTCTTTTGACTGCCCCTTGGAATGTGGCAAGGAATATGCTCCATATATTTTTCAACATATTGAAAGAAATAATGTAAAATGTGAACACATAACAAATACACAGAGCACAAATAGTATTAGACATCGAATTTCCAGGAGGAGCCAGGAGCAGGAACTAGTCGCCCGAGTGTACTCGGGCGGGGGCAAATCACCACGGTACTTATCCGCTTTTCTCGCGGATTTACCCGTGTGATATAAAAGATGTAGTCTTGTGCAAGCGTTTATGTCTGTGTCGAAGTACTGTGGGCAGGGTGTTTCCCTCTGTGCAGCCGGCGCGGGCTGGCTTGCCTACCTGAGTGGTCACCCACCCAGAGAGGGACCAGGCCCGATGCTGCTTACCTTGGCCAGCCGCTTGCGGGCTGTCAAGGAAAGCAGTGCCGGCTAGCGGGGGGAACTGTAGGGATGTAGGTACGGGGTGGGGGAAGCCAGTGTTGCAGATCTGGTCGGAGCACAACTGGACGGTCACCTGTCCGAGTCGGGACCGGGCCCGATGCTGCTTAACTTGGCGGGTAGAACTGTAAAAAAGGGAGAGGCGGCCGGAAAACTACCATCCCAAGGCGTCCTTGGGAAGGCGGTAGCTTACGCGTCTCCTAGGCAGCGTGTGGTCGTAAAGACCGAGAGTGTTCACCTGGGGATTTGGGTGGGGAGCAAGTTTAGTGTATATTGTGCGAGCTCTTTCTCGCACAACGTCCACTATGTAAGGGATTCCGGAGTGGGAATGGAGAATGTGGGACGGGAATCTACGGTCTGTGCCATATATCATCCTCAATGCCCTGTTCTGCACGGTCTGCAGGCTGCGGATGGTGGAACGAGCCACCGAACCCCAGACCTCGCAGCCGTACAGCATCAGGGGCGGGATGACTGCGCGGTACAGCCGTAGTTTTAGGTGTGTAGGCATGGTGGAGCGGAAGCTGGGAAACAACTGCCGTAGGGCAGCGTGTCCCATACCGACCTTCTCCCTGACATGTGGAGTGAAAGTAAGGCCGCGGTCGAGGAGGACTCCAAGGTATTTGGTGGTGCGGACCCAGGGGATCCGCCGCCACCGCAACCTCAGCGACCTCTCCGGTCGCCAGCCACGGACTTTAGCCAGCAGTAGAGCTGAGCTCTTCTGCGGGCTGATGGCCATCCGCCACTGTTCACTCCATCTGCCTATGGCCTGGAGCTGTCTCTGTAGCGGGGGAAAGCAATATCGGGCGTTCTTGTTACGCGCCATTATGAGGACATCGTCGGCATACTGGCACGTAACTGTACTGGGTTCTGTGGGGATGTCGTACATGTAGGCAGCAAAGAGTAACGGCGACAGCACGCTGCCTTCCGGCACTCCCGCCGCTATGGGTCTGACTGTGGAATGCCTCCCCTCCACCCTCACCCTGAAAGTGCGGTCCCGAAGGAAGCTACTAAGCAGGTGAAGGTAGGGGGGAGGGATTTCTGCGTTCTTGAGCTTGTACAAGAGTCCCTGATGCCACGTGGTGGCGAAGGCCTTTTCCACGTCCAAGAGTACCGCGACTGTTTTGAAGTTGTCCTGGAAGCCCAGGGCAGCCTTCTCAGCCAGTCGCAGCAACTGCAGGGTTGTGGAATGTCCAGTACGGAAACCAAACTGGTGATCCGGGAGTAGGAGTCTCTCTTCGAAGAGAGGGGTGAGGCGTATTGTCTGTAGGGAATTTATAGGGCGTGTCTTCTGATATCCGCTGGCCGCTCCGTCTCTCTGATTGAGGAAGGTTGTAGCTTACTGTTGTAGTACACGTTACCTAACCTCACTTCCAGTTGAGGGAGGTTGCTATTCCTATTAGCGAATGAGTTGACAAACCCAGCATAGGTATGCTCTATTGGTTCGATATAGAACACTCACCTGCAAGGTGGCAGTAGCCAATAAAATAAAAACATGACGTAATAAAGTACCCTATAGACGGTAAGGAATGCGGTGTACGGAACAAGACAGTGCTGATTTCTTTCTGTGCCTTGTGTACAACACGTTTAAATAAACACAACTTTTATAAACATAATATGAAATTAACTAGTGATTAAGTAACATTGTTTATGAACACTTTAGTAATTAAGTCACTATTATGATGTCGGTGAGGCAGTTTGACTTGATTAGACCGCGTATGTTCCGTTTCAAATATGAAATTTAGGCGGGATGTCCCGCGTTGTGGTGGAATGTGAAACGGAATCGATGCTGGTATTGCGGGTCAGCTCTTCTCTTGCTCCGGAAGCTGGTGTGGCTGGAACAGCGGTTTAGCGGATTCATTTTTGCTATTATATTCGTCACAGTAATAGCTGAGTGGTGAAACTGACTACTGGCTGCGATTTGATTGTCACCTCAACAATATCTGTCCCGCTCCAAGTTTATATTCTCATTTACCCTGAATATTACTGGAGTGGCATCCACAGATGAAGGGGTGGATTAGAAGTTTTATATATTCAAATATATAGACAAAAAACATTGTTGAAGTTGATAAAAATATTCTTTCCCTTAAAATTCAAAGTTTTCAAATTTTTCTAAAATTCAAAATGTTGTATTTCAAAATATCCTTCCGCTCATTTTAGCACCACTAAGTGTTTTATCTCTCCTATAAAATTGGATTTTCTGTGCTAAATAATAATATGTGTATTGAAAATTTCGTTTGTTGACGTCACTTTAGAAACCTTCTGAGAAAAAGTATGAATTTATATTACATACTTTTCATTATCAGCATGTTAAGAAATAGTTGCTTGTTACATGGTACGAATTGCATTGTCCTGTGACAAAGCAAACCCGTGAATTTTGATTTTCCAAAAGTGCGTAGTTAAACACAAGCATTGTGCTTTCCACACGTCCCACTGTCCAAATCAGCTTTAATTCAGAATAAAATACTTATCAGTTTACCTTCACACAGGTAATGAAGGGAATATAAAAGAAAACTCAGGAATAATAAAAGTACAAAAGAATTCTTACAATATATAGGTGATATTCGAAATGTACACAGAAAATGTATTTCCCCCACTAAGCCCACTAGAATATATAAACATTAATCTTAACCTAACACAAGAAATAAAGAAAGCGGAAATAAATAAGGAAGTTTTAAAACAAATTTCCTTAGAGAAAATTAATATAGTATATCCACAGGAAGAATAACTTCATGTATAATATGTAGGTACTGGTATTTACTGTAAACTTCTTACATTCTATGCTTCGTGTGGAAAACTCAAAACCAACATTGATGGTGAGACAGAAGCTCCCTCGAAACCGCCTAACATAAAGAGCTCTTTTCAAAAGGCTGTATGACTTTGAGAATAAGGTCAGCAATCCAAGGAACAGCAAAGTATAAATACCCTACATTTTCAAGAACAATTGAGATTAAACATCCATTTAAAAACTGTAAAGAGGGGAAAGAAAATTAAATTGCAATGGATTTCGTCTCACATTTGATAAAAAGGAAATGAAGAAGCCGATAATTTGGCAAAAAAGGGAATAAAACATTAAATTAAAAAAAAAATATGTGTTCAATTCACATGAATTTCTCTACATCTCTGCAATAAACCATTGTTAAAAAGGTTATTCTTCTCTGAATTTAATGCTAATCGAGAAAAATTAGCAGAAATAGTCTTAATACTTGCTTCCTTGTAAGTAGAAGGGAGTAGCATAGATAAAAGTGATAGTAAAAAGCTGGTTGTTATTATCCTTTGTATGGACCCGAGTTGACAAATTACTGTTTGAGAAAAGTATAAGTTTTTTTTTAAAGCTGAGACCAATAACAAGGAATATCTTAAAATCGATCAACTCCGGCAGAAAAAGGCATACAATGTGTGTTTTATCGTGATCTTTATATTGTGTAGTAGATTTTTGTCTATCTCTTGCGGTTTACCAGTTATGCAAAATTCAATAAAAAGCATCCAGAATAAAGAGTTCCTTAGGAAATTCAAGATTTACATTTTGTTTGGCATGTAAATTTCTTAAATAATCCATCATTAGAGCCATATTTGAGAAGATCAACATTTTCGAAAGAAATTGCATGTAAAGAGCAGTTTGGGGTGAGGGGGGGGCTTTTCTTGAAAATCTTCGTGTAGCATCCTTGGAAGATACCAAACTTAAATACCAAGTTTGGTATTTAACGGTCTTTTCGTTTTTGAGTTATGCTGTCCACAGACACACATACACATGGACCTTTGTCAAAAAATAATTTTTTGTTTCAGGGGGGTTGAGTCCTTGTATTTCCGGTGAAATCTCGGTATCGAATTTTTGGGTGCAATACAATACCTTCTTATTACACTATGTACATAATACATGTAGAGAAAGTAAAAATCTCATATTTTCATTCGGCAAAACTAAAAATCAAATTCTCATTCAGAATTAAGGAACTGAATTCATCACCAGACTAATAGTGAAAATAAATGGGCCAGTATCCTCAGCAATAAAAACTCTATACCAGAATTATCCCGAAGTGAAACTGTTGCAACATTCCGAAAAATAACACAGCATGATTATCTACACGGAATGGAAATTCTTAACTCACCGAACTGCATGCTGCGTCATGAAGATGACTTTCAAAACTGGGAACATCTTAGTACGTGCTCTGCTATTTAGCAATTTTGGGACAAGTCAAATGGATAACTGTATTGGGAAGCCAGGAGCTTAATTACAATTATTCAGGAGCCTGGGCATTAGATTCAATAAATGAATAGATAAATATTGGCGTAGAAAAATTGTTACTTTTTGTTCTCTCTAAATCTCTTGTTTTGTTTTAAATTAATAATTTATTTCTCAAAATTGGAGCATTATTTAGAAAACCTGTATGCCCATTTTCTTTAGTGTGCTTTTGAGAAGTAGTATAAATATTTTGAACTGAATTAGTGAAAAACTGCATCGTGTGCGTGTGAAAAAGTATTAGAAAAGCGATTACCAGAAAAAGAGGTTTAAAATTGGATATATCTACTAATAAACATGTGTTATACCTTCAGTTCATTGGTAGCTAAAGTGCGCCAAGTAGATAACACTATATATTATTTTCTTAAAATTTAGAGCTCATACCATTTTCTCATTTTCTCCCAATATACTTTTTTCAGATAGACTTCTGATAAAAATAGTTTCCTCAGAAAAGAATTCAAGCCAAGATAATGCAAAGAGCTGCTCCAAAAGTAACAAAAAGTGAAAAAGTAATGCCGCTTAAATGAGGTGATAAAAACTGCCATTCTTTCTGACCATACCCATTCATGAAAAGTTTTACTTTCTCTACCCGTACTATTTACATGGTGTATAGAGAAGGTATTGTAATGCACCCAAAAATTCGATAATTCGATTCACCGGAAATTCATGTTCTGGGTCCCCCTGAATCCAAAAAAAAATGTTTTTAGAAAAGGGTCCACGTGTAAGCTTGTTTGGTATTTAAGTTTGGTATTTTCCAAGGATGCGACACGAACATTTTCAACATAATACCCCTACACCCAACTACCCTTTACATGGAACATTTTTCGAAAATGCTGATTTTCTCCAATGTTGATTAACAGATCGTACATTAAAGATATTTTCCTTACAAGTAAAATGTATTCCTTGAATTTTCTGGGAATAGCCTCTGAAGACTACTTTATTCTGGATGAATTTAAGTAATTTTGCATAACTGCTAAACCGTAGGAGACGAACAAAAACTTACCACACAAGAAATGTAGAGTATCTAAAACACACAATATATGTTATAAACATTTTTTTTATGGAGTTGACCATTTTTGATATATTCCTTGTTTTTAGTTTCAGCTTTGAAAAATATACTTTTCTCATATTGTAATTCATCAACTCCTGTCCATACAAAGGAACTTCTGACACATAGCAACAAGCTTTTGACTATCACTTTAATCTATAGTACTACTTTATTTCGCTTCTACTTACAAGGAAGCAAGTAATAGGAATATTTCTGCTAATTTTTTCTCGATTAGCATGAAATAAATCGAAGGATAACCTTTTTAACAATCATTTGTTGCAGTAATGTAGAGGAAGTCATTTGAATGAACACATCAGATATTTTATACCTTTAACTATTACACATTTTCACATTTGCACAATATTTTGCAATGGTTGTCTTTTCTTCCAAAATTTGGCGGTGCACTCTGTTGGGAGCCCACTCTAACAGAATGCAGGAGTATGTAAAAGCTTGTGTGGAGCTTGTGCATTATCCTTCAGCTCCATTTACACGTTGCATCGACAGTTTTGCCCAGCTCTCTTTTTAGAAAGGTTTTACAGAAAACCTGCAACAGACCCCCGTTTACAATCAAGCTATAATTGCACCTGCTTGCGCCATCTCTTCCATATGAGCAGCCAAGTTCCCGGGAGGAAGAGATTTCAAAGTGAAGGAAGAAAAGCCCCTCTGAGTAATCAGCAGAGTGGCTAGCTCCTAGCGCCCTCCCCCGCCCCCGCTGCCGTGTAATTAGCCCTTCCCTTCCCTTCACCCCTTCCCTCAACGCATGACGCTGTAACTGGGTAGCAAGATTTAGACAGGTGGCGCCATCAGAGGCCACAGCTTGTGCTCCAAACCATGTAGATGTATGTTTCATTAACATCACATGCTTTCTTCACTTCTTACTGAAGTGCTAAAACCTGAGAGATAAATAAGATAACTTAATAATAAAATAAGCCCACCTGGGTAGTATCGTGGTAGAGTGTCTGCCCCGGGTTTTACCTTATCCTGAGGAGACATATGTCGAGTAACTTTAAGCTCCATAGACCCCGAGATCATTTCAGCATTATTTCCCCAATTTCATTCATCGTCCGATATGACCAACCAGGTTCAAGGACGTTAAGCTACAAAAAATAAAGAAATAAATAAAATAAAATAAATAAACATGAAGGAACGAAAGAAATATAACAAATCAGTTAAATAAGAAGGAAATAAACAGGGAGAATTTAAGGAAATAAATGAAGTAATAAATAGAATGTAATCACGAATAAAAACAGAATCAAAACTACTTAAAGCTAGCTATGCTAACAGGGAAACTGAAAGTTGAAATAAAATCGCCTAAAAGTACGAAAGCTTTTGAGTCCAGCGCGAGAAGCCGAGGATGGGTCATTAGGGAACAATGGAGACTGGTATTTCAAAGCCTAGAAGCTCAGAGCTGCAGACAATAAGTGGAAATACTCAGACGAAATTCACGCTCCACCAAACACAGAATGTGTAATCAGGCGTGTTAAAATGTTAATAGCCGTAAGAACATAGCGTGGTGTCTAAAATTGTGAGACCCAATGAAAACGAGACAATATATAAAAATGCAACATATTCTCAGCCAATAAAACCGATGAAAATAACCGGAGTAGCAAAAGTCCAGGCACATTCTAGAAAATGGGCGGCGAATAGACTCATGTCTAGCCGTCGGTGCTCCAAAAAATACGGAGTTCACGTGGTCACTTGAACGTCAGACGCGGTGAGGTGAACCCGCGTCGCGTTATAGCGCGTGGTATAACGACAGTTTATAAGTCCGCGATGTGAAGAATTTGATTCACCTGGGAAGGAAATTAAGGGAAAGAATAGCGAGACGGGAAAGGTGAAATAGTTAATCTTATTTGTGAACTATTTTGGCGAGGCTCGGCCCTGAAACAAATTCTTGGAATTTGGACGACCGTGGGGACGTGTGAAGTATCAAGTGCGAGACAATAAACAGCACTCAGGAAACAACACTGTGAAAATATTTCTGTATTGTTCACTAACAGCCTGTATATTAAATATATATTAAAGATTTGGTATATAAAATAAATATCTTGAATTATCTGGGAATAACCTCTGAGGTCTTCATTCTGGATGAATTTTGCATGGCTGACAAACTATAACACACAGACAAAACTTATTACAGGGCAGATTTCGCATACTGCTACTTCAAAACGATGCTGCGACATAAGCATGTTGCAGGTAGACCCCTGTGGTGAGTCGCGAGTTACTCGCCACTCTTGTGACACGCATCCATGCTGGAACAGCCTCTCCCAACTGATACATTTCAAAATCTGTAAATGTATACCTAAGAGGTTTCTAATCTCGGTTAGGGTGAGATTCGCGGGTGTCTCCCGGCGTTTTTTCCTAACTGAGACGACGAATGTCGAGTAACCTTAAGCTCTATGCACCTCGGGTTCATTTGAGTATCGTTTCACAGATTTCTGGAAGTGTCAGTCTTTATTTTGAGGTTTTCTTTATCCTGAAAATATAAGTAACGGGTAACTGTAAACACTATGGACTCCGGTATATTAGAGCATCATTTCACCAATTTCATTCATCGCCCGATATGATCAAACATGTTAAAGGGCGTAAAATTACAACAACAAAAAATCTGATGTGCTCCATTCACATGACTTTCTCTACATCTCTGCAACAAATTATTGTTAATAAGTTTATGCTTCTATGTACTTCATGAAAGTCGAAAAAAAAAATAACAGAAATAGTCTTATTACTTGCTTCCTTGTAAGTAGAAGCAAATAAGGGAGTACCATAGATTAAAGTGATAGTCAAAAGCTGGTTGCTATGTGACTGAAGTTCCTTTGTTTGTATGGACAGGAGTTGACAAATTCATGCATTAGAAAAGTATAGGTTTTTTAAAGCTGAAACCAATAACAAGGGATATCTCAAAAATGATCAATTCCACACACACACACACACACACACACACACACACACACTTGGACTTTTTGTGAAAATTCTTTTTTTTTTGATACAGGGGACCCTAAAATATATATTTCCGGTGAAATCTCGGTGTCGAAGTTTTGGGTGGAGTGCAAAACCTTCTCTATACACTGTGTACATAGTACGTGTAGAGAAAGTAAAAATGCAATGTGTTTCACTCCCATGACTTACTCTAGCTGCTCTACAAACAAACTTCTTACAAACGGTTCTTCTTCTTTCTACACCAAGGTGATTGACAGAAAGTTCTTATTACTTAGTTTCTTAAAGAAAGAAGAAAACTAAAGGAATGCGCTATGCTAAAGAGATCGTCAAATGTTTTAAAAGCTGTCGTTCTGCGATTGTGATTGCCAATCGCTTCTTTGTTTGGCCAGCAGTAGAACAAAAGAAAAACGGACACTATCTATCTGATAAAAGTATAAGTATCTTACAATTGAAACAAATAACAAGGAATATCTCGGAAACGGATACCACCACAACAAAAACGTGAAGAGCATCAATTGTGTGTTCTGGCGAGATTTACATTTTCTACTAAGTAACCTTGTCCATTTTTACAGTTTACCAGTTATGCAAAATTCCGTAAAATTCATCCAGAATAAAGTAGTCTTCAGAGGCTATTTCCAGAAAATTCAAGATAAACATTTTATTTGCTATATAGATATCTTTAATATACGGTAAATTAATCAAGCCATTTTTGAGAAAATACAAATTTTCCAAATTTGTTCCATGTAAACTTTGGGGTGGGGGAATTTTTCTCAAAATCTTCGTGTCGCATCCCTGGAAGATACTAAACTTAAATAAGAAGTTTATTATTTTACCGAATTTTCATTTTAAAACAGGCACACACACACACACAAACACAAATAGACCTTTTTCTATAAATCCTTTATGTGGATACAGGGGACCCTAAATATTTTTTTTCGAAGAAATCTCGGTATTAAATTTATGTGTGGAGTACAACACCTTCTCCTCATACTATGTATATAGTACGTGTAGAGAAAGTAAAAAAAAAGCTGATGTGTTCCATTCACATGACTTTTTCTTCATCTCTGCCACAAATTAATTATTTTTAAAAACTTTGGCTTCTTTTTACTTCATGCTAGTCGAGAACAAATTAGCTGATATAGTCAGTCTTACTTGCTTCCTTATAAGTAGAAGCGAAATAAAGGAACACCATAGGTTAAAGTGATAGGTTGCTATGTGACTGAAGTTGCTTTGTTTATATGGACAGGAGTTGAAAGCTTCCTGAATGGGAAAAGTATAAGTTTTTTAAAAACAAGGAATAACTCATAAACGATCAACTACACGAAAAAATGTAAATAACATAAATTGTGTGTTTTAACGTGGTCTATATTTTGTGTGTTTCAAGTTTTTGTTCATATCTTACGGTTTTGCAGTTATTCAAAGTTCCGTAAAATTCTTCCTGAATAAAGGAGTCCTCAGAGGCTATTCCCAGAAAATTCGAGATATGCATTTTATTTGCCGTATAGATATCTTGACCACACGGTATTTTAATCAAAATCATTAGAGTCATTTTTGAAAAAATCAAAATTTTCTAACTTTTTTTCCATGTGAAGGGTATATGGGGTGGGGGATTTTTGCCCAAAATCTTCGTGTCGCATCCCTGGAAGAAACCAAACTTAAATATCAAGTTTGGTATTTTACCGACCCACAGACACGCACATGAACCTTTTTCTGCAAATCCTTTTTATGGATGCAGGGGACTTTATAACATATATTTCTGGTGAAATCTCGGTATCAAATTTTTGTGTGGAATAAAATACCTTCTCTATACACTATGTATATAGTAGATACGTGTAGGGAAATTAAAAAAATCTGTGTTCAATTCACATGACTTTCTCTACATCTATGCAAAAAATGTATGTTAAAAAAGCTTATGCTTCTATTTACTTCATGCTAATCGAGAAAAAAAAAAGCTAGTAGAAATAGTCTCATTACTTGCTTCCTTGTAAGTAGAAGCGAAATAAGGTAGTACCATAGGTTAAAGTGATAGTCAAAAGCTGGTTGCTATGTGACTGGTTCCTTTGTTTGTATGGACAGGAGTTGACAAATTCCTGTATGAGAAAAGTATAAGCTTTTCATAGCAGAAGCCAAAAACAAGGAATGTCTCAAAAACGATGAACTCCTCGAAAAAAAAATTCTTCAACATAAATTGTGTGTTCTAATATGCTCTACATTTTTTGTGTTGTAAATTTTTGCCCATCTCTTACAGTTTAGCAGTTATGCAAAATTCCGTAAAATTCACCCAGAATAAACTAGGCTATTCCCAGAGAATTCAAGATATACATTTTATTTGTCAGGTAAATATCTTTAATATACGATAATTGAATCAAAATCGTTAGAGCCATTTTTGAAAAAAGTAAAAAAGTCCATATAAAGCGTAGTTTGGGGTGGGTGCATTTTCTTAAAAATCTTTGTGTCGCATCCTTGGAAAGTACCAAACTTAAATACAAAGTTTGATTTTTAATGGACTTTTCGTTTTTGAGCTGTGCTGCCCACACACACATACATACGTATACACAGAGAGAGAGAGACAGGCAGACACACACACACACACACACACACACACACACAAGGCCATTTTCTTAAAATTTTTTTTTTTTTTTTTTTTTTTTTTTTTTTTTTTTTTTTTTTTTTTTGATTCAGGGAGTCTCATAATATGTTTTTCCGTTGAAATAGCTTTATGGAATTTTGGTTTGGATTATAAACCTTCGCTATACACGATTTACACAGTACGTATAGAGGAAGTAAAAAAGGTATACCAATAAAGCAAAATGTGTTACTTAAAACATGCGGAAATTAAGGTATAAAGATTGATAAATTTCTACAGATTCCATTTTTTCTCCTCTATAAAATTGGAATTTGTTAGTATAAAAAATACTGTAAGTTGATAATAAGTGTGTAATATATATACAGGGTGTTAATGAACTACACCGAAATAATTTGCGAGATTGTGACTGATATAAGTAATTTGAGATCGGCGATGCATGGTCCCCGGATAAACATAACGCAGCTGCATAGCGTTAAACGCGTGTGTATCAGGTGCTGATAAGTGGGTGTTAAAGCAAAGCAGGCTGAAAAAATGGTTTAGAATGTGTTTAAAACTGCTGCTCGAATGTAGAAATATCGATGTTTGGCAGATCGTTACTGGCGTTCTCAAGATTTAATGTCGCAAAAATCTGTAAAATCTCGAACTAATCACTCGACAGTGCGACACTTAATTACGTTCTTGAGTTATGTGACCTACTCTGCAGGCGGGAAGCTCCTATCCCAAAGGTCATGTGTTCGATTCCTGACATAGAGTAATGTTTTTTATTACTATGTTATTTATTACTACTTTTTTCATTCCAGACGAAATGCCGCGATACTGGCGTACTGGTACTTCAGAAACTTATAGCCGTTATTTCGACATTTCAATAAACAGGCCATAAGTCTCCTATCTCAAATTACTTATTTAAGTAATCTACATATTGTGTGATAATATTTCGGTATAGTTTATTAACACCCTGTATATATCTTAAAGAAATTAACTAAAAATAATTGGAATACACATCATATGTACTTATTATTTTGACCCTTTCCTATTTCTGGAGTAATAACTGTAAAGTGCTACAAGTTCTCCAATAATATACAGGGTTACTACAAAAGAAATAGACAACTTCAACTCCCTGTAAAACAAAAACTATTAGAGATAGCAACCTAATTATTTTGGAGGTATGTTGAGAAACTCTCAAAGTTTTGTTTGTTACTATTGGTAACGCTGTAGTGTTTTGTTTGTTGTTGCAGAAGCTGAAATGGCGGAAAATCCTGTGGAAAAGGCATATTGCGTGTTGCAATTTGCTAGAACGCAATCAGCAACTGTTGTCCAACGACATTTTAGAACACGTTACCACAAAAATGAAATGATGCGCTCACAAAAACCAGCATCGTCTTCATCATGTCGCAACATGTCGATGCAAAAGTCACGCCGTATGACCTTATCGTCTTCACTCAGAAACTGCAACATCTGTAATCTGTAAGGCATCATGTGCAGTCGCTTCCGCAAGATTTTCCATACAGTTTGCTGTGGAATTTGTAATTGCATGCTTTCCCTAGATGTCGATTTCTGTGGGCTTCTTATGTAGGCAGAACGAACACGTTCAACGTTTTCTTCCGAAACTCTTGGTTTTCCCGAGCTCTTCCCTTTGCACAAATATCCCGCTGTCTCGAATTTTCTATACCAGTCTAGTCGGTGGCGTTTTGTGGTAACGTGTTCTAAAATGTCGGACAACGTTGCTGATTGCGTTCTAGCAAATTCCAACACGCAATATGCCTTTTCCACAGGATCTTCTGCAACAACAAACAAAACACTACAGCGTTACCAATAGAAACAAACAAAACTTTGAGAGTTTCTCAACATACCTCCAAAATAATTAGGTTGCTATCTCTAATAGTTTTTGTTTTACAGGCAGTTGAAGTTGTCTATTTCTTTTGTAGTAACTCTGTATTAATTTACAACACGCTATGAGCATGTGGTATATAAAACGTAACATTTCAAAGGATAGGGCGTGTTGTGATTTACATGGCAATACCCCAAGAAGATACTGATAGATTATAAGAAGCTGTTGCTGAAGACGGTTAGACATAACTTAGCAAGAGTAACAGTTACGGGATGAATAATGGAGCCACACAGCGTGTAGAGAAACTGCCAGAGAAGAGATTGCAAAGCATAACTCCAGATGATGTTCATCCCGGAAATGAGTGAGAAGAACGCGTGTCGAAGCAGCTAGAGGATATAAATTATTAGCATTAAGGAAGAAGATATAAAGCAAGCGAAGAGGAGGAATGCATATTAACGAAAAGGATATGGGGAGCAACATGAATAAACTATAAAACGATAATAGTCAATGAATGTATCCGTCCGGTTTCAATACTTCGCGCTTTTCAATGCTAATTGATATTCATGTGGCCGTCTTATGAGGCAGCATAAAATGAAAATAACCTCTATAAATATTATACAAGTTCCAAAAAAAAAAAATCGGATGCATTCTCATGACTTTCTCTACATCTCTGCAACAAATGATTGTTAAAAAGCTTCATTCTAAGCTAAAAATGAGCAGAAATAAGACTTATTATTTGTTTCCTTGTAAGTAGACACGAAATAAGGGAATACCATAGTTTAAAGTGATAGTCAAAAGCTGGTTGCTATGTGACTGAAGTTCCTTTGTTTGTAT
The DNA here is from genome assembly GCA_030762935.1 of Hymenopus coronatus. Lineage (NCBI taxonomy): Eukaryota > Metazoa > Arthropoda > Insecta > Mantodea > Hymenopodidae > Hymenopus > Hymenopus coronatus. Next base: position 130,135,698 of record CM060888.1, on the reverse strand, counting down.
GGACAGGAGTTGACAAATTCCTGTATGACAAATGTATAAGCTTTTTAAAGCTGAAACCAAAAACAGGGAATATCTCAAAAACGGTCAACTCGACGAAAACAATGTGTATAGCATTAATTTGTGTTTTACCGTGCTCTATATTTTTTGTGTGGTAAGTTTTTGTCCATCTCCTACGGTTTTGCAGTTATGCAAAATTCCGTAAAATTCATCCAGAATAAAGCAATCTTCAGAGGCCCATCCCAGAAAATTCAAGAGATACATTTTATTTGTCAGGTACATATGTTTAATATATGCTATTTTAATCAAAATTGTTAGAGCCATTTTCAGAAAATCAAACTTTTCGAAAAGGGTTGTAAAATGTAGTTGGGGTGGGGGGATTACCTTGAAAATCTTCGTGTCGCATCCTTGGAAGCTACCAAACTTAAATACCAAGTTGGTATTTAAAGGTCTTTTCGTTTTGAGCAATGCTGTTCAGACACACACACACACACACACACACACACACACACACACGCACACACGCGGACCTTTTTCCAGGAATGATTTTTTTGATTCAGAGGGATTCAAAACATGTATTTCCGGTGAAATCTCGGTATCGAATTTTTGGGTGCCTTACAATACCTTCTCTATACACTATGTACATAGTATGTGTAGAGAAAAAAAAAATCTGATGTGTTACATTCACATGACTTTCTCTAGCCATTCTACAAACTTCTTACATAAGATTCTTCTTCTTTCTGCACCTTGTTAATCGAGGTATTCAGCACAATGTTCTTATTACATAGTTCCTTATAAGTAGGAAGAAGATAAGGGAATACACTAGGCTAAATCGATAGTCAAATGTTTTAAAAGCTATCGTTATGCGATTGTTATTACAAATCGCTTCTTTTCTTGGCCAGGAGTAGAACAAAAGAAAAAACTTCACAACTGAAACTAATAACAATGAATTCCTCAAAAACGGTAAGCTCCACAAGAAAAATGTATATGACGTAAATTGTGTATTTTAACAAGGCATACATATTTTGTACTGTAAGTTTTTGTCTATCTGTTACGGTTTATTAGTTATGCCAAATTAAGCAAAACTCATCCAGAATAAACAGGTCTTTAGAAGCTATACCCGAAATTTCAAGATATGCATTTTATTTCTCAGGTAAATATCTTTAGTATGCAATATTTTAATCAAAATCGTTAGAGCCATTTTTAAGAAAATAAAAATTTTCGAAAAATGTTCCATGTAAAGGGTAGTTTGGGGTGGGGGGATTTTTCTCAAAATCTTCGTGTCGCATCCCTGGAAGATACCAAGTTTGGTATTTTAGCTACTTTTCGTTTTTGAGTTATCGTGTTCACAGACACACGGACACACACACACACGGACCTTTTTCTGGAAATGCTTTTTTTGGATTCAGGGGGTCCTAAAACATGTATTTCCGGTGAAATCTCGACATCGAATTTTTGGGTGGAATGCAATACTTCTCTATCCCTATGTACATTGTACATACGGGGCTAGAAAAAGTAATAAAAAGTTATAATTAACAAATATCTATATAAAAAATTTAATGTCGTGATATAGAGGGAAACGTTCAGTAAGTTCCAAATTAATGTGACTACGCCCAGCGGCCGTAATCGCCGTACGTGTGTGTACAGTTTACAACACTGATTGTTGTTATACACCTGTGTTAGTGAACACCTGTGCAGCGGTAAGTTCTTTTGACATCGTAACTGTGATTGTTACTCCTATGCGAGAGGTCACAGGTTCTTTCGGAAGGTTTTTTGACGTCGTAGCCGCGCACTGTTAAGGCTGAGGGGGTTTGTGCCGCTGCAGGGGTTTTCAATGTGCGGCTATTTTTATAAGTTCCCACTGACGATACCAACATATATAAAAATCCCATGTGCTCCATTCACATTACTTTCTCTGCATTTCTGCATCAAATTATTGTAAAAAGCTTATGTTTTTATTTACTTCCTTCTAATCCAGAAAAATAATAGCAGAAATAGTCCTATTACTTGCTTCCTTGTAAGCAGAAGGGAAATAAGGGAGTACCATAGGTTAAAGTGACAGTCAAAAGCTGGTTACTATGTGACTGAAGTTCGTTTGTTTGTATGGGCAGGAGTTGACAAATTCCTGTACGAGAAAAGTATAAGTGATTTAAAGCTGAAACCAAAAACAAAACAAAAAAATCTCAAAAATGCCAACTCCACGAAAAAATGTGTCCTATAACATAAATTGCGTGTTTTAACGTGCTCTACATTTTTGGTATGATAAGTTTTTGTCCATCTCTTACGGTTTAGCAGTTATGAAAAATTCAGCAAAATTCATCCAGAATAAAGTTGTGTTCACTGACTATTCCTAGAAAATTCAAAATATGCATTATATTTGCGAGGTAAATATCTTTAATATACGATATTTTAATCAAAATTGTTAGAGCTATTTTTGAGAAAATCAATTTTTTTTTAAAAAAGTTCCGTGTAAAGGGTAGTTGGGGCAAGGGGGATTTTCTTGCAAATCTCCGTGTCGCATCCTTGGATGATACCAAAGTTAAATACGAAGTTTGGTATTTAACGGCCTTTTCGTTTTTGAGCTATGCTGCCTACACACATGCACATACACGGACCTTTTCCTAAAAATGCTTTGTTTGGTTTTAGGGGGACCCAAAATATGTGTTTGCGGTGAAATCTCGGTATCGATTTTTTGGGCGGAATACAATACCTTCCCTATCCCTATGTAAAGTGTATATACGGGATAGGAGAAAGTAAAAGGAGTAACATGTTTATGTGAGCTTGTATGAGGGTGTTGTCCACGTGGTTAGACAGGAGTTCTCTCGTAATGATGTAGGGAAGAGAGAAAAAGAAACAGTGCATTGTATAAAGGAGTAGTACACGCAGAAACAATAGGCTTGCCATTCAACGTGCTCTGACCTGAATGCAGAACTTAATGACGTAGTACTCTCCGAGGTAGCAACACAGAATCTAATTGCAGTGGTGCGGATGAATGAAAGCGTATGCTTGTAGCTCAAGAGCAAGAAGCTGCAGTCTCTCTGGAATTACACACGTTAGTTAACAACTAGAGCTGAGCAAATGAGCGTGTTGAGATATCTGTATTAACGTCTCAGCTTCACAGCATATTCAGGTTTACACATACACAATAACATTCAAAGGGTAATTAAAACCGCTCTAGAAATCTGATGTGCTCCATTCACATGCCTTCTGTGTAAAAAATATTGTTAATAAGCTTATTCTTCTATTTACTTCATTATAGGTTCAAGCGAAGTCAAAAGCTGGTTACTATGTGACTGAAGTTCCGTTGTTTGTTTGACACGAGTTGACAAACTCCTGTATGAGAAAAGTACAAGTTTTTTAAACCTGAAACCAAAAACAAGGAATATCTAAAAAACGATCAACTCCTCGAGAAAAAAAAAAATATATAACAATCATTGTGTGTTTTAATGTGCTCTACATTTTTTGTGTGGTAAGTTTTTATCCATTTCTTACGGTTTAGCAGTTATGCAAAATTTCGTAAAATTCATCCAGAATGAAGTAGTCTACAGAAAATTCAAGACTTACATATTGTTTTTAAGGTAAATATCTTTATTATGCGATATTTTATTCAAAATCGTTAGAGCCATTTTTGAGAAAATCAACATTTTCGAAAAAAGTTCCATGTAAAGGGTAGTTAGGGGTGGGAGGATTTTCTTGAAAATCTTCGTGTGCATCCTTGGAAGATACCAAACTTAAATACCAAGTTTGGTATTTAACAGGATTTTCTTTTCAGAGCTATGCTGTCCACAGACACACACACACGTACACACAAGGCTCCTTTTTCCAAAAATGCTTTTTTAGGTTTCAGGGGGACCCAAAACATATATTTCCGGTGAAATCTCGGTATCGAATTTTTGGGTGCATTACAATACCTTCTCTATACACTATGTACATAGTACGTGTAGAGAAATTAAAAAACGATTTGTTTACTCATTCCATTAGTCAACAAATTATGCCACAAAAATTGAAGCTCTATCCGATCGTATGCTTTCTCTAAATCCACAAAAGCCATGTATAACTTTCCTCTTTTGTTTTTCAAGTACTTATCTACCAATGTTTTTATAATAAATAAATTATCAACTGTCCTCCCATTTCTAAAGACTATCTGAAATTCCGAGAGAATATTACATTCTTTGCCATAGTACCAGTAAACAATTTTCCTAAATTTGATAGTAATGCAGTCCCTCTATAGTTGTTTGGTTTGTCAACGACACTCTTGCCTTTGTATATTGGATGTTCTTACTTGTCAAAATATAGCCACGCCCTCCAACATCAAGAAGAGTCTAACGCTTTGGTTCATTTGTTAAGAAGGACGAGGCCCAGGATCAGAGCCATACCGGATCCGATTCTATCCTCCCGTTCCTGCAACAATTATTCAGAATATGTCAGTAAAAATCTGATGTGTTCCATTCACATGACTTTCTCTATATCTCTGCAACAAATTATTGTTAAAAAGCTTATGCTTCTATTTACTTCATGCTAATCTATAAAAAAAAAAAAATAACAGAAATATTCTTATTACTTGCTTCCTTGTAAGTAGAAGGGAAATAAGGGAGTACAATAGGTTAAAGTGATACTCAAAAGCTGGTTGCTATGTGACTGAAGTTCCTTTGTTTCTATGGACAGAGCAAATTCCTGTATGAGAAAAGTATTAGTTTTTCATAGCTGAAACCAAAAACAAGGAATATCTAAAAAACGATCAACTCCATGAAAAAATTGTATATAACATAAATTGTGTGCTCTACATTTTTTGTGGAGTAAGTTTTTATCTACCTCTTACGGTTTAGGAGCTATGCAAAATTCCGTAAATTTCATCCTGAATAAAGAAAGCTTCCGAGGCTATTCCCAGGAAATTGAAGATATACATTTTATTTGTCAGGTAAATATATTTAATATACGATATTCTAATCAAAATCGTTACAGCCATTTTTAAGAAAATCAACCTTTTCCAACGTTCCATGTAAAGGGTAGTTTGGGGTGGTTTTTTTTTCTCAAAATCTTCGTGTCCCATCCCTGGAAGATACTAAACTTAAATACCAAGTTTGGTATTTTACCGACCTTTCGTTTTTGAGTTATCGTGTTCACGGAGACACACACACACACACAAGGACTTTTTTCTGAAAGTGCTTTTGTTGGATACAGGGGACCCTAAAACATATATTTCCGGTTAAATCTCGATATCGAATTTTTGGGTGGAGTGCAATACCTTCTCTATACACTATGTATAGAGAAAGTAAAACATGTTTCACCTATGCATATAGTAGTAAACGAGGACCTTTCTCAGGGTAAAGTAATAGCCTTATTGTTGATCTACTCAAGCTTTTAAAGCGTTGCGGCTGCTTTATTTTTGTATCTATATGTTGGTTGGTCAATACTTAGTTTTGCAGAAGCTATACTCACGTGGCGTTCCTCTATATCTAGACATAGAGAAGAAGGTATTATTTGATATATATTGCCAAAATTGAGGTAAAATAAAGAAAGGATAGAAAGAGAAGCAAAAGGAAAGGGAATAAGGGAGAACTAGGAGGTCGATGGAAGAGAGAAGATGATAAAGAAAAGTGGTATGAGTGAAAAAGAGATAAGTGCCATTGAAGAGAATGCAGTATAGTCAGTATTCATTCTCCAAGGCCAAGTAGATATTTTGAATTCTGGAGAAGGTAGTGAAGACAAGAAGAGAAGTGTAGTGTAGATACTGTTTCATAAGTAAAGTCGTTTTTACTTACTCTACACATACTATGTACATAGTGTATAGAGAAGGTATTGCATGGCACCCAAAAATTTGATATCAAGATTTCACCGGAAATACCTGTTTTGAAATTCCCTGAATATATAAAAAGAATTTTTGGAAAAAGGTCCGTGTGTGTCTGTATGTATGTATGCGTGTGTCTGTGGGCAGCATAGCGCAAAAACGAAAGGACCGTTAAAGCCCAAACTTGGTATTTAAGTTTGGTATCTTCCAAGGATGGGACACGAAGATTTTCAAGAAAATCCCCCCACTCCCAACTACCCTTTACATGGAACTTTTTTCGAACATTTTTATTTTCTAAAAAATGGTTCTAACGATGTTGATTAAAATATCGCATATGTAATGTATATCTTAAATTTTCTGGGAATAGCCTCTGAAGACTTCTTTATTCTGTATGAATTTTGCATAACTACTAAACCGTAAGAGATGGACAAAAACTTAACAGACACAAAATGTATAGCACGTTAAAACACACAATTTATGCTATAAAAAAGTTTTTCGAGGAGTTGACCATTTTTGAGATAATCCTTTTTTTGGTTTCAGCTTTGAAAAACTTGTACTTTTCTCATACAGGAATTTGTCAACTCGTGTCCATACAAACAAAGGAACTTCGGTCACCTAGTAACCAACTTTTGACTTCACTTTAACCTATGATACTCCCATATTTCGCTTCTGCTTACAAGGATGCAAGTAATAAGACTATTTTTTCTCGATTAGCTTGAAGTAAATGAAAGAATCTTATTAACAATAATTTGTTACACAGAAGTAGAGAAAGTCATGTGAATGGAACACATCAGATTTTTTAAGAAAAACATTTATTTGAAATGTGTTCTGACAAGCACATTAACTAATTTTCAAGTACAGAGCATTAGATTCTATGGTCTTGAGCCATCTTTCAGCGAGATTTATTATACTAAGATGGTACCAGTCTGGTTTTGATGCGAAGATTTCGGTGAGACCCACTTGCGCTGCTTCAATGTTGGCCAAAATACTTCCAAGTAGAAAATGGGCCATGGATAATCTGATGGTGCGAGATCAGGACGGTATGCTGGATGTGGTAGCAGTTCGATTCTTTACAATTCCTGAAGTTTTCCATGGTTGTTCGTGCAGTATGGGGTCTTGCATTGTCCTGTTGCAATACAACTATTTCGGTTAACTAATGCTGGGTATCTCCGTCGCAAAATTGCATGAACTCGATCCAATTGTTGAGAATAAAGATCCCAATCAATCGCCCTCGCGTTTGGAACAAACTCCCAGTGCATCACACCTTCAAAATTCCAAAAGACACACAACATTACTTTGGATCCGAACCGATTTCTTTTAACGATGACTTTGGCAGGTTGGCGGGGATCAATCACTGTTTCGAGGCATCAGGGTTTCGGTAATGTACCCATTTTTCATCACAAGTGACAATTCTCCTGACAAATCTATCATCCATGGGATTATGGATAAGCTGCCGACAGATATCCACTCTACGTTGAGCCTGTTGAGGTGCCAGTTCATGAGGTACAGACCTACAGCTTCTGTATGATTATCCAAGTGTCTTAATGTGACGATGTATGGTATCTTTTGATGCACCAAGTGCTTCTGAAAGCCTCAGGGTACTTTTTTGCGGATTTTTCAGAAAACTTGTCGTGTATCCTCAATATTCCCTACTTTAGGACTTCCAGAACGTGGTAAATCTTTAGTGCTTCATCTCCATTGTTGAAATGTTGGAACCATCGTTGTGCCACACGTTCACTAACGACACCTTCTTCTTCCACTTCACATAGTCTTCGAGCTGCGGCAGCGGCTTTATAATCTTGTTTCATGTAGAGCTTTAGAAGGTCTCCAAGTTCAAACTTTGTTATCTCATTTTGTGAGGGTTTATTAACAACGGAAGACTTATACATGCTCGCAATGTACGCAACACTAGACATGGCATCCTGTAAATAGCATTGCCAAACCTAAGAAACCCAATAATTTTCAAAACACCAAAATCAAAAGACCGACTTTACTTATGAGACAACCTAATACTAAATTTTAAGTGCTTTAATTTTGAACAAAATAACTGAAAATATTAATTGTCGAAATTGAGTGGTTCAAATAAACGGATGACATTTTATGTTAACGATATGTAACTTATGAAATGTAAATTTTTCTTGAATATTAGCACTGAATTATTTATCACTGGTAAGGAAATACAAGTTTTCAGAATAGAATCTGACAGTTCACACAGTGTGAGTCAGAGTCAATGGTGGCTGGCTTCCCTATTGCACATCCCGCGCTTAAGATAGGCTTTCTGTCCATCAGTTATGACATGTCATTATCGTCACTTTCATTTGCGCAGATCGTAAGGCGACTACGAGCCGTATCTTTAAAATCACGTGTATTTGTATGTAAATTTATTTATGTAAAATACGAATCGGCTCGTCGTTTTCGTGACGAACTTATCCTGAAGTTTATTAGCTGTCTTCGGAACTTGGATTCACGATTTTGTGGATTAGTTTGAGACTACTGGCTCAGTGAAAAATAAGAAACACGTACACAACGTCCAGTAATAGCAGAAGAAAACAGAGTTGGCGAAAATCTTTAACGTTCGCCACGAAAGTCACTAATATATTGAAATAACCTAAAAGAAAACACGCGAAATGAATTCGAAACTTTTCAGTGGCTTAGCTAAATCGTATCGATGTTTACGGTAACGAGAGCGTTGGGATAGCCGCATGTTTATTTCTCCATGTGTAAGCAGCGTGTCCACGAGTCATCCTCCTTGGCAGTCAGTGGGAAAAGATGTGTGGAAAGTGTGTGTACGAGTCACTGGCCTAGAAGGAGAATACGTCGAATAAGAATTAGTATCCGTTATAGTTGGAATCTTGGGCGAGAAGAAGCCAGCTAGGAGATACGGATAGTCGGTTCGGGTAGAGGTCATTGAGATAAAATAAGGCAAGTTTCGGATTCCAAAATTTCTGGGGGACATGTTTCGGCTTCACTTGGCAAAATTAAAAGTTTTAGTGTCTGATCCTGTATTTTAAAGGCTTAATTTCAGGCGAATATGGTGGGAATTAATTAAAGAAGTAGAAATTTTTTGAGATACAAAGCCATGTTATATGAAGAACATTTAACCGCTATATAAAGTTTGTAATTTTTTATTTCACTTTTATTTCCCGAATGTAGGCTTTTAGATGAGGTCAATAAAATTAAGAAGTGTTTGCAATGCATGTATGGAATACTCTCTTCAGATGTTTTATACTGAAGTTAAAATAATCCTTCCTACTTTCCCTATAATGCATGAAGTCTACCTTCCTAACCGCATTGATATGACAACCCATGGAGTTACTAGAGAAATGTTACCAAGCACAGATGGTTACACGATCTAAATGTGTTTATTCGATACATTGCTTATTTAGCTGTGGAAGGAAGACATTTCCAGCACTTTCTATGCAGTAAGAGTCAATTGCAGGTTTCCAGAAATGCCGGCGATGTGGCGGAGTGTTTAGACCGCTCGTCTCTTAACTCTTTGTTACCTGTCGATACCCATAAGCTCCGCTTGTTTTAAGCGTAACTATACAAATGGGGTTGTACTCAAGAATTAATTTCATGTTATACTAACCTTCAACTATAAACGACAAGTAGTCAAGACTGCTTTATACTGTAAATATATATACAATTTTTGTCTTAAAATTGCTGTGATTTTTAAAAATAAATAAAAGAGTAAAACACATATAGCTACAGTCAAATGTAACCCCATTAGCTTCCAAGCATCACATTGATTATTTTACTTGGGCTCCTTCCTTCCTTCACCACACAGTCACAGGGATTGAACTTGCAGCATTTGGATATGAATTGATGGCCAGTCCATTATTTATCACCTAATACTCATGGCCATTTGAACCAATATTTTGGTAGTGCCATTGGCAGGATTATGAAAACTGATTTAGACGAATTTAGACTTTTAATTGGGAAGAAAAACATTAATAAAAGATCTATATATATTTTCATTTCTATTATTTTTTCTCTTATTTTATATAATAATTTTATAGGTTTATTATCATATACTTTTATTAGTAAGTTGAGACCTTTTAGAACTGAAGTATTTTATTCAAGGTATTGTATTTTATCCAAGAATTTGATCTCGAGATTTCATCGAATATACATATTTTGAGGCCCCCTTAATTAAACAAAAGAAATTAATTTTTATAATAACGTCGTTTGGGTGTCGGGAGAGCATAGCTCAAAAACGTAAAGTCCATTAAATATCAAACTGGTATGTAGGTTCAGTATCTTTCAAAGATGAGATACTAAGATTTAAAAAAAAAAAAAATTCTCTGCCCCAAATACAATTCACATGGAACATGTTTCAAAAAGTTGATTTTCTCAAAAATGGCTCTAACGATTTTGAATAAAATACCATATGCTTAAAAGATTTTCACGACAAACGAAATATAAATCCTGCATTTTCTGGAAATAGAGTTTGAAGACCTCATTTTGAATTTCTCTTCAGTAACAGGTAAACTGTAAGGGGTACACATCTTGCTACACAAAAAATATTAATCCCCTTAAAATACACAGCTTATATTTATAAGTAGAGTTAATCTGTCCAAGATATTTCGTGTTATTAGTTCCAATTTTAAACTATTTGAACTTTTCTCAAGTGGGAAGTCAGCTTTCGCTTCATCTCTTTTATTTTATTTCCAGGAATATTTCTCCATGTGTAAGCAGCGGATTCACGAGTCAATCTCCTTGACAGTACACAGAATGGGAGAAGATGTGCGAAAAGTGTGCTCATGAGTCCCTGGCCTCGGAGGAAAAGACGTCGATCAAGAATTGGTATCAGTTATCGTTGGAAGCTTGGACGAGAAGAAGCCAGCTAAGAGATACCGGTAGTCGTTCGGCAAAAGGCACGTTTCGGATTTGAAAATTTCCGGGGGAATTGTTTTGGCTTAACTTGACAAAATTAAAGCTAATGACAAAGAGAACGGAATTTTAATTATTTCACGTAGGAATGAATTTTTTTGTTAAGTATTTTACTATTCCTTTAGCATAGTGTATTCCCATGTTCCTTCTACGTACAAGGAAATAAACAATAAGACTAAACCTGCTTATGTTTATCTTGATTAACATGATATAGGTAACAGAATAAAATTTTGTAAGGAAAAATTGGAAAGGGAAGTATAGCTAGAGAAAGTTATGTGAATGAAACCATCAATTTCTTTTTAAATGGACATGCTACTGTAGGGCTATTTTCATTTAGTGTTGATTTAACTTGTATTTTCACGAAGGCGTGTGTGGGACAGGAATTGCATGGGGTGATTAGTGGTTAAATCCCTGCTGTGGCATTGAATTTTAGTCTGTCTCTACCTATTCATTTATTTAGGAACTAAATATAAATGAAGAGCTTTTTATTCAGAAACATAAAACTAACAACACAACTATCTATAGTTGCATTTGACAGGCATTTAACCGTTTCAGAAGCAGTTCAAAACTCGTGTAATTCATTTATTTCCGCACTGGAGTACATCATGGTTTTGTTTTCTTAGGAGAATATGCCTTTGGTAACCATATTCCTCATTTTCGGACTTCTTAATTGGATTTTAATGAGGATCTTCATTGCTGAATCCTAATATGAAAATGAAGGCGTTTGGCAGCTCTTTCTTCATTAGCAGCCATTTCACATTCTTCCGGGAGAGAGTGGCTCCATCAGCTGAAATGTTCAGTTCCGCAAGAGTTCCCCTTCGCCCCTCTTTCTCTTTATAAATCTAGAGATCCGTTTAACCTCTACTTCTAGCAAAGAAACTCTCTGCGATGAACCTTTTGCCGTGTAACTATAACGTTCTTCAGTGAGTCAGCTTGGTGGACTAAAAACCAGAAAAAATCTGATGTGTTCCAATTATATGACTTTCTTTACAGCTCTGTAACAAATTATTGTTAAAAAGCGTATGCCTTACTTACTTCATGCTAATCGAGATACAATTAGCAGAAATAGTCTTATTAGTTGCTTCCTTGTAAGTAGAAGTGAAATAAGGAAGTGCCATAGGTTAAACTGATGGACAAAAGCTGGTTGCTATGTGACTGAAGTTCCTTTGTTTGTATGGACAGGAGTTGACAAATTCCTGTATGAGAAAAGTGTAAGTTTTTTAAACCTGAAACCAGTAACAAGGAATATCTCAAAAACAAACAACTCCACGAAAAAAGGTATATAAAATATATATTGTGTGTTTTAACGTGCTCTAAATTTTGTTATGATAACTTTTTGTCCATCTCTTTCAGTTTAGCAGTTATGCAAAATTCCGCAAAACTCATTGAGAATAAAGCAGTCTTCAGAGGCTATTCGCAGAAGATTAAAATATATATTTTATGTTTCAGGTAAATATATTTAATATACGATGTTTTAATCAAAATCGTTAGAGCCATTTTTGAGAAAATCAAAATTTTCGAAAAATGTTTCCTGTAATTTTCTCAATATCTTCGTGTCGCATCCCTGGAAGATAAATACCAAGTTTGGTATTTTATCAACTTTTCGTTTTTGGGTTATCATGTTCACAGACAAACAGACACACGGACACACACACACACACACACACACACACACACACACACGGATATGCTTTTTTTTATATAGAGGATCCTAAAACATATATTAACCGTGAAATCTCGGTATGGAATTTTTGGGTGGAGTGAACTTCTCTATACACTATATACCTAGTACGTGTAGAGAAGGTAAAAAGGAATCTCAATTATTTCGCTGAGGAAGCTTGACCGAAGCTATTCACAGTTTATCACTAAGAAAGAGTTTACGAACCCAAAACAATACCTGGAAGATTCCCGTGCTGTGCATGGTGACGTCTTATTGCAAAATCAACTCTTAAGTATGATTATCGTATTATTACAAACATTTATTACTTTCTCTACAAGTGCTATATATACAGGCTGTTTCAAAAATACGGGGCATAATTTCAGGTATGTATTTCCCACATGAAGACAATCAAAATAGTTCATTATAACATGTGTCCAGAAATGCTCATTTCCGAGTTATGGCCTTTACAACATCGAAAGTCCCACCTGTAGACAATCAAAATAGTTCATGTCCGGAAATGCTTCATTTCCGAGTTATGGCCTTCACAACATTGGAATTCACTGGAACGTTTTTCTTTCCGCAGGTCTTTGCCGTCAAAGGAGACATTAGGAGGGCGCTCTGATAGTTCATTCTGAGGAAGGTTACATTCAGTGTTCTTTAGGCGTTAAGACTGTGCGACATGTATTCAAATCAAGAGCTGGCAGAGATACACTTCATGTACGGTAAGGCGGACGGCAATGCTGCGCTGGCTCGTCGTTTGTACCAGGAGAGGTACCCACAGCGACAATGTCCAGATCGGAAGACATTTGTACGTCTCCATATCCGTCTGTGCGAGTATGGAACATTCACCTCTCCTGGTTTGGGAAGGGGACGACCAAGATCTACAACTCCAGAAGTGCAGGAGGAGATTCTGGATGCTCTGGACAGGACTCCTTCTATCAGCACACGACGGTTAGTGTTGCAAGTCAATGTTCCTCATACGACTGTCTGGAGACTGTTGAACGAGTATCAATTGTATCCTTATCATTTGCAACGTGTACAGGCCCTGTCACCAGCAGATTACCCTGCACGAGTTAGGTTCTGTCAGTGGTTCTTGCAGCAGTGTGGTGTAAATCCGAACTTTTCTGCCGTCGTATTATTTACAGATGAAGCACAGTTCACAAGAGATGGCATAACAAATTTCAACAATCAGCATGTATGGTCGCATGAAAACCCACGTGAAACTGTTGTATCTCATCACTAGGTGCGGTTCTTCCTCAACATGTGGGCCGGTATCATTGGTGATCGATTAGTTGGATCCCAAGTACTTGTAAACAGACTTACGGGGCAGCCGTACACAAACTTCCTGGAAAACACCATACCTGACGTTTTCGAAGACACTCCACTGATCAATCATCAACACATTCACTTCTTGCATGATGGCGCTCCTGCACACTTCAGTCTTACGGCTCGCCGGTACTTGGATCGAAGGTTTCCTGATCGATGCATATGTAGAGGTGGCCCAATTGCTTGGCCTCCACGCTCACCTGATCTGAACCCTCTCGATTTCTACTTGTGGGGGCCATTTAAAATCATTGGTTTATTCGTCTCCGGTGCCGGATTTGGAATCCCTTCGGAATCGAATTGTGGCAAGTTGTGAGGACATACGCAATACTCCTGGAGTTTGGGATCGTGTTCGAGGTCAATGAGACATCGATGTGGGGTCTGTATTCAAGCAGGAGGTGGACATTTTGAACATCTTCTGTAATGACAACAACCTGCGGAAAGAAAAACGTTCCAGTGAATTTCAATGTTTGGGAAGGTCATAACTCGGAAATTAAGCATTTCCGGACACATGTTATAATGAACTAATTTGATTGTCTATATGTGGGAAATACATACCTGAAATTATGCCCCGTATTTTTGAAACATCCTGTATATACAGAAGGTATTGTAATGCACCAAAAAACTCGATACCCAAATACCTGAAATACAAGTTTTGAGACCCCCGGAATCCCCAAAAAAATTATTTTTAGGAAAACGTCTGTGTGTGTGTGTGTGTGTGTGTGTGTGTGCGTGTGTGTGTGTGTTTGTCTGTGGGCAACAGAACTCAAAAATGAAAAATCCGTTAAAAACCAAACTTGGTATTTAGGTTTTATCATCTTCCAAGGATACCACACGAAGATTTCCAAGAAGATCCCCCCATCCCCAACTACCTTTACATGGAACTTTTTTTATAAACTTTTGATTTTCTTAAAAATGGCTATAACGATTTTGATTAAAATATCGTATATTAAAGATATTTACCTGACAAATAAAATGTATATCTTGAATTTTCTGGGAATTACCTCTGAATACTACTTTATTCTGAATGAATTTTACGCAATTTTGATTTTCTGCTAAACCTTACCAGATAAAAGCAAATAATAAGACTATTTATGCTCATTTTTTCTCGATTAGCATGAAATAAATAGAAGCGTAAGTTCTTTAACAATAATTTGTAAAAGAGATGTAGAGAAAGTCATGTGAATGGAACACATCAGATTTTTGTATAACTGGTAAGCCATAAGGGATAAATAAGAAATTACTATAAAAATCTGATGTGTACCATTCACATGACTTTCCCTATATCCCTGCAACAAATTATTCTTAAAAAGCTTATATTTCTATTAACTTCATGATAATCAGTAAAACATTAGCAGAAATAGCCATATTATTTGCTTCCTTGTAAATAGAGGTGAAATAAGGGAGTACCATAGGTTAAAGTGATAATCAAAAGTTGGTTACTATGTCACTGAAGCTTTTTGTTTGTATGGACAGCAGTTGACAAATTCCTGTATGAGAAATGATTAAGTTTTTCATAGCAGAAACCAAAAATAAGGAATGTCACAAAAACGACGAACTCCACGAAAAAAATGTATATAACATAAATTGTGTGTTTTAATGTGCCCTACATTTTTTGTGTGGTAAGTTTTTGTCCATCTCTTACGGTAGAGCAGTTATACAAAATTCAGTAGTTTGAAATTTTCAAAAAAATTTCCATGTAGAGGGTAGTTGGGGGTGGGGGGATTTTTTCTCAAAATCTTCATGTCGCATCCCTGGAAGATACTAAACTTAAATACCAAGTTTGATATTTTACCGACTTTTTGTTTTTGAGTTATTGTGTTCACAGACACATGGACACACGGACACACTGACACATGGACACACGGACACACACACACGGACCTTTTTGTGTAAATGTTTTTTTTTTTTTTTTAGATAAAGGGGACCCTAAAACATATATTTCCGGTGAAACCTCGTTATCGAATTTTTGGGTGGAGTGCAATACCTTCTCTATACACTATGTGCATTAGTACGTATAGAGAAAGTAAAACTGTAGATCTCCTTAAAACATATAATTTACATCATTGTGAAGTTTACCATTTCCGAGAAAAGATTAGCTCTACAAGAACATGTATTTCAATAAATAACATGTTTTGTTGACATCTTTACTCCAGTAAATGTATCTATTCCTTAAGATTAGCCAGTTATACGAGGTACGTCCAGAAAGTAAGTTCCGTTTCAATTTATCTCCGCTGCAGCGCTGCGATCGCAGTTCCGCACATGCGGGGTAGACCTCCGTATCAAGGAGAAAAAACGTGTGCCATTTTGAGATCGCTGTCAGCCACATACGCTTTGTTGTGCCTGTTTACAATGTCGGTGTTGATTGAAAATCCCTCCGCTTGTGAAATCAGATTTGTGATCTGAATGCTAGGAAAGTGAAACCAATTGAAATTTATCGGCAAATTTGCGAAGTTTACGGACAAAATGCTACGAGTGATTCAATGGTGAGAAGATGGGTCCGACAGTGAATTGCACGATGAACGAAGTGGGCGTCCATCTTTGGTTACAGAAGAATTGGTTCACGCGATTGATGACAAGATCCAGGAAAACCGCAAGTGTACAATTAGTGGTCTCGCTATTGAATTTCCCCAAGATCACGATCACTAATTCATGAAATGGTTACCGAAAAACTGTAATTTTGTAAACTTTGCTCACGTTGGGTACGAAAGATTCTCACTGAGCAACACAAATCAAAACGGATGGGTAGTGCACTTCAGTTTTTAGCCCGTTATGATGAAGACGGCGAAGAATTTCTGACACAGATAGTCACAGGAGATGAGACTTGGGTTTCTTACGACACCCCTGAAAATAAGCGGCAATCAATGGAATGGAGGCACACTTCATCCCCAGCAAAGGTTAAGCCTAAACGAATCTTGACACCTCGAAAAATGATGTGCACAGTGTTCTGGGACTGGAAAGGCATCTTACTCATTGATTTCTTACCGCGTGGTCAAACAACCAAAGCGGATGTTTATTGCGAGACACTTAGGAAATTGCGCCGCGCAATACAGAATAAGCGCCGAGGATTGCTGTCAAAAAGTGTTGTTTTTCTTCACGACAACGCACGACCACACACTGCAAATGTGACGAAAAACCTCCTACAGGGATTTGGCTGGGACGTGTTTGACCACCCTCCGTAAAGCCCTGACCTTGCTCCTAGCGACTTTCATATGTTCTTACATCTCAGGTCTTTCCTTGGCGGTCAACACTTCAACAATGACGAAGAGCTGAAAGAAAATGTTTCCAACTTTTTGAAGACACAGGCGGCAAACTTCTATGAAGAAGGTATACAAAAACTTGTGCCACGCTATGACAAATGCCTGCAAAATTTTGGCAGTTATGTGGAAAAGTAGTTTAAGAGTTGTAGAATTTTATGCAATAAATAATTATTCTGTATCTGTACACAATGTCATTTTATTACCAAACGGAACTTATTTTCTGGATGTACCTCGTACAAAAGTCGTTAGAGGCCATTCCCAGAACATTTAAGATACAGATTTCATTTTTCATGAGCATGCTTTAAAATATGGCATTTTAATCAAAATCGTTAGAACAATTTGTTTTAGAAATAAAAATAGTAGGATTTTCTGAAGATATTTAGTTGGTATCCTTGAAAGATGCAGACTCTGAATATGAAGACTGGAATTTTATCACTAGTTATGCTATTAATAGTCACGGACATATAAACCCACGCTTTTTTGTAATCAGGAACCTAAAAACATATATTTTCGGTGAAATTTGGCATAAACATTTATAATGAAGTATTTGCTATAAATATAGTAGAGAAAGTAAAAAAGTGAAATGAAGGAAAATTGAACTCTGTTCCCAGAAAAATCAATATTTACACTTTATTTGTCATGTAAATATTTTTAATACTTATATCATATGTTAATAAAGCCGCTAGAGCCACTTTTAAGAAAATCTAATAATTTGAAAAACGTTCCATAATTTAGGAATGGGCTTTTTTTTAAAATGTTCTTGTCGCATTTTAGGAAGCTGCTAAACATAAGCATCAAGTTTGGCTTTTTTAGATATGTTGTTCTCAGCCATGCTCGCGTTTGTAGTACTTTTCGAAAATTACTTTTTACTTTCTCTAGCCCCATATGTACAATGTACGAGGGATAGAGAAGGTATTATAACACCCAAAAATTCGATGTCGAGATTTCACCGGAAATATATATTTTGGGGTTCGCTGAGTCCGAGAAAAGCATTTTTAAATAAAGGCCCGTGTGTGTGTGTGTGTGTGTGTGTGTGTGTGTGTCTGTGGACAGCATAGCCCCAAAACGAATAGACCGTTAAATACCAAACTTGGTATTTAAGTTTAGTATCTTCCATTGATGTGACACGAAGATTTAAAAAAAAAAAAAAAAAAAAAAAAAAAAAAAAAAAAAAAAAAAAAAAAACCAACCACAAACTAATCTTTACTTTTTCGAAAATTTTTATTTTCTTAAAACTGGTTCTAATGATTTTGATTAAAATCCCGTATATTAAAGCTATTTATATCCGAAATAAAATATATATCTCGAATCATCTGGGAATAGCTTCTGAAGACCTCTGTATTCTGGATGAATTTTGCTTAACTGCTAAACCGTAAGAGATAGACAAAAACTCACTGCACAAAAAATATAGATCACGTCAAAACACCCAATTTATGTCCTTTACGCTTTTGTTGTGGGGGTAGCCGTATGCGAGATATTCCTTGTTATTGGTTTCAATTGTGAAGTACTTATACTCTTCTCTGATAGCAAGTGTCCGTTCTTCTTTTGTTCTGCTCCTGGCCAAGCAAAGAAGCGATTTGCAATGACAATCGCATAACGACATCTTGTAAAACATTTCACTACCACTTTAACATAGCACATTCCTTTAGTTCCCTTCTACTTATAAGGAACTAAGTAATAAGAACATTCTGCTAATGTCTATCTCGATTAGCATTGTGTAGAAAGAAGAATAATCTTTTATAGGAAGTTTGCAGAGCAGCTAGAGAAAGTCATGTGTATGTAACACATCAGATTTTTAAATCAGGGGTCCTCAAAAAATGTATTTATGTGAACTCTCGGCACCGATTTTTTGGTGGAATGCAATAGTTTCCTGTCTAATGTGTACGTGACAGAGGAAGTAAGTTTGTATGTGTATATACATACACACTATAAGTAATGATTTTATTATAAAATTATAATATATTTTATATATAAGTAAACAAAATAATTTATACTAGCTATAGTATAGTATAGTTTCTCAGCCGCAGTTGAAACGTTCGATAGAGTGCTTTGACCTCACCGCTACCACCGAAGATGTCTGCCGTAGTCGCAGACGAAACGTCTGGGAAGAAGGAGGAGCCCAGTAGACCACGGCCCACAAGCCTGGATTATACTATAGCTAGTATTGACAGCGGCTGTGAAAGCCTAAGAACTTTGAAAAGTAATCCGTTTAAAATAACTTAACAGCTGAATAGCGAAAAAGTTATGGAAAGAGCAACAATTTTAAGTTCTAGCATATAATAGCTTCTCGCTTTTAAACATCTAATCTGGATTTGGTTTTCTTGGCCTCTATTGTACCCATAATGAGAAGTTTGATAAAATATTTGTACAAAAATTTATCTGATTTAACTTGAATTAGATTGAAAATAGGTTTCGTAGGAATATTTTCCATTAGGTATAATAAAATAGACTTGATAACCTAACACTTTGGGTTTCCTATTGTTTATATCTGACGATTTTGTTCGGCGCCATGCTGTCAATGACAGATGGCACGTCTAAGATATGCAGATCGTTTTTCCCTCGTGCAGTTTCATCTCGAGAACCTTTTCTGGTGGTGTAACGTGCCTTGCAATTCAAGGAAAGAGCACGTTGATGAGCTTTCTCTATAGGAAACTCAAAACATATGTGAACTAAGCAAAAAATCTGATGTGTTCCATTCACATCACCTCTCTAGCTGCTCTACAAACTTCTTACAAAAGATTATTCTGCTTTCTACACAATGCTAATGGAAATAAACAAGCAGAATGCTCTTATTACTTAGTTCTTATAAGCAAAAGGGAACTAAGGGAATGTACTACGCTACACTGATTGTCAAGTGTTTTAAAAGCTCTCGTTATGCGATTGTCATTGTAAATCACTTCCTTGCTTAGCCAGGAGTAGAACAAAATAAAACCGGACAATTCCTGTCAGAGAAAAATTTGTACTTCACAACTGAAACCAATAACAAGGAATATCTCGGAAACGGTTACCTTCACAACAAAAGCGTAAAGGACATAAATTGTGTGTTTTGACGTGATGTACATTTTTTGTGTTATGAGTTTTTGTTTATCTCTTGCTGTTTAGAAGTTAGGCAAAATTCGGCAAAATTCATCAAGAATAAAAAGGTTTTCAGAGGCTATTCCCAGAAAATTTGAGATATGTATTTTATTTCGAATATAAATAGCTTTAATATACGGGATTTTAATCAAAATCGTTAGAGCCATTTTTAAGAAAATCAAATTTTTTGAAATTTTTTACATGTAAAGGGTAGTTTGCGGTGCGGGAATTTTTTTTTTAAAAAATCTTCGTGTCGCATCCTTGGAAGATACTTAAACTAAATACCAAGTTTGGTATTTAACGGTCTTTTCGTTTTGTTCTCAGACACACACACACACACACACACACACACACACACACACACACACACAGACATACATGCATGATATCTTTTTTTTTTAAAAAAAAATCTGATGTGTTCCATTCACATGACTTTCTCTACTTCTCTGTAACATATTATTTTTGTAAGCTTATTCTACTATTTACTTAATGCCAATCGAGAAAAAATTAGCAGAAATAGTCTTATTACTTTCTTCCTTGTAAATAGAAGGGAACATCCCAATAATTTTAACAGAGAAGACGGATTTAAGCTAAACCAGACCTGGATTCCTGCCAATCAGAACACAACAGTCAAATTACTCCCCTCACACCACCTCAACACTATATATTGCCGACCTCTGCTCCATGAATCTGCAGTCGCTAGCCGTTCCTGCCCAGGTTCATTCTGAAGATGTCCTCCACAGCCGAGGACGAAACGTCAAGTTTTAATTATTTTAATAATTTTAATTTTCGACCACGGCCTACAAGCCCAGATATGTTATCTTTTACCAATGTTTATAGTTTACTTTTAAAAAAATAATTTACATAATCACACGCTATTTTATCGGTAGATACTTAAAAAATCTGATGTGCTCTATTCAAAATACTTTCTCTGTATCTCTGCAATAAATTAATGTTATCAAAACTTATTCCTCTATTTCCTTAATGCTAATTGAGAAAAATTGGAAGAAAGGGTCTTATGACCTCCTTGTAAGCAAAAGGTCCCCCCAGGGGCCTACTACGGTAGGTACGGGTTTGGCGCACCCGGGGTCCCGAGCCAACCTTGACTCCCTCAGT
Organism: Hymenopus coronatus; assembly: GCA_030762935.1. Taxonomy (NCBI): domain Eukaryota; kingdom Metazoa; phylum Arthropoda; class Insecta; order Mantodea; family Hymenopodidae; genus Hymenopus; species Hymenopus coronatus. The sequence continues at coordinate 130,114,586 of CM060888.1, read as the reverse complement.
GGGCAACCTCTGAGTGGTGAGAGAGTCACTAGGTCAAAGTGCCCACCCACGTGTAGGCCGTGCGTGGAGACCCGTGTCGGTGGAAAGGAATATCCTGGTTGGTTGAGGGTTGCGTATCTGAGCCTGGGCCTTCTGTTTTTTCAGTGACTAGGGAGGGTACGCAACTTAATACACCACTTTGGTTTCTGCTTCACCTAAACGGGAGGCTAGGGACTAGCCCACCCCTATTCAATCGGCCAGGACTAGGTATTATACCGATCTCCTGGGTGAGTGGGTCGGCGAGCCTGCTATATTCCCTGTGTAGCCCTGTCACCCCAATGGGGTGACCCCTTGTTGGACTCCGTGGTGGGTGGGGAGCACTGGGGGATGAAAATTAAAATTTATTTTCATGGCAAAATAAAAAAAAATCCATTAAATGTGGTACTGAGTTCGGAAAAGAAGTAGTCAAGTGTTGTGGTCCTCGCTACTTAATTGTTAATAGAACGGAGGAAGGAAGAAAGTTCTCTAGCGTAAGCCCTTTTGTTATTCAAAAGGGTCTTGATAACATTGCTGGTCTTGTAAAATCTTGTATAAGAGCTCGTAATGGCACACTCCTGGTAGAAGCAGAATCAGCATCCCAGGCTGCAAAAACACTAAAGGCCAAAATGTTAGCCAGCTATCCAGTAAAGGTCGATGTACACAAAAGCTTGAATTCCTCACGCGGTGTGGAAAACATCCGCGCACTGGACTGCTTAACCTGTGAGGAAATTCAAGAAAATCTTGCTCCTCAAGGCGTAACATCTGTGTATCGTATTCAAAGAAAAGTAAATGGAGAATTCGTGCCTACCCGTACCCTGTTTATTACCTTTGATCGGGTAGATCTCCTACAAAGGATAATGGCAGGGTATGAATCCTTTGAGGTAAGACCATATGTACCGAACCCGCTTAGATGTTTTAAATGTCAGCACTTTGGCCATACCAGTGAATTCTGCAACGGCAAGTCTACCTGTGTGAACTGTGGCAAAATCTCACGTGACGGAGAATGCACGTCAGCTCCAACGTGTGTTAACTGTAACGGTGAACATCCATCAAGTTCCCGTAATTGTCCCCATTTTGCAGAGGAAAAAACGGTCCAGGAGATACGGGTTAAAGAGAAGGTATCCTTCTTGGAAGCCCGGAAACTCTTGCGAATCCGCCAACCCTCTGTCCCGAAGTATGGTACCTATAGCTCAGTTGTAGCTAAATCGGTACAAAGTCGGGAAATCGCAACTCAAACCTGCGATATAAACGGGGTCACGATTGCAGAAAAGATTCTCACAGCCAGCTCACTTCCTAGGCCTTCGACTTCAACATTTAAGTCAGTAGTAACATCTGAAACTGTAAAAAGCACCAAAATTAAATCGCCGCCAAAGCAATCGACCTCGACCAACAAGTCTGGCAAGCTAATAATATATAAAGAACCAGAAAGAAGGTTTAAGAACACCTATGAGAGAACTGACTTCCTCAAGCAAAGCGTAAAGTCTACTCCCAAAGCACAAAGGGAAACAAGAGTCCACGGAGTTCCTCTTCTGAGGATTCGACTGGGAAGGACTCAGGTCGGCGACTATCATCTTCGCCGGTCTCTATTTCCAATCGAGGTACTCGAACCGAAATTTTCAATTGGAAAAGGGTGCTACTGCCCACACTGCCAGAAGGACAGTGACAAAGAGGCAGGACCATCCTCCCGTAGAAGGTGTCTTCCCGACACCTAAAAAGAATAAACTCAACCGACCTCCGCAGCCTTCAAAATAGAAACAACCACAATGTGCAACTTATCCCAATATAAAGAACATGGCTATTCTACAATGGAACTTACGTGGAATAAGAACACATCGACCTGAGCTTGAACTGCTGCTTAACCAGAACGATCCTTTGGTCGTATGTTTGCAAGAGACTAAGCTCCGTCCACAAGACAGCTTCAAAATCAAACGGTACACCCCTGTAAGGTGTGATCTATCATCAGAAGAGGGTGTACCTGCGCACGGAGGCACTATGATGCTCATCAGAGATGATATATTCGCGCAATCTGTATCACTACAGTCCGACATCCAGTCAGTAGCTGTAAGGATTAAAGTGTTACATACCAGACTCACCATTTGTAAAATATACCTTCCTCCGAGTGACGACCTCTCGCTCACTGATTATGGGAGTCCAGTTTCTCAACTACCAACACCTTTTCTTTTGGTAGGTGGTGTAAATGCCCACCATTCACTTTGGGGCTCACCTCAGGCTTGTACGAAAGGTAAGTTAATTGCTGATTTCTTGAATAATTCTAACCTAATTCTCCTGAACATCGGAGAACCTACATTTCTGTCTGATGCTTTCAACAGTTTTTCACACTTGGATTTAGCAGTTTGTTCACCATCATTAGCATCTTCCTTACAGTGGAATATCATCTCTGATCTACATTCTAGTGACCCCTTTCCATGTCTTATCAGTCTCTTGCCACAAGATACATGTTCCACACGTTTACCTAGATGGCGCATCGATCAAGCCAACTGGAACCTTTACTCGGTTGGCTGTCTTTTATTACAACGAGCACGACTCTGTGAATGTCTTAGTGGAGCACCTCACGAAAAATATTCTTGATGCTGCCGAGCAGTCCATTCCACGGTCGACGACCCAAATCAGTCGTCGATTTCCGGTACCTTGGTGGACTGATGAAGGCCGAATGCCATTCGTGCTGGCAGGCGTGCTCTCAGGATTTTCCAACGTCGCCCAACACTGGATAACCTGATTGAGTATAAAAAGATGCGTGGCAAATCTAGGCAGGTTGTTACGGATAGCAAAAGGACATCATGGAGCAAGTTTGTTGCGTCCTTCAATCGACATACACCTTCCTCTATCGTATAGGATAAGTTAAGGCGCGTGGACGGAAAAACGACTCATACGCCAATCGCCGGTCTTAAAACAGCTGTAGGAGATGTTGTTAATAAGCTTGACGTGGCCAACACTTTTGGCAGTGTTTTCGCTCAAGTGTCTAGCTCAGAGAATTGTTCGCCTGATTTTCTTCCCGTTAAGGCTCATGTGGAATCGCAAGGTTTCAACTTTCGTTCTAAAAATCTTGAAGATTACAATCGACTCTTCACCATGAGGGAGTTAGACCATGCACTATCATCTTCGCGAAACTCTGCACCAGGTCCTGATGGAATACACATCCAAATGTTGCAACATCTCTCTCCTGAAGCTAAGGCCTTCCTGCTCGAGGTCTATAATCGTGTTTGGGTTGACGCTACTTTTCCAAAAAAGTGGCGAGAGGCCACCATCGTACCTATTTTGAAAGCTGGAAAGGACCGTTTTCTTCCATCCAGCTACCGTCCAATTTCCCTCACCAGTTGCGTTTGCAAGGTGATGGAACGCATAATCAATGGACGGTTGATATGGTGGCTGGAAACTCATAACCTACTGACCAACTCCCAGTGCGGTTTTCGACGACGTCGTTCAGCAGCTGACCACCTTGTCTCGATTTCGACACGGATAATGAATGGATTCATGAAGAACTGTCAAACCGTTGGGGTGTTCTTTGACCTCGAAAAGGCTTATGGTACGTGTTGGCGGGCAGGAATAATACGTTCCCTATACAACTGGAACATACGTGGACGCCTTCCGTTATTCATTCAGGAGTTTATGAGGGACCGCGTTTTCCGATTAAGGGTCAGCTCGGTTTTATCAAATGTTTTTGTTCAAGAGAACGGAGCGCCACAGGGATCGGTACTAAGCGTCACGCTGTTTGCTATAGCAATTAATTCTATCTCGAAATGTATTCTCCCAGGAGTATCGTCCTGCTTATTCGTAGACGACTTTGCCATTTATTGTACTTCTCAGCGCACACCTTTTTTGGAACGCCGTCTGCAGCGGTGTTTAGACAACCTTTCAGATTGGAGCTCTAAAAATGGCTTTCGCTTCTCTGCTGAGAAATCACTCTGCGTGAACTTCTGGCGCCGCAGGAGGCGATTACCACCTTCGCTGCGGTTTGGCACAGTTTTACTACCATTCGCGGATGAGACGAGATTCCTTGGGTTGATATTCGATAGAAAACTGTGTTGGTCACCACATATAGCACAGCTGAAAGCGCGCTGTAACCGTTCTCTGAATATTCTACGGATACTGAGTGGCAAATCTTGGGGAGCGGATCGGACAGTTTTACTGCGACTTTATCGCGCACTCATCCGAGACAAGTTAGATTACGGATGCATAGTTTATTCTTCGGCAAGACCATCTGTGCTTAGAAGATTAGACACTGTCCACAATCAGGGTATACGTGTGGCTGTTGGAGCTTTTCCAACCAGTCCAGTAGCCAGCATTTATGCTGAATCTGCAGAACCCCCTCTGCAGTGTAGACGCGATATTCTGTTAACAAATCATGGCTGTGGGCTAAAGTGCATGCCTTCGCATCCAGCGTTCACTCCTTTTTTTAACACCGAGCTGGACGAACGTTATAGGAATATCTCGATTAGTCCACGGCCCCCAAGTGTTCGCTTCCGAAAGCTTCTTCATAAGCACGATATCGTAATGCCTAGAATATTTCCCAAGGGGGAAAGGGTGCACCCACCTTGGTTACTTACAACTTCCCATGTAAACCTCGGAATGACGGCATACAGAAAGTCTACAATGCCTTTTTCTAATATCTGTAGATGTTTTTTAGAATTTTTGTCAAACTACAATGACCGAACTTGTATATATACTGACGGAAGTAAGTGTACCGTTGGTGTTGGGTGCGCCTTTGTTTATGATACCGAACAATATACATTCGGTTTTCATAGGGGCACATCTATTTATAGTGCGGAGCTATACGCAATATATCGAGCCATTCTGCACGTTGGCCGTCGAAATTTAAGTGACTGCCTTATCTTGAGGGATTCCCTGAGTGCACTTCAGAGCCTAGGTGATCTCTACAATTATCATCCTATCGTGCAGCGTATCCAGGATACTCTCCACGTTTTATCTACTTCCGGAGTTAATTTGGAATGTGCATGCATTCCTAGTCACATTGGCTTGCCGGGGAATGAAATGGCAGATTTTGCAGCAATGACGGCAACCACCAAGCCCAGTACAAAAAGTTCTTATATAACATCGGGAGACTTTAAGCTTGTTGTGCGCAGGGCGATACTTTCGTGCTGGCTACCTCTCCGTGGAAGCAAGCTTAGAGTAGTGAAGGACCTTCCAACAACCTGGGTAACTTCCTCTCGTCATTCGTGTAATTTTGGCTCGTTTGCGTATTGGCCACTGCACCTTTACACATAGTTTCCTTTTTAAGAGTGAATCTGCTCCATTGTGTCCGCTTTGTGGAAAAGATTTGTCTGTCCGTCATGTGTTGCTAGATGGTGTTAATCTAGCACATATTCGGGAATCACTGTAACTGCCGGTCAGTCTTGCAGAAGTCCTGGCGGACGATAGTCGAGCGGTAGTTAAGATTTTTGAATTTTTATCGAAGATACCCTTCAAATTTCGGATTTAGTTGTTTTTATCCTTGTTTTTGCATTAGTTTTGATTTTTTCCCCTTTCTTTTCTCTAATCACCAATCTGTAGCTTTTTCTATGATAACCTTTTTACATTAATTTTTCGCTCTTGTTAGTATTTTTTATTGAGCTTTATCTCTGGCTTTTGCCATGATTTGTTTAATAAGGGCGCTGATGACCTTGTAGTTGAGCGCCCATAAACACTAACCATCATCATCATTGTAAGCAAAAGGGAAACAAGGGAGTCTGTGGGCTAAATAGTTACATCTTTTAACAGCTGGTTGCTATTTGATTGAAGAGCTGTGCTTGTATGACAGGAGTTGATACAAGTTCCCGCATGAGAAAAGTCTAAATATTTTAAAGCTGAAAGTAATAACATGGAATATTTCAAAACCGGTCAACACCACGAAAAAATGTATATAACATAAATTGTGTGTTTTAATGTGCTTAACATTTTTTCTGTGGTAAGTGTGCGTCCATCTCTTACGGTTTATGAGGTATGCCAAATTCCTTAAAATTCATCCAGATTAAATTAGCCTTCAGAGGCTATTCCCAGAAAAATCAAGATATAAGTTTTATTTGTCAGGTATACATCTTTACTATATGATAATTTAACCTAAATCATTTGAGCCATTTTTGTGAAAATCAAAATTTTCGCAAAATGTTCCATGTAAAGGGTAGCTGGAGGAGAGGAATTTTCGTGTCGCATCCTTGGAAGATACCAAAAATAAATACCAAGTTTGGTTTTTAATGGACTTTTCGTTTTTGAGCTATGCTGTCCACAGACACACACACACACACACACACATACAAACATGGAATTTTTTCCAAAAATGCTTTTTTTGGATTCAGGGAGATCCAAAACATGTATTTCCAGTGAAATCTGGTATCAATTTTGGGTGAAATACAATACCTTCTCTATATTATGCACATAGTACGTGTAGAGAAAGTAAAAGGTATTTTCAGAGAAAAGTGTGTGTGTGTGTTTGTGGATAGAATAGTTCAAAAACGAAAAGACCGTTAACACCAAACTTGGTATTTAAGTTTGGTGTCTTCCAAGGATGCGACGCGAAGTTTTTCAAGAAAATCCCCCACCTCAAACTACCCTTTACATGGAAAAAAGGTCATGATTTTTCATTTTCTCAAAAATGGCTGTAACGATTTTGATTAATATCTTTTATCTTTAAAATATTCCCATGCCAAATAAAACGTATATCTAGTATTTTCTAGGAACAGCCTTTAAAGACCGCTTTATTCTGAATGAATTTTGTCGAATTTTACTTAACTGCTAAACCGTAAGAGATAGACAAAGACTTGCTAGACTGAAAATTTATTTCTGATCAAAACAGACAATTTACGTCCATTATTCCTTTTTTTTTTTTTTTTTTTTTGTGGAGGTTATCGTTTCTGAGATACTCCTTGTTATTGGCTTCCATTGTAAAGTACTTATACTTTTCTCAGACAGGAAGTGTCCGTTTTTCTTTTGTTCTACTCCTGGCCAAGCAAAGAAGCGGTTTGCATGTCAATCGCATAAGGACAGCTTTTAAAACATTTGACTACCACTTTAGCATAGCGCATTCCTGTAGTTTTCTAAAATAAGGAACTAAGTAATAAGAACATTCTGCTAATGTTTATTTCGATTAGCTTGGTGTTGAAAGCGAGTAATCTTTCACAAGAAATTTATGTGTGGAACAGAGAAATTCATGTGAATGTAATACTACAGATTTTTATTTTAATTCGATACCGAGATTTCACCGAAAATAGATGTTTGGAGAACCCCTGAATCAAGAAAAAGCATTTTTAGAAAAATGTCCGTAGGTGTGTCTGTCTGTGTGTCTGTGGGCAGCATAGCTCAAAAACATAACGTCCGTTAAAAAAGCAAACTTGGTATTTAGGATGTGACACGAAGATTTTCAAGACAATTCCTCCACCCCCCCAACTACCCTTTACATGGATAATTTTTGGAAAATTTTGATCTTCTCAAAAATGGCTCTAATGGTTTTGATTAAAATTTCGTATATTAAAGATATTTACCTGAAGAATAAAATGCATATCTTGAATTTTCTGAGAATAGCCTCTGAAGGCTACTTTATTCTGTATGAATTTTACGGAATTTTGCATAACTGTTAAACCGTAAGAGATGGACAAAAATTTACCACACAAAAAACGTAGAGCACAAAACACGCAATTTATGACATATACATTTTTTTCGTGGAGTCCTGTCCATACAAACAAAGGAACTTCAGTCACATAACAACCAGGTTTTGACCGTCACTTTAACCTATGGTACTCCCTTAATTCTCTCCTACTTACATGAAAGCAAGTAATAAGACTATTTCTGCTTAATGTTTCTCGATTAGCTTGAAGTAAGTAGAAGCATAAGCGTTTTAATAATATTCTATGCAGAGATGAAGAGAAAATCATATAAATGGAGCACATAAGATTTTTTTTTAAAATTATTAACTAATGCATATTTATAGATCTTAACAAAGTCCAATGTAATGAACAACACATAACTGTCAGCAGAAAGTAGCATTTACATTAATTTGCTTTATTTGGAATTATTTAAGGTTACACAAGATATAGCTAGCTATATTTGGTCTAAACGTTCATTGCTATTAAACTGACCCATGGAGAAAGGAGGAAACTTTGCACTAACTTAATCTTTTATTTAACGTCCTCCCTGCCGAAAGTCCCCATTAGAGGAAGCAGAAAAGTGATTGGCATTTCAGAGCTGTCGCTACTCCGTGCCAAGCTGACTCACCTGCCTGCCAAATTGCATCCCCTACCGCAATTTCCACCTCCTACCCCACCCCCTCTCCCCGCCCTTGGCAAGTGAAATGAGCCCTCCCAACGGCCATATTGTACCTTCTTTTTCATCCGCAGCACATTTCACTAGAAGTTTTGATTTGGGATTGCAAAGTCAGGATTGAGGGTATATAAAGAAACCCAAGCTCAGGGATTATATAATTATTCTGTTTTACACAATATGTGAATATTAAGAGATGTAGGGTTTTTAGTGTTGGAAAGTTGTTTACCTGATTAAATGTAAAATTGTTTTCGTCCAAAAGCTCTTTTCAGTAGCTTCAATTTTGATTAGTAAATTTATCTTTTGTATCTGCTTGGCCAACTAACTGTTTATATATATACTTGTCCGAAACTTGATGTCGCAACTTTCAAACTCTTCGATTTAAAGTTTTGTGTGTGTTTAAACATCGCACACATTTGGCATTAGGCAGCAAAGGAACAACGGTTGTCATACGCCACACCCACATGCTACGCTTTGCATTACTAAGGTGACCTGTCCCGCGCCGGCGTGTCTATCAAGCCAAGCCTACACCACGCGACTGGGACCTTCGCTAACAACCTGCCATTTGGTTATGTACGACTGCCTAATCCATGGTGATTATATGACAGTTTTTGCATGTGCCGAATTTAGAGCTGAAAATTATATTCGCGTATCACGTACGGTATGACCAACAAGGTCCACATCTTCGTTTGCTGTCGTTTTGAAACAGCTTGTATATATATATAAAGTTTTGCATGGACGCTTTTCCCAAGGCGATTTATGTACTTGCTACTGAATAAACACACTTGGTTTTATAAGTCGCCCTCTGTGGTGTAATGGTTACCATATTAACTTCATATACCCAAGGTCGCGGGTTCATATCCGGCTGAGGACGATGAAGTTTTTCGGGTGTAAAAATCCTTCGCATGGCTTCCTTAGGAACGGAAGTAAAGCCGTTGGTCCCGTGCCGTAGATTTACGGCACGTAAAAGAACCTCAAGCCTGATAGAGAGGCCTCTGAGCAAAATTAAGCGGTCTTTCACGCCCAGTATAGAATGGGACGCTGAGAGCCATAGCAGTTAAAGAGCGTCCATAAATAATGCGCCATTTATTTTCTTTTTTCGTTTTATAATTCCAAAAAGTGTTTTAATTTCACTGGTAATGTTTGGAATAAAACTTCAATTAATCTAACAAATATCTTCTAAAATGAATGTTTGTATAATATATTAGTTATTTTCTCTATTTACAATATATACCGTCGAAGTATTCAAATATATCACACAGTACATTCCATCTCTTTCATTCTTCACGTCTCTAAGTAAATCTTTTTCAAACAACAAAAGACAGGAGGCAATGTATTACTAATTCATTCGTTCTTCCATCAAGAAACAATACTATCGATATTCACAAAAATCTGATCATCGTTCATTGCTCATACGCGGAATACTTCTTTTTAACCAATAACAACACTAATTAAAGGTTATGAAACAAAATTGCACGGTTATACAATAATATTCCGTTGCAGAGAATAAATCTTCTAAAATAATAAAATCCTTAATGGAAAATTACTTCTAACCATGGGCGGTATGTTTGTCTTCCGGGAAATATTTATATAGTTTTGGAGAAAGTAAATTATTCCGGTTTGGTATTAAGGAGGCAAGGTAGTCTGCACATATGCAAATTACACCTTCTGTTCGTTAAGTTACCTCTGCTCTTAAAGTTCTCAATGGTTTTTCCTGATATTTCTATGAAATCACGAATATTATCTAAAATGATTGATTTCATTGATAACTAGTATTTCAGTCAGCAGAAAAATAATAAAATATGTTCTTAAAATATGTGAATTCATGTACTCTTTTCTCTGATATTACTTGCAATATATAATCACACATTTGCATGCTTGTTTTAGCTTAATCACCTATCTTCTGAAGCTCAACTATCTATTTATATATATATATAAATATATTATTTCACTATACATTGAAAAAATAATTATTTGCAGGGTCAAAGAAGTAAAAATATGGAACATTTGTCATCTTATTGCCTTTCTAATATCGCAAATATGTATTATAAAATCATGACTGTGGTTCAGAAAGTTCAACTATGTGTTGTGTGCTGAAAATTTCAGGTCTCTATCGCTTATACTTTATGAGAAAACGTTACAGAAGTACTGAAAAATGTTATTTTGAGAAAACTAAATTTATAGTCACAAATATTCTACAAATGGTCATTGCACAACTGAAAATAATAGAGATTTAATTAATGCCTAATTCAAAAAACTAGAGTTTTGAACATTTAAGAGTACCATGTTCCCTTAAAACAAGTCACACTAACAGTTCTCAGCATTTGTAAGCTATTCAAACGTCTATAAATGTTACTGAGGGATCTGCAAGTGTGAAGTGTTGTGAGGGGTGTTTTAAGTATATTTACTTCATGCTAATCGACAAAAAACTAGCAGCAATAGTCTTATTACTTGCTTCCTTGTAAGTAGAAGGGAAGTAAAGAGGTACCATAGGTTAAAGTGATAGTCAAAAGCTGGTTTCTATGTGACTGAAGTCCCTTTGTTTGTATGGACAGGAGATTGAGAAAAGTTAAGTTTATGAACCTTAAAACAAACACAAGAAACATCTCAAAGCCGATCAACTCCATGAAAAAAATTTATGTAACATAAATTTACATTTTTGTTCAGTAACCTACTGTCTATTTTTATGGTTTAGCAGGTATGTAAAATTTCGTAAAATTCACTCAGAATAAAGTAGACTTCAGAGGCTATTCCCAGAAAATTCAAGATATACATTTTATTTGTCCGGTAAATATCTGTAATATACGATATTTTAATCAAAATGGTTAGAGCCAGTTTTGAGAAAATCAAAATTTTCGAAAAAAGTTCCATGTAAAGGGTAGTTTGCAGTGGGGGGATTTTTCTCAAAATCCTCGTGTCGCATCCCTGGAAGATACTAAACTTAAATACCAAGTTTGGTATTTTACCGACTTTTTGTTTTTTGAGTTATCGTGTTATCGTGTTCACACACACACACACACACACACACACACACACACTCACTCACTCACATACCATTTTCTGAAAATACTTTTTTGGGATCCAGGGGATGCGACACGAGATGTTCAATTAAATTACCCTCCCCTACTGCCCCTTACATGAATCTTTTTTCCAAACTTTTTATTTTCTCAAAAATGGCTCTAACGATTTTTATTAAAATGTCGTATATTAAAGATTTACCTGACAAATAAAATGTATATCTTGAATTTTCTGGGAATAGCCTCTGAAGTCTACTTTATTCTGGGTGAGTTTTACGGAATTTTAAATAACTGCTAAATCGTAAGAGATGGACAAAAACGTAGCACACAAAAAATGTAGAGCACGTTAAAACACACAATTTATGTAATGTACCTTTTTTCGTGAAGTTGATCATTTTTTAGATATTCCTTGTTACTTTTCTCGTTATCAACTCCTGTCCATACAAAGAAACATCAGTCACATAGCTTTTGACTATCACTTTAACCTATGCTACTTCTTTATTTCGCTTCTACTTACAGGGAATCAAGTAATAAGCCTATTTCTGCTAATTTTTTGTCTGTTAGCATGAAGTAAATAGAAGCATTAGCATTTTAACAACAATTTGTTGCAGAGATGTAGAGAAAGTCATGTGAATGGAACACATCAGATTTTTTTATTCATGGTGACTCAATCAAAGTGACAGCCGCGCCGAGGCCGATTGGTGCGAGCACTTGCCTCTCTGGGTTCGATCCCAAGCGACGGCATGTGAGATTTGTGGTGGAAAAGCGGTGCAGGGTGGGTTTTCTCCTCGTTCTCCGATTTCCCACATCATCACATTCCACCGGTGCTCCGTCTTCATTCCGTCTATAGTAAATATCATCGCCTGCTGTGCCAAAGTAGTAAAAGCGGGCGTTAAACACTATAAAAATTAGGGTGAAATTTCGGATAGGAATGCAAAACCTTCTCTGCTTAGTTTTCGCGTGGTAGAGAATGTAATAGCCACTAGAAATGGTATTAAGTAGAGTAAATATATATTATACATTTCATTTTCTTAGATCTTATAAACTGCAGCTAAGAAATATGTATATTCACTTTCTCTACACGTACTACTTACATAGTGTATAGAGAAGGTATTGTAATGCATAAAAAAATTCTGTACCGGGATTTCACCGGAAATATGTTTTTGGGGTCCCCCTGATTCAAAAAAAAAAAAAAAAAAAGGAAAAAAGTCCGTGTGTGTGAGTGTGTGCATGTGCGTATGTGTCTTAAATACCAAACTTGGTATTTAAGTTCAGTATCTTTCAAGGGTGCCACACTTAGATTTTCAAGAAAATCCAGCCACCCTCTACTACCCTTTACATGGAAAAAATTTTCGAACATTTTTGGTATCTCAAAACTGGCTCTAAAGATTTTAATTAAAATATAGCATTTTAAAGATGTTTACCTAACAAATAAAAGGTAGTTCTAGAATTTTCTGGAAATAGCCTTTGAAGACTACTTTATTTTGGAGTAATTTTACGCATATTGCATAACTGTTAACCCGTAAGGTATAGATAAAAGCTTACCTAACAGAAACTGTAGAGCTCGTTAAAATACACAACTTATGTTATACATTCTTTCGTGGAGCGGTTCGGTTTTTAGATATTCCTTGTTATTTGTTTTAGCTTTAAAAAAATACTTATACTTTTCTCATACAGGAATTTGCCAATTCCTGTCCATACAAACAAAGGAACATCAGTCACATAGCAACCAGTTTTTGGCTATCACTTTAACCTATGGCACGCCCTTATTTCCCTCCTACTTACAAGGAAGCAAGTAATAAGACTATTGCTGCTAATTTTCTCTAGAGTGACATGAAGTAAATAGAATCATAATCTTTTTAACAATAATTTATTGTAAAGAGTTAGAGAAAGTCATGTAAATGGAACACAACAGATCTTTTTGTCATCGTCGCGCGACATTTGGAGATATGAACCTCCAGCGAAAACTTCTCAATAAGTCAATTTTCCAGCAGTACCTACTCTCTGGCCCTGAAGTTGCTAGATATAAGGGACCTCCTTCTACAAACTGTAATTAATAGCTGTTATAACCATCTAGGAAATACTAATGTCTTTCTATAAAATGAAATCCACGCATAAAGCGGAGAAATGCAGAAAGAGTGCCACGTCCCGAACTTGTGTGTTCAGAAGGCTGAGAGATGCAAACAGCTTCCCCTATCGTTATCCAAGAACATGCTCTGTTACTTTGGCGATGGAAAATTTAAGTTATTTTCACTGTAAATCGTAGAGACAGAGAAAAGAGAAAACTTTTTACGTCAGCAAATAGATTGCTTCCAACTTTTGAGCTCTGTGACGATTCGCCTGTCATTTGAACTGTCAGAGAGAAAAGTAGCTGGAAGAGGCATGCAAGATCGCTCCAGAGAGCCCCTTATCTATTATGGGGCGATTCCACTATTTGAGAGAAAAAAAATAACGAACGTTATTACGTTTGAAATATTGATATATTGATTCGTGAGATGGTTTGGTGTTACTTTATTCTTTTTGTGTTTAGTTGTCTGTTAATTTATCCAGTAGAAGAATGCAGAATACTTTGGATTCTGCAGTGAACTAAACTGAAAGCTTCAGAAAGCTAATTACATGAAGATTCCCAAGACGACTGTATCTTGCGGTTAAAAATAATTTACCAGCTTAGCTACTGTTTAATTTTAATTATTTTCTCACAGAAACCGTGTGTAGGACAGGAGTTGGATAGGCTGAGTCAGACGGAAAAATTCTGTGCCGGGTCTCTAGCCGGTTTTGAACTTCTCAACTGACTCGCATCTGGCTAAAGACAGAGAAAATTGTGGTTCTGAGGGTTACTTAAATCTCAAAAGTAAAAAGAGTCTTAACTCGCCTCAAACGAGATTTACACTCGATCCCTTGAGAACAGTTAATATAGTGAGTGTAATTTCCCGCTCTCCTGTTTGAATAAACTAGAGCTGCTGTAAGGTCCCTGTGAACTGTGGAAGGTTCGTGTGTGTGTGTGTCCGCGTGTCTGAGAACACGATAACCAAACTTGGTATTTAAGTTTAGTATCTTCCAGGGAAGCGACACAAAGATTTTGAGAAATATCCTCCCACCCCCAACTACCCTTTACATGGAAATTTATTCGAAAAGTTTGATTTTCTCAAAATTGGCTCTAACGATTTTGATTAAAATTTCATATATTAAACATATTTACCTCACAATAAAATGTATATCTTGAATTTTCTGAGAATAGCCTCTGAAGGCTACTTTATTCTGGATGAATTTTACGGATTTTACATACTGCTAAAGCGTAAGAGATGGACAAAAACTTACAATCGTTTTTGAGATGCTCCTTGTTTTTGGTTTCAGCTTTAAGAAACATACTTTTCTCATACAGGAATTAAACAAATGCTGCCCATACAAACAAAGGAACTTCAGTCTCAGAGCAACCAGCTTTTGACTACCACTTTAATCTATTGTACTCCCTTATTTCGCTCCTACTTACAAGGAAGCAAGTAATAAGACTATTTCTGCTAATTTTTTCTCGATAAGCATGAAGTAAATAGAAGCATAAGCTTTTTAACAATAATTTGTTGCAGAGATGTAGAGAAAGTCATGTGAATGGAACACATCAGATTTTTTTTCTGTCATGAAGAATATTGCTTAAAGAATTATCATAATTGCGTAGAATTTTGAAAACGCTAATTTTGTGGTATTTTTATTAATTATATTAGTTTTTTATTTGGGAAACACAATTAATATGCTCAAAAGAAAACTGCCTAAATAAAAAGTTTCGGGTTTTTGTTAGCTGAGAACATATCACATAGTTTTTACTTTCTCAACACGTACTATGTACATAGTGTTTAGAGAAGGTATTGTTATGCACCCCAAAAATTCGATATCGAGACTTCATCGGAAATTTACGTTTTGGGTCCCCTGAATAAAAAAAAACACTCTTTTAGAAAAAGGTCTGTGTGTGCGTCTATTTACAGCATAGCTCAAAAAGGAAAAGTTAAGTACTAAATTTGGTATTTAAGTTTGGTATCTTCCAAGGATGTGATATGAAGATTTTTAAGAAAAGCCCCCCCACTCCCAATTACCCTTTACATGGAACATTTTTCGAAAAATTTTATTTTGATTGAAATACCTGATGTTTAAGACATGTTTTATGACAAATTAAATACATATCTTGAATTTTCTTGTAATAGCCTCTGGAGACCTCTTCATTCTGGATGATCTTTTTATAACTGGTTAAGCAAAAAATATATACAAAAACTTACTACACAAAAATGTACAACACACAATTTTTGTCATATACTTTTTTTTTTTCTTCCCGTTTGTTTATTCCTGACAAGCAGAGAGATTGGAATTTCAATTGTTTCACATAGCGACCGACTTTAGCGGACGAAACTATCGCTTTAGTCCTTACATTTTCTAATTTCTCTTCGATTTACAAGGAAGCTAGTAATAATACTAATTCTGCTAGTGTTTATATTGATTATCATGATGTTGATAGTAATAAAGGGTTTATTTAACAGCTAAGGGACGTCATGTGAATGGAACACAATAGGTTTTTACTTTCTCTGTATGTACTACTGAAACGGTATGTCGCCAAGCTGAGTGAGCGTATCGGCATATGTTTTAGTTAATTGGATTATTTAAGCTAATTACTGAGTAAGATATCATGTATCTATTGTATCACAATGCATATTGGAAGCTCAGAGAGATTGTTCCTGGAAAGCATTTCTAACTTTAAACCCAGAATTCTCAAGCGGCCATTTCAGTTGTTTACGATATGTGCTTTTATATTACGAGAGGGGAAAATATAATATTATTTAGTCACGTCTCGGAAAGAGAAAGTGATATGACACATAACGAGGGGGACCACAAGAAAATTTAGGTCAAGAATCAGGTGAAAGATGTGTTGACCAATCTAAAATAATCACGTCACATCAGAAGTGCAACCCAAGCTCTTTAGGCGCCAAAGTGGGCCAAAGAAATTACGAGTTGAGAGTTTTGCACGTGAATAGGATTTGCTATAAATGTAGACTATTCGCCCTAAATTTCACGCAGTTGACATGTAACTTCACGCGGAACCTGCGACACCCAAAACAAGGATACGCACAAATTAGCAAAGTTATTGTGATTCACGGAGTTGAAATGTAACTACACGCAGAACCTGCGACCCAAAACAAGAAATCCACGCTCAAGAGTGAAGTGTGTATCAAGTTTAAATGCTATAATTGTGACTCAGCCACTGTCGCGAGTAAACGCCGCGGGGAACTGGAGTAGAAAGTTAAAGAGTCTACGATAATTCTCCACGTAACAGTTGCACTTATCGGCGCGTAAATTCAAGTTACCTATGTGCGCATTACGCTCTAGTTCGACAGAAATTACCGAAATAGAATCGCGCCAGGAACTGTCTCGAGAACGCTTGAAAACGGAAAAATAACCTTTGATCAAATGAAAGTGCCGAAGTTTATTTTGAGCAAATTTCCCGTACCATCCCTTGAGATCACCGTCACTCGATACCTGAGCTAGATATAAAAACATTTCAATTGCTCGTCTCTGAGACCATAAATAGCCGAGGAGCGTCGAGAATCGACTTCACCAGCTGCAACGCCGGAGAGAGGACCAGTCGTCGCTGCGCAGCCTAGCACCTAAGGTACGTCATCTAGATCTTCCAGATCCCCTGCTTCACTATGTACATAGTGTACAGACAAGGTAGTCTATTGCATCCAAAAATTGGATACCAAGGCTTCACCAGTAATATATGTTTTGAGACCCCCTGAATCCGAAAAAATAATATTTTTAGAAAAATATCCGTGTGAGTCTGTCTGTCTGTCTGTCTGTCTGTGTGTGTCTGTGTGAATATGTGTATGTCTGTGTGCAGCATAGCTCAAAAACAAAAAGACTGTTAAAAACAAAAAAAGAAATTGGTATTTAAGTTTGGTATCTTCCAAGGATTGCGATACGAAGATTTTCAAGAAAATCCCCCCACCACAAACTACCCTTTATGTGGAAAAAATTTCGAACATTTTGATTTTCTTAACTAATGATTTGGATTAAATTATCTTATGTTTAGGATATTTACTTGCCAAATAAAATGTATATCCTGCATTTTCTGGGAATAGTTTCTGAAGACTACTTTTTTCTGGATGAATTTTACGGAATTTTGCATAACTGCTAAACCGTAAGATATGGACAAAAAATTGTTTCACAAAAAATGTAGAGCACGATTTAAGTTATAAGCATTTTTTTTTTTTGGAGGAGTTGGTCCTTTTTGATATATTTCTTGTTTTTTGGTCTCACCTTTAAAAACTTATATTTTTCACACACGGTAATTTGTCAACTCCTGTCCATACAAAGGAACTTCAGTCACATAGCAACCAGCTTTTGACTATCACTTTAACTGTGGTACTCCCTTATTGCGCTTCCAGTTACAAGGGAGCAAGTAATAAGACAATTTCTACTAATTTTCCTCTATTAGCATGAGGTAAATAGAAGCATAAGCTTTTTAACAATACGTTGTTGCAGAGGTTTAGAGAAAGGCATGTGAATGGAACACATCAGATTTTTAAAGTTATGTAGATAGTTCCGCCCCCAAGTCTCCTTTTCCCTTTATTCTGTCCTATTCTCTTCAAATCTGGGCCTTATTCGCGCCAAAACAAACGAATAAAAATGTTGGCTCAATTGTTAATAGCGTTGATCAGAAGCCAAATGCACAGGAGGGCGTGGTTTCAAATATTGCAGGGCTGAAGCCATTTCTTACAGGCTTTCTGCCGTTAAGGAATGTAGAACAGGTTTAGCGCCGCTGGAATTTCGGATTCGCGAATATAATTACCTTCTCGTAGCCATAGCAGATAATTTATAATATGCTTCTGTGGCTAAACCTGTTGATAGGGTTGATTGGGGAAATTCCGTTTTAGAGATAACTTTGAAAACGTTACCTTTAGACCAATGTGTATTTTAACATTAAAATAAACAAGTGTTATTAATGGTAACCATTTTTACTTTTTACTGTAGTGTACCCAAAAATTCAATACCTATATTTCACTGTTTGGTTCCCCCTGAATCCAAAAATAAGCATTTTTTCAAAAAGGTCCGTGTGTGCGTATGTGTGTGTCTGTGGGCAGCATAGCTCAAAAACGAAAAGTCCGAATACCAAACTTGGTATTTAAGTTCAGCATCTTCCAAGGATGCGACACGAAGATTTTCAACAAAATTCCCTCACTTCTCTTTACATGGAAAAATTTTGGAATATTTCGATTTTCTAAAAAATGGCTCTAATAATTTTGTTTAAAATATCGTATATTAAATATATTTACCTGAAAAATAAAATTTATATCTTGCATTTTCTGGGAATAACTTCTAAAAATTACTTTATTCTTGACGAATTTTACGGAATTTTACATAACTGCTAAACCATAAGAAATGCACAAAAACGTACTCCACAAAAAATGTACATCATGATAAAACACACAATTTACGTCATATACATTTTTCTGAAGTTAATCTTTTCTAAGATATTCTTTGTTATTGGTTTCAGCTTTAAAATACATACTTTTCTCATACAGGAATTTGTCAACTCCTGTCCACTAAAACAAAGACACTTCAGTCATATAGCAATCAGCTTTTGACTATCACTTTAACCTATGGTACTTCCTTATTTCTCTTCTACTTACAAGGAAGCAATTAATAAGACCATTTCTGCTAATTTTCTCGATTAGCATGAAGTAAATAGAAGCATAAGCTTTTTAACAATACTTTGTTGCAGAGATGTAGAGAAGGTCATGTAAATGGAACACATCAGATTTTTTACTTTCTCTATGTATAATAGGTAGAGGGAGTATTGTATTTTAACAAAAGGTCATAAATATAACCCCGAGAATTAGATACCGGGGTCCATAGGAGTCGTGGTTTTTCTTCTGATCGCTTCCTGATAAAGACTAAAATAAGACTACAGAAAAGATGATAAAATAAATTAAGAACAAAAATGAGAATGTCACGAGAAACAAAACAGTGCAAGGAAATTATACCGCCAATCATTGAATAAAAAAAAATCTGATGTGTTTCATTCACATGACTTTCTCTACATCTGTGCATCAATTTATTGTTAAAAAATTTATGCTTCTATTTACTTCATGCTAATCGAGAAAAAAATAGCAGAAATTGTCTTATTACTTGCTTGCTTGTAAGTAGAAGCGAAATAAGGGAGTACCATAGGTTAAAGTGATAGTCAGAAGCTGGTTGCTATGTGACTGAAGTTCCTTTGTTTGTATGGACAGGAGTTGGCAAATTCCTGTATGAGAAAAGTGTAACCTTTTTATAGTTGAAACCGCAAACAAGGAAAATTTAAAAATTGATCAACACCACTAAAAAAATGTATTTTACATAAATTGTGTGTTTTAACCTGCTCTACATTTTTAGTATGGCAAGTTTTTGTCTGTCTTACGGTTTAGCAGTTATGCAAAATTCCGTAAAATTAATGCTGAATAAAGTAGTCTTTCAAAAATTTCCAGTAAAGGGTAGTTGGAGGTGGGGGAATTTTCTTAAAAATCTTCATGTCGCATCTTTGAAAGATATAAAACTTAAATACCAAGTTTGGTATTCAACGGCCTTTGCGTTTTTGTACTATGCTGTTCAAAGACACACACCCACACACACGGACCTTTTTCTGAAAATGCTTTTTGTGGATTTAGTTGGACCCAAAACATGTATTTCCGGTGAAATCTCGGTTTCGAATTTTTGGGTGGAATGCAATACCTTCTCTATACACTATGTACATAGTTCGTGTAGAGAAAGTAATAAATTAAGAACAAAAATGAAAATGTCACGAGATACAGCTGTTGAAACAAAACAGTATATGGAAATTATACTGCCAATGATTGAATAAAAAGATATACCAACTAGCGATGACTTTGATAATGGCAATAAATTGAAGCAGGTTTTAGCCTTAAACACGCTTAAAAATACTTTTATATACCTGCTGTTTGTGATCTATAGATCAAATACTACGTCTTTTGTAAATGGTAGTATCTGCCTCACTAGATCAGGTCCTCATAGTTGCGAGGTTGCAACAGAGACTTGATATCTTTGGCATTCCATCGTTTCGCATTCAAGTAGAATATGTTTTTAGCTTTTTCATCGTCTCTTAGACACAAACGACATGTCATGCCCAGTTTAATAACTTACAACTGTTCTTAATGAAGGCTTATTTAGCCTGATGAGCGAGGTACTTAATTTTCTACGAGGCTTCCCAATTAAATGTTTGTAAATCTTGTTAGAGGGGATGGGTTACCACCTCTTTTGGATTACTTTTTAAATCCATTTTTACAGAAACTTTAGCTTTAGATGTACTAATTCTAGAGAAAGAGTTCGGGTCCTTTAAACGGGAGAGATGCATTTTTTTTGCAAGGCAGCCAGCTTTTTCATTTCTTGCAATACCTGTGTGACCAAGCACCCAACACAGTTCTACTACATTGCAGGAAGAGACATTAGACACTCCCATACTAATCGAGAATTAAGGGGACTAGATAGTCTGAACATACAGAAATTACACCTTAAGTGAATTAACGCTGCTCTTAAAGTATTCAATTGTTTTTCCAGAAATTTGTATCAATTATTCTATAAATCATAAAAATTATTTCAAGCGGTTGTTTGCGTTAGTGGCTTATATGGTTTAGTTAATAAAAAGTATTTCATTCAGCAGAAAAGTAATAAAACTTGGACATAAAACATGTGAATTTCTGTACCTTTTTCTCTGATACTGCTTTCAATACATAATCACACTTTTGCATTCTACTTCTTAGTATAATCAGCTGTCTTCTGAACCTCAAATATTTAGCTATGATACAATTTCAGTAGAAATTATAAAAAAAATTATTTGCAGATTCAAAAAAGTAAAAATGTAGAAAAATTGCAATTTTCTTACTTAATATAAACAATATGTATTATAAAATACTGATTGTGGTTTAGAAAGTTCGACTATGTGTTGTAAAAATCAGCTTTCCAGCTGTCAAAGTTTCTGAGAAAAAGATACATAAGTATCCAAAAATGTTGTTTTGAGAAAAGTGAATTTAAAGATACAAATGTTTTAAAAAGGGGCATTGCATAACAGCCTTAAAGAAATGCAGACTAGCATTTAAATTATATTTAAATTTATTAAAATCCTCTTAGCCCCACAAAAGTATACATTTTCTGAAACTAGAAATAAAGACGTTATTAGTGTCTAAAACAAAAATGTTATTACTATACTATAGACACACTATATACATAGTGTATATATTGCACACAAAAATTTGATACCGAGATTTTACCGGAAATATATGTTTTGAGACCCCCTGAATAAAAAAAAACATTTTTAGAAAAATGTCCGTGTGTGTGTGTCTGTCGTCTGTTTGTCTTTCTGTGTGTGTGTCTGTGGTATGTGTGTGTGTACGTATATCTGTCTGTGGGCAGCAGAGCTCAAAAATGAAAAGACCGTTTAAAAGCAAACTAGGTATTTAAGTTTGGTATCTTCCAAGGATGCGACACGAAGATTTCAAGATCATCCCCCCACCCCAAACTAACTTTACTAATTGCGAACATTTTGATTTTCTTAAAAATGGCTCCAATGATTTTGATTAAAATCCCTTATATTTATGCTATTTCCTTCCAAATAAAATGTATATGTTGAATTTTCTGGGAATAGCCTCTGAAGACTACTTTATTCTGGATGAATTTTACGGAATTTTGCATAACTGCTAAACCGTAAGAGATGGACAAAAACGTACTACACAGAAAACGTAGAGCACATTAAAACACACAATTTATGTTCTATACATATTTTTTCGTGGAGTTGGTCGTTTTTAAGATATTCCTGATTTTTTGTTTCAGGATTGAAAAACATACTTTTCTCATACAGAATTTTGTCAACTCCTGTCCATACAAACTTCAGTCACATAATATCCAGCTTTTGACTATGACTTTAACCTATGGTAGCATCTTTTTTCCCTCCTACTTATATGGAAGCAAGTCATAAGACTATTTCTGTTAATGTTTTCTCAATTAGCATAAAGTAAATAGAAGTCTAAGCTTTCTTACAATAATTTATTGTAGAAATGTAGAGAAAGTAATGTGAATATAACACATCAGATTTTTTTCCCATTTCAGAGTACTCTGTCCCCTTAAGGCAATGAGAGTTTATCAGGATATGCTTAAGAATGTTAATTTTTTTTTAAAATTTTTGTTTAATATATGTATTAAAGTGTTAAATTTATTATTTTTTTTTTAAGTTATGGCGTTCGCCAGTTGTCTACCATAGATTCCTGCTCCAGACTGTCCATTCACTCGGGAGCGTCGCCATCCGTGGTGTAATGGTTACCATGTTAACTTCATATACCCAAAGTCACGTGTTCAATCCCGGCGGAGGATGAAGGATTTTTTCGGGTGTAAAAATCCTTAGCATGACTTCCTTCGGAAGGGAAGTAAAGCCGTTGGTCCCGTGTCGTAGATATAAGGCACGTAAAAGAGCCTCAAGCCTCCATTTTATTTCACACAGGAGCGAGGACTTGAAATGGTAATACAGAATGTGTAGATATTGTTAAAGGCTACGAAAATAAATTAAATTGAGTTTTATTTATGGACGATCTTTAACTTCAGCTGTGCTCACAAATACACTTATCATAGGGTAGAGCGCTAACAGATATACGCAGTTTTTATTTATTTATTGAAACAATAACAATAACACTCCCCATAGTTAAGGGATGCCAACAGGGACAGAGTAAAGCAGACATATTATAAATTAACTATCTAAACAAACGGGATAAAACTATATGGCGACAACATTGAAACTACGTGACTTATGGATAGAGCGAGCGGTATTTCAAAGGGTTTAAAGGCATTTCATTGGGATCACAGGAATTTTAACTTCACAGATCCCTCGGCTCCTCCCTGTTGTCACTCCGCGGTCGAAGGCCATGGCTGCTCCACTCCTCTACTTATAAAACATCCCTTGCCTACGCTTTTCGGCTTAGAGCCTCCATCTTGAGCTAAGTAGGGCCCTAAAAGTCTATAGCAGACCCGTATGTAACTACAAGGAGGCTCCAGAATACCTAAAGTGCTAATGTTGAAACATGTGTCGAAGTGGAGAAACTTTCACAGACGATCCGGATAGGAATGTGTAAAACATATTAACATGTCCATATTTAAATGTTCTATATTGCCGAGGTTTTGAGATTTTCCTATGTTTACAGTGGTTTCAGCTTCACAGATCCCTCGGCTACGCTCTGCCGTCATTCTCCTACTTATGAAAACATCCCCCGGTTACGCTTTCCGGCTTAGGGTCCTCCATCTCTACGGCTTACACCTTAAGAACGTATAACAAAATGTTATTTTTCCCCTTTCAGTACTCTGTTCCCTTCAGCTTCACTGTCAGCGTACAGAGTACAAATTTAACAGTTGCCCTTAGATGTGTCTATTTCAATACACTAATAACTAAAAAATCCGATGTGTTCCATTCACATGACTTTCTCTACATCTCTGCAACAAATTCTTGTTAAAAAGCTTATTCTTCTATTTACTCCCTGCTACTCGAGAACAAATTTCAGAAATAGTCTTATTATTTGCTTCCTTGTAAATAGAAGTGAAATAAGGGAGTACCATAGGTTAAAGTGATAGACAAAAGCTGGTTGCTATGTGACTGAATTTCCTTATATTTATATGGACAGGAGTTGACAAATTTCTATGAGAAGATTAAGTTTTTCATAGCTGAAACCAAAAATAATGAATATCTCAAAGACGGTCAAATCCACGATAAAAATGTATATAACGTGAATTGTGTATTTTAACGTGCTCTACATTTTTTGTGATAAGTTTTTCTTCATCTCTTGCGATTTAGCAGTTATGCAAAATTCCGTAAAATTCATCCAGAATAAAGTAATCTTCAGAGGCTATTCCCAAAAAATTCAAGATATACATTTTTTTGGCAAGTAAATATCTTAAATATAAGGGATTTTAATCAAAATTATTAGAGCCATTTTTAAGAAATCAAAATTTTCGAAATTTTTCCAATGTAAAGGGTAGTTGGGGTGGGGGGAGTTTTTGAAAATCTTCGTGTCGCATCCTTGGAAGATAGCAAACTTAAATACCAAGTTTGGTTTTTAACGGTCTTTTCGTTTTTGAGCTATGCTGCCCACAGACACACACAGACAGATAGATAGACAAACTGACACAGACAGACATTTTTTTAAAATGCTTCTTTTTTGGATTCAGGGGGTCTCAAAACATATATTTCCGGTGAACCTGGAAATACATGGAAATAAAATCTAAAAGGAAAACTACCGCTTATTTTAAAGACGAAAATACATATTACTGTATGATATAGGTTTAGAATGTCAAAATAGCTAAGCGACTAAATGCTGATCCATTGTGAGTAGATTACAGAAAATAAAGAAATAATGACGAAGCTGATACATGTGGAATCTGTTGGGGTGCGAGCCAGTTCGCCTCCTCGTGGGGCACCCTGGGTAACGCTAAACGAACTAGAACAACAACCACTAATTCAAATTTAAGCATTTCAGGTTCATTTTCTCTTGGTACTAGAGCCGTGTTTCTTTGTTATTAATCATAAACGCAAAAATTGTAACATCTTCCACTAGAAGTATGTAATGCTTCATCACATATTATAAACACCAAACTGCAACTGTTACGTGTTTCGACCGGGAGGCTACCTGCTTTGGGGAGGCTTGGGGCTATGTAATTAGGGACCTTTAAGGGTCCGGGTGGCTTCGGGGCTATTTTTCTGACCGCGGGAGGCTTCGGTGCTTATTTCTGCTAATTTGTTCTCGAGTAGCATGAAGTAAATAGAGGCATTGTTGTAGACATGTAGAGAAAGTCATGTGAATGATACACACAACAGATTTTTTAAATTTCCCTGAGCACAAAAGATACACGTATAAAATAGTTCGTGGAAAGCTTTCTTGGAACACACCTTATACTATCTTGTAGATACTTGACACAATCCAGAATTAGTCTGTGTCTATTTTCTCTCTTGCATTGCACAAATTGTGTATTGTTGCTATTTCCTTTTTCTTTTCTCTCACGTCATGTATAAGGGTATTTTGGGAAGCTCAAATGTATTATATGTGATAGTCCCATTCTATACTGGGCGTTAAAAACCAGTTAATTATTTTCAGAGGCCCTTTTATCAGGCTTGAGGTTCTTTTACGTGCCGTAAATCAGCGTTACTTCCCTTCCGAAAAGGCCATGCTAAGGAATTTCCAACCCAAAAAATCGATCGCCCCCCATAGGATTTAAACCCGCGAATTTGAGACTAGCATGTTACTAAATCAAAGAGGACGAAAACCTGCGAATGAGGTATTAGAAAGAAGAAAGACAATATTTAATAGAAAAATATTACGAATATGGAACGATCAGGATGAATTTTTACTTTCTCTATACTATGTACATAGTGTATAGAGAATATATTGCACTCCACCAAAAAATTTGATACTGAGATTTCACCGGAAATATATGTTTTAGGGTCCCCTGTATCCAAATAAAGTATTTTCGGAAAAAGGTCCGCGAGTGTGTGTGTGTGTCACTGTGTCCGTGTGTCCGTGTGTCTGTGAACACGATAACTCAAAAACGAAAAGTCGGTAAAATACCAAACTTGGTATTTAAGTTTAGTATCTTCCATAGATGCGACACGAAGATTTTGAGAAAAATCCCTCCACCTCAAACTACCCTTTACATGGAACTTTTTTCGAAAAGTTTGATTTTCTAAAAAAATGGCTCTAACGATTTTGATTAAAATATCGTATATTAAAGTTATTTACCTGATAAATAAAATGTATATTTTGAATTTTCTGGGAATAGCCTCTGAAAACTATTTTATTCTGAATGATTTTTACATATCTACTAAAGCGTAAGAGATGGGCAAAAACTTAACACACAAAAAATGTAGAGCACGTTAAAACACACAATTTATGTTATATACATCTTTTCGTGGAGTTGATCGTTTTTGAGATATTCCTTTTTCTTGGTTTCAGCTTTGAAAAACTTATACTTTTCTCATACAGGAATTTATCAACTCCTGTCCACACAAACAAAGGAACATCAGTCACATAGCAACCAGCTTTTGGCTTTCACTTTAACCTAAGGTACTCCCTTATTTCGCTGCTACTTACAATAAAGCAAGAAATAAGACCATTTCTGCTAGTTTTTCTCGATTGGCATGTAATAAATAAAATATAAGCTTATTAACAATAATAATTTACTGAGATATAGAGAAAGTCATGTGAATGGAACACATCAGATTTTTAATAAAGGAAAGTAAGAAGCATAGTTAAAGTATTTTACTAAAAATACACAAGACGCTTTTATAAAATATAGAAGAAAAAGTGCAGTAGCGAAAAGACAGACTAAGCAATAACTACGAAATAATTTTGACAAATGGATATCAGATATGCAAAAGATACATGCATAAAAATCAGACACGTTATAGCATTATGAAATATTTTAATAAATCGGAAAAACATGGAATACAATTAGACACTACTTCAGAAGAAGTTTGGCTCCAGACTTCAAACAACTATGACAATACTCAACAGAAAATGAGAGAAAAAAATGCAATACCAGATATGAATAAGTAGATGTCATAACGGTTGAGGAAGTAGACATTATACTAAAGTCATTTAAAATCCATAGAACATCAGGAAATGGAATTCATAAGTGTGCATCTAAAACTTGTAATATACCCCTGCGAAATATCCTAAACGTTTGCTGGCTTATCCTACAGATATCAGAGGAAAGGAAAATGGCTATTATAAGCCCAATATTTAAAAATCTGATGTGTACCACTCACATGACTTTCTCAACATCTCTGAAAAAAATTATTCTTAAAAAGCTTATACTTCTATTCACTTTATGCTAATCAGAAAAAATCTGATGTGTTCCATTCGCATGACCTTCTCTATATATCTGCAACAAATTATTGTTAGAAAGCTTATACTTCTATTTACTTGATAATAATCGAGAAAAAATTAGCAGAAATAGTCTTATTAGTTGCTTTCTTAAAAGTAGAAACGAAATATGGGAGTACCATAGGTTAAAGTGATAGTCAAAATCTGGTTGCTATGTGACTGAAGTTCCTCTGTGTTCCTCTCATTCCTGTATGAGAAAAGTTTGTTTTTTAAAGTTGAAACCTAAAACAAGGAATATCTAAAAAAACTATTAACTCCATGAAAAAAATGTATATAACATAAATTGTGTGTTTTAGCGTATTCTACATTTTTATATAGTAAGTTTTTATCTATCTCTTACGGTTTAGGAGCTATGCCAAATTCCGTAAATGTCATTCAGAATAAAGTAAGCTTCAGAAGCTATTTCCAGAAAATTCAAGATATACATTTTATTTGTCAGGTAAATATATTTAATATACGAAATTTTAATCAAAATCGTTAGAGCCATTTTTGAAAAAATCAAAATTTCCAAAAAAACTCCACGTAAAGGGTAGTTGGGGTGGGGGATTTTTCTGAAAATCTTCGCGTCACATCCCTGGAAGACACTGAACTTAAATACCAAGTTTGGTATTTTACTGAATTTTCGTTTTTGAGTTATCGTGTTCACAGACACACGGACATACACACACATACACACACAAATGTAAATGTCCCGTTATTTATGGACGCTCTTTAACTGCTGTGGTTCTCAGCGCCCCATTCTAAATTGGGCGTGAAATTATTAATTTAGCTCAGAGACCTCTCAATCAGTCTTGAGGTTCTTTTACGTGCCGTAAATCTACGACACCGGACCAACGGCTTTACTTCCCCTTCGAAGGAAGCCATGCTTAGAATTTTTACGCCCGAAAAAATCCATCGTCCTCCGCCGGGTTTGAACCCGCGACCTTGGGTATATGTAGTCAGCATGGTAACCATTACACCACGGACACATACACACACACATACACACATACTTTTTCCTTAAAATACTTTTTACTTTCTCTACACGTACTATGTACATATTGTATAGAGAAGGTATTATAATGCACCCAAAAATTCGATACCGAGATTTCACCGGAAATACATGTTTTGGGGCCCCCTGAATAAAAAAAACATTTTTGGAAAAAGATCCGTGTGTATGTGTGCGTGTGTGTGTCTGTGGACAGCATAGCTCAAAAACGAAAATACCGTTTTATACCAAACTTGGTATTTAAGTTTGGTATCTTCCAAGGATGTGACACGAAGATTTTCAAGAAACCCTCCCACTCCCAACTACCCTTTACATGGAAATTTTTTCGAAAATTTTGATTTTCTCAAAATGGCTCTAACGATTTTGATTAAAATATCGTATATTAAAATATCGTAAACTTTTTTCGAGGAGTTGATCGTGTTTTAGATATTCCTTGTTTTTGGTTTCAGCTTTGAAAAACTTGTACTTTTCTCATACAGAAATTTGTCAACTCGTGTCCATACAAACAAAGCAACTTCAGTCACCCAGTTACCAGCTTTTGACCTCACTTTAACCTATGGTACTCCCATATTTCGTTTCTACTAACAAGGAAGCAAGTAATAAGACTATTTCTGCTAATTTGTTCTCGATTAGCTTGAAGTAAGTAGAAGAATTAGCTTATTTACAATAATTTGTTACACAGAAGCAGAGAAAGTCATGTGAATGGAACACATCAGATTTTTTTTTTTTACAAAAACCGTGTGTGGCAGGAGTTGGATAGACTGACTCTATGAAACTCATACTAAACTAAGAAGGTATAATTTAATATTTAGCAAAGAAATAAAATATCCAACTTCATCAAAAATACTCCATTAAGCACTAGAAAAAGTGAAATATTTCATTGAGCCACCTGAGTTGTGACATTTCAATAGAATATGAAAGAGATCTAAAACAAAAAGCCAATACATAATAAGAGGACTGAAAAGGAAAAAAAGAGGTACTATATTGACATTTTATAAAACTGCGGCAATGCTCATTATTCCCGGTGGAGCCGAGATCTGGTCTTGAATAGGAATGATAAAAGAATAATTAAAATGGCAGAAATGACATTTTTAGGTCGGCTATAGTCTTAAAAAGGCTATATCCTTAGCGCGGTGGTGGTGCAGCTGCTTACCAAGCAGGAGACCTGGTCCGGGTGCACTCAGCCTCGTGAGGCCCCTGGGGGAGCAATTAAGATGGAGAAGTAGTGGCTCCAGGTCATGAGGACCGCATTAACCGTCCGGGAGGGGTATTGGAAGCGCTGACCAAGTCTCACTCTCCAATACAGCACACATGACGTCTATCATGGCTCGAGATGAGGGACGCAGCGGCCAGAGTTCTTTGTGAGCTGTCGTGCCATGGAGCTATTATATAGCCTTAAAATCACATTAAAAAAATCTGATGTGTTCCATTCACACGACCTTCTCTATATCTCTTAACAAATTATTGTCAATAAGCTTATTCATGCTAATCGAGAAAAATTAGAGAAATTGTCTTATTTCTTGCTTTATTGTATGTAGAAACGAAATAAGCGAGTACCATAGGTTAAAGTGAAAGCCAAAAGCTGGTTGTTTGTTTGTATGGACACGAGTTGGCAAATTCCTATATGAGAGAAGTATGTTTTTCAAAGCTGAAACCAAAAACAAGGCATATCTCAAAAATGATCAACTCCCCGAAAAAAATGTATATAACATAAATTATGTGTTTTAGCGTGCTCTACAGTGTTTTGGTGTTCCGTTTTTGTCCATTTCTAACGGTTTAGTAGTTATGCAAAATTCATCCAGAATAAAGTAGTCTTCAGAGGCGATTCCCAGAAAATTAAAGATATGCATTTTATTTGTCAGGTAAACATCTTTAATATACGATATTTTAATCAAAATCGTTAGAGCATTTTTTATGAAATCAAAATTTTTGAAAAAAGTTCCATGTAAAGGGTAGTTGGGAAGGGGGGGATTTTCTTGAAAATCTTCTTGTCGCATCCTTGGAAGATACCAAACCTAAATACCAAGTTTAACGGACTTTTCGTTTTTGAGCTATGCTGCCCACAGACACACACACACACACACACACACACACACACAAACAGACAAAGACACGGACATTTTTCTAAAAATGCTTTTTTTGGATTCAGAAGGTCTCAAAACATGTATTTCCAGTGAAAACTCGGTATCGAATTCACACTATGTTCATAGCACGTATAGAGAAATTACAAAAATTAAAATATTTGCTCTAAATGATGAAATCTGGCAATATAAAATGAAATCAAAGGACCTTATCTCTCGAATGCCAGAAGAAAAACTGATAAAACACGCCTTGCAATATATACCAGTTGATACCAACGGAAGACTACTAAGCTGGGAAGATCCCTTCTGAGTCGCAAAAGGTGCATTTGGCCTGTCTTGACGGTTGCTGCTGATCAGAAAAAAAGGTTTATGTTGAGTTTTCATCAGAAATAATTATTTTTAAACTTCCTTAAGCTCTGTGTGCGCGCATCTGTGTGTATGTACCTCTGTCGTATGTCTATATGTGTGCGTGTATGTGCGTATGTGGCCGATATAAATCAGAACCATAAGTCGGTTAAATACCTACCTTAGTATTTTAGAGCAGCATCTTCCATGAAGATGTTTAAGAAAATAGCCTTATTCCAACAAACCTTCGCATTAATATTTTTACTTTCTCTTCACGTGCTATCTACCTACATAGAGTTGGTATTGCACCCCACCCATAAAATCGAAACCGGGATTTCACTGGAAATATATGTTTTAGAGTCCCCTGTAACCAAAAAAAAAGCATTTTCAGAAAAAGGTTCATGTGTGAATTTTTTTTGTAGTGTTTAACGCCCGCTTTAACTACTTACGGCACCGCAGGTGGCCGTGTGTGAATATGTGTGTGTGTCCGTGTGTCCGTGAACACGATAACTCTAAAAGGAAAAGTCGATAAAGTGCCAAACTTGGTATTTAAGTTAAGCATCTTCCAGGGATGCGACATGAAGATTTTGAGAAAAATCGCTCCCACCCCTAACTACCCTTTACATGGAACTTTTTTCTAAATTTTTGATTTTCTTACAAATGGCTCTAACGATTTTGATTAAATATTAAAGATATTTACCTGACAAATAAAATGTAGATCTTCAATTTTCTGGGAATAGCCTCTGAAGATACTTTATTCTGGATGCCTTTATAGAATTTTGCTTAACTGCTAAACGGTAAGAGATGGACAAAAACTTACCACACAAAAGCTGTAGAGCATGTTAAAACACACAATTTAAGTTATATACAGTTTTTTCGTGGAGATGGTCATTTTTGACTATCACTTTAGCCTATGGCACTCCTTTATTTCGCTTTTACTTACAAGGAAGCAAGTAATAAGACTAAATCTGCTAATGAGTTCTCGATTAGCACGAAGTAAATAGAGGCATAAGCTTTTTAACAATAATTTGTTGCAGAGAAAGTCATGTGAATGGAACACATTAGATTTTTTATTTTCCAAAAAGTGGTTCTTACGATTTACTCGTATATTAAAATACAATACATTAAAAATAATTTTATGAAAAATACATTTAAAAACAATTGATAGTTCTGTATATTCCTACACAACAATAGCAGGTTGTATAATTATACAAGAAAATGTTTCCGATGGTTCAGAACAACAATGATATTCAGAACGGTTTGTGTCCGTGAGGAAGTGTCTTTTAAAACACCCTGTTTTTGGTGTGTCCGAGCATTTTATAAACATCTGATGTGTTCCATTCATATGACTTTCTCTACATCTCTGCAACAAATTGTTGTGAAAAAGCCTATGCTTCTATTTGCTTCATGCTAATCCAGCAACAATTAGCATAAATGTGTAATTACTCGTACTTGCTTCCTTGTAAGTAGAAGCGCAATAAGGGAGTATCACAGGTTAAAGTGATAGTCAAAACCTGGTTGCTATGGAAATGGAGTTCCTTTGTTTGTATGGACAGGAGTTGACAAATATCTGTATGAGAAAAGTTAAGTTTTTCAAAGCTGAAACCAAAAGCAAGGAATATCTCAAAAACCATCAGCTCCACGAAAAGAATATATACAACATAAAATGTGTGTTTTAATGTTTTTGGAAGTAAGTTTTTGTCCATTTCTAACGGTTTAGCAGTTTCTGTAAAATTCAAGCAGAATAAACTAGTCTTCAGAGGCTATTCCCAGAAAATTAAAAATATACAATTTATTTGCTAGGTAAATATCTTTAATATACGATGTTTTAATCAAATCGTTGGAGGCATTTTTTACAAAAGCAGAATTTGCGAAAAAAGTTCCATGTAAAAGGTAGTTCGGGGTGGGGGGATTTTTCTCAAAATCTTCGTGTCGCATCCCTGGAAGATACTAAACTTAAATACCAGGTTTGGTATTTTAGCGGCTTTTCGTTTTTGAGTTATCGTGTTCAAAGTCACACGGACACACGGACATAGTGACGCACGGACACCACACACGTACCTTTTTCTGAAAATACTTTTTTTGGATGTAGGGAGCCCTAAAACATATATTTCTGGTGAAATCTCGGTATCGCAGTTTTTGGTGGAGTGCAATACTTTGTCAATACACTATATACATAGTACGTGTAGAGAAAGTAAGAATAGCTGTAGTAGAACATACACCTGTTGTTTAAAAACATTCTCCCAAATTATTCGTCCAAGCTCAACATACCTTGGCCGTACCTGTCCTAAAATATTATAAATTTAGTTTAACCGTTACGGAGGATAATAATTTCATTTTTAGAAGCTTTTGGAAGATTTGGAAACATTTGAGATTAACATAATATTTGAGTGTGTCGCGGAAAATGCAGAGGCTCTGACAAGTTTAAAACAAAACATAAAAATCTGATGTGTTCCATTCACATGACTTTCTCTACATCTCTGCAACAAATTATTGATAAAAAGCTTATGCTTCCATTTACTTAATACTAATCGAGAATAAATTAGCAGAAATAGTCTTATTACTCTTAGAGAGTGCCATAGGTTAAAGTGATAGACAAAAGCTCGTTGCTATCTGACTGAATTTCCTTTGTTTATATGGACAGGAGTTGACAAATTCCTATGAGAAAAGTAAGTTTTTCAAAGCTGAAATCAAAAATAATGAATATCTATAAAACAATCAACTCCACGATATATATATATATATATATATATATATTACTTTCTCAACACGTACTATGTACATAGTGTATAGAGAAGGTATTGTATTGTTAGGAGTCTTCAACCCTTGGATTGGTTTGCATTGACTCTCTCCATTCAGATCTTCTCTCTGCTTTCCGTTTGAGTTCTTCATATTTACTGCATTTCATATCTTCCATAATATGTTTTATATATTGTGATCTTGCTCTTCCTTTGCCACTTCTTCCTTCTATCATACCTTATATTATAATATTCAGTGTGCTCTGATGTCTTAATAAATGGCCTATTAATTTTGTTCTTCTTCTTTTAATTTGGTTCCAAATTCATTTTCCGCTCCTGCTCTTTTATATAATTCTTCATTTTTAATTTTGTCATTCCATTTAATTTTTAGCATATTCCTATAGCACCATGTTTCAAATGCTTCTATTCTCTTTCTTTCTGCTTTTAAAATTGTCCAAGTTTCACATCCATATAGCATAATTAATGCACCCAAAAATTCGATACAGAGATTTCACCACAAATAGATGTTCTGGTTCCCCCTGAATCCAAAAAAAACATTTTTGGAAAAAATGTACGGGTGTGCGTGTGTGTGTGTGTGTGTGTGTCTGTGTGTCTGTGGGCAGCATAGCTCAAAAACGAAAAGGCCATTAAATACCAAGCTTGGTATTTAAGTTTGGTATCTTCCATGGATGCGACACGAAGATTTTCAAGAAAATTCCCCCACCCCCAGCTACCCTTTACATGGAACTTTTTTCGAAAATTTTGTTTTTCTCAAAAATGACTAACGCCTTTGATTAAAATATCGTATATTAAAGATATATAACTGACAAAGAATATGTATATCTTGAATTTTCTGGAAATAGCTTCTAAAGACTACTTTATTCTGGATGAATTTTACGAAATTTTGCATAAATGCTAAACCACAAGAAATGAACAAAAACTTGCCGGTCAAAAAATGTAGAGCACATTAAAACACACAATTTATGTTACATACATTTTTTCGAGGAGTTGATCGTTTTTGAGATACTCCTTTTTTTTGGTTTCAGATTTAAAAAACTTGTACTTTTCTCATACAGGAACTTGTCAACTCGTTTCCATACTAACAAAGGAACTTCAGTCAACTAGTGACCAGCTTTTGACTTCACTTTAACCTATAATACTCCCATATTTCGCTTCTACTTACAAGGAAGCAAGTAATGAGACTACTTCTGCTAAATTTTTCTCGATTAGTATGAAGTAAATAGAAGAATAAGCTTATTAACAATCATTTGTCACACAGAAGTAGAGAAAGTCATGTGAATGGAACACATCAGATGGAATGTTTTTGTCCATCTCTTTCGGTTTAGCAGCTATCCAAAATTCCGTAAAATGTATTCAGAATAAAGTAGTCTTCAGAAGATATTCCCAGAAAACTCAAGATACGCATTTTGTTGGTAAGATGATGTTTTAATCAAAATCTTTAGAGCCATTTTTGAGAAAATGAAAAAAAATTCCATGTAAAGAGTAGCTGGGGGTGGGAAGATTTTCCTGAGATCTTTCTTGTCGCATCCTTGGAAGATACTAAACTTAAATACCAAGCTTGGTATTCAACCGTCTTTTCGTTTTTCAACTATGCTGTCCACAAACTCACAGACACACACACACACACACAGACAGACAAACACATATATAGACACACACGCGGAACTTTTTCCATAAATGCCTTTTTTGGGATTCAAGGGGATCCAAAACATGTATTTCCGGTAAAATTTCGGTGTCGAATTCTTGGGTGCATTACAATACCGTCTCTACGTATTCAGTATGCACATAGTACGTGTAGAGAAAGTAAAAAGGAAAGCATATATTCTGTTAATGCTAAATAGAAATTAAAAAAAAATATATGCTCGTACGCATACCAAATAAAATATTTTTGGAACCATTACTTCATATCATTATTGCCAATATTTTAAATGACGCAATATTTTAAAGGCATTGTAATGTTGGCCATACCCGTTCAAAATTTTTATAAATTTAGTTTTGTTTAACGGTTAGGAGGATAACAATTTTATTTTTAGAAGCCTGTGGAAGGTTTAGGATCATTTGAATTTCACAGAATATTTATGTATGTCGCGGAAAATGGCACAAGCTCTGGCAAGTTTAAAACAAAACATAAATAGTGGAGAGCATAACACCGCAAAGTATAAATCTGTTATACTATTTTCTTTCTATCACAACTCACTTTGGTAGTTTGTAAATTCAGAAATGGTGTGCAGCTGCGCTTCGTCAAACCAGCTTGGAGTTTCTTCCGATACATCCGTATAATATATCAAGCGTGGACACTTTAAAACAAGCAGTGTTCACGTCTGAAGGAGAAAACATGGCTTGGATTTATGAGCAGACAGGGGAAGTGTGCTCCGAGTTTTAAGCTATAAAACTTGGTTGAAAGATGGCTTTGTTGCGGTGCATTGTGTGCAACTGTTTCTGAAAGAAACGCAAGCAAACACGGGATAGGAGATAAATAAAGCAGCGCAGTGGGGGACGTATTGTCTCATCTTTCTCTTTTATGAGACCCAGGTAAGGAAGAATCGCTGTAAAAACAACTTCGCTTGTTATTTCTTTCAGATATCTGCGGAAACTTGTATTTTACTTCATAGTTCTGAGGTTACTATGTATAAATACAGTTTTTGTAGCCACTAAAGTTTGCATGCTTTACGGGATCTACACTTGTATAACTTTTCAACTTTTACAATTGCTACACAAATTCCTAAGATATTAATTAAATAATTAAGTATTAGATCGCAATATGGAAAAAACTGATGTGTTCCATTCACATGACCTTCTCTACAATTATTGTTGAAAACCTTATGCTTCTATTTACTTCATTCTAATCGAGAAAAATTACCAGAAATAGTCTTATTACTTGCTTCCTTGTAAGTAGAAGCGAAATAAAGGAGTGCCATAGGTTAAAGTGATAGGTTGCTATGTGACTGAAGTTGTATAAACAGGAGTTGACGGCCGCGCCGTGGCCGAGTGGTTAGACCACTCGACTCTCACCTACACGGCCGGGGCTCTATCCCAAGCGACCGCATGTGAGATTTGTGGTGGACAAAACGGCGTTGGGGCGAGTTGTCTCCGAGTACTCCGGTTTCCCCCGCCATCGCATTCTACCGGTGCTTCATCATCATTCATGTATCATCAGTGTCACCGCCTGCGGTGCCATTAGTAGTTAAAGCAGGCGTTAAACACTACCCAAAAAAAAAAAAAAAAAAAAAAAAAACAGGATTTGACAAATTCCTATATGGGAAACGCGGAAATTTTTAAAGACGAAACCAAAAATAAAGAACATCTAAAAAATGATCAACTCCACGAAAAAAATGTATATAATATAAATTGTGTGTTGTAACCTGCTATACATTTTTTGTGCGGTAAGTTTTTGTCCAAAACTTATGGTTTAGCAGTTATGTATAACTCCGTAAAATTCATCCAAGACTAAAGTAGTCTTCAGCGGCTATTCCCAGAAAATTCAAGATATGCATTTTATTTCTCAGGTAAATATCTTTGGTAAAAAATATTTTAATCACAATCGTTAGAGCCATTTTTGAGATAATCAAAGTTTTCTAAAAATGTTCCATGTAAAGGGTAGTTTGGGTTGGGGGGGATTTTTCTCAAAATCATCGTGTCGCATCCTTGTAAGTTACTAAACTTAAATACCAAGTTTGGTATTTTACCGACTTTTCACAAAAAATGTAGATCATTATAAAATACCCAATTTATGTCATATGCATATTTTTCGTGGAATTGGCCGTTTTAGAGATATTCCTTGTTATTGATTTCAATTTTAAATACTTTTAACTTTTCTCATACGGGAACTTGTCAACTCATAGCCACGCAAAGAAATGGACTTCAATCCCATAACAATTTGACTGTCGGTTTAGCCTGGTGTATTTCCTCATTTCTATCCTACTTATAAAGGAACTAAGTAATAAGACCGTTTCTGCTAATGTTTTAGCGTTAAATGGATAGAGAAATAAGCTTATTAACAATCATTTGTTAGAGAGATGTAGAGAAAGTCATGTGAATGGAGCACATCAGAATTTTTTTCCGACTGCGAGTTTAAAAATCTTATGTGTTCTATTCACACGACTTTCTCGACACCTCTGCAACAAATTATTGTTAAAAAGTTTATGCTTCTCTTTACCTCATGCAAATCAAGAAAAAATTAGCAGGAATAGCCCTATTATTTGCTTCCTTGTAAGTAGAAGCGAAATAAGGAGTAACATAGATTAAAGTGATGGTCAAAAGCTGGTTGCTGAGTGACAGAAGTTCCTTTGCTTGTATGGACAGGAGTTGACAAATTCCTGTATGAGAAAAGTATAAGTATTTGAAAGCTGAAACAAAAATCAGGGAATATCTAAAAATTATCAACTCCACGAAAAATGTATAAAATATAAATTGTGTGTTTTAACGTGCTTCCCATTTTTGTATAGTAAGTTTTTGTCCATCTCTTAAGGTTTAGCAGTTATATAAAATTCCGTAAAATTCATCAAGAATAAAATAGTCTTCAGAGGCTATTCCCAGAAAATTCAAGTTATACATTTAATTTGTCAGGTAAATATCTTTAATATATGATATTTTAATCAAAATTGTTACAGCCATTTTTGAGAAAATCAAAATTTTCGAAAAAGGTTCCATGTAAAGGATAATTTGGGGTGGGGGGATTTTCTCAAAATCTTCGTGTCGCTTCCCTGGAAGACACTTAACTTAAATACCATGTTTGGTATTTTACCAACTTTTCATTTTTGAGTTGTGTTCACAGACAGACGGACACACATACACAAACACAAACACACACACACACACACACACACACACACACACACACACGGACCTTTTCCTGGAAATTCCTTTTTTTGGATACAGGAGACCCTAAAACATATATTTTCGGTGAAATCTCGGTATCGAATTTTTGGGTGGAGTGCAATACATTCTCAATGCAATATGGACATAGTACGTGTAGAGAAAGTAAAAAGTGTGTATAGTAATATGTTTTGAAAAATCTACCCATGGTGCTTCTGTTTGGCCTGTCATCATTCAGACATGCCGTACACCGATTATTTATCTTGAGCCCACCCGTCCTTATCCTCAGACCAAACATAAACATTCAAGCCCACATGATACAGAGACTTTCCGAACGGCAGAGAGTACTTTAACTCGTATCAGAACTTTCAGAATCTGTGTGTGTTTTTAGATGTATTTGGGGCAGTTACCAGTTATAATCAAATAAAACATTTGTTGCTGCTTTCATTACGAAATAAATATGTATCTTATTATATAATATCATAACAGTTCTTGATGTGAGAACTTCAGGTGTTGAAACTGTAGAACAAATCCTTACTTTCACTGGAAACTTTTGCCCGGTAGTGTACTTTTGCCACAGTTTAAGACAGAATGTATGTATAAAACTTGTAGACATAATACGTTAGGTTTGAAGTTTCAAGCGATTATACACGCCGCTTATATAAATCACTCCGCTTACTATTTTGAATATATTTCCTCAAATTTCCGTTTTGTCGATTGTCAACTTAATTTATTAAGCAGACATGACTAATATTCTGATACACACTACACATTTCCTCACATCTACATAAGAGAGAGTGTAACATAGACGCGTTGGGTTCGAGGAAGGAGGTCATGACAAACCCACTACATGGTAAAGGTCTGCCCCACCACCACCAATCAATATATAAATCACGGAATACGGGGAATAGTGTCCACTTGAACGAGGCAGAGCATGCTAAAGAACCAGGAAAGATGTGGTTAATGTCGGACAAGACTTTTTTCAGTGTTTATCATATTTTTAAGTTGTTCCTTTGCATTGTTATTTTTATCTTTGAAATGCTAGGTGGTCAGATATTTATAAAAATAATCATCATAATCATAACAATAGCAATAATAATAGTAACAGTAAAAACAACAATAATAGTAACAACAATAGTATTAATAATGATAATAATGATTATAATGGTGATGATAATAATAACAATGAAGATAATGATAGTATAAATATTAATAAGGATGATGATAATAATGTTAATAGAAATGATAATGATGTGATAGTAATTAATAATAATAGTAATAATAATGCAAGTGAAGGTCATTTGGGCCTGCTGTAGTTACTGTAAACCTTCAACAATTGGTATTTAAATAATTTCTGGGCAATATACCTGCGTTGCTGCAACCTACATGTTCCTGTGTACAGTTTGTTTATTTGCGTATTCGTGTTATTCTAGCATTAACAAAGGTCACCTAAATGACGTCATGTTTGTACTGTCAGTTAACTCCAAGGAAGGGCTCCCTCTGGCTTTGCTGTCACTTTCACCAGTCTGTGCTTGCATGGAATTAATCTATAGGCGAAAAATCCAAAGATTTGTAGCATAATAACAGTGACACTTTGCAATATTTGAGAGCTCTAGCTTGCATTGTTACTTCAATAATAATTTTAATTTATAAATTTATTTTTATAATAAAATCATCCACAGTACGTATTTTAAAAATCTGACGAGTTCCATTCACACGACTTCCTCTACATCTCTGCAACAAATTATTGTTAAAAAGTTGATGCTTCTATTTACTTCATGCTAATCAAGAAAAAAAGTAGTAGAAATAGCCTTATTGCTTGATTCCTTGTAAGTAGCAGCGAAATAAGGGAGTACCAAAGGTTAAAAGGATAGTCAAAAGCTGGTTGCCCTGTGATTGAAGTTCCTTTGTTTGTATGGATAGGAGTTGACTAAGTCCTGTGGGAGAAAAGTATAAGTTTTTAAAGCGATCAACTGCATGAAAAAATGCATATAACATAAATTGTGTGTTTTAAAGTGCTCTACATTTTTTGTCTGATAAGCTGTTTTCCATCTCTTACAGTAAAATTCGTCCAGAATAAAGTAGTCTTCAGAGACTATTCCCAGAAAATTCAAGATATACATTTTATTTCTCAGGTAAATATCCTTAATATATGATATTTTAATCAAAATCGTTAGAGCCATTTTTTAGAAAATCAAAATATTCGAAAAAAGTGCCATGTAAAGAGTAGTTTGGGGTGGGGGGATTTTTCTCAAAATCTTTGTGTCGCATCCCTGGAAGATACTAAACTTAAATAATAACTTTGGTATTTTACCGACTTTTCGTTTTTGAGTTATCATATTCACAGACACACGGACACACACACACACACACACACACACACACACACACACACACACACACACACACACACACAGGCCCTTTTGTGAAAATGCTTTTTTTGGATACAGGGGACCCTAAAACATATATTTCCGGTGAAATATATGTACATAGTACATGTAGAGAAAGTAAAAAATTGCATCAACAGTTCAAGTTTTACAAAGTTTTTCATTACATAAACCCTTATTGTAACATATATTTGTGCTCTGCAAAATTGTTAATTTTTCAGTAGTTAATATCTCAGAATTAGAGACTTTGTTAGCTTCTTTAATATACCTTTGAGAGACAGTACAGAAGTTTGAAACAGGGTAGTAAGTAAAATGAGTAAAATTTGGGTTGTTTTGAGTAAGAGAAAGTGTTGAAAACATTTTTGTGTTATCAGAATGCAGAGAGGTTTATTTCAAAAAGGTTTCAATTGGGCGTGTCTGTTGATGAATGTGCGCTTATTTACATTTATATATAAGTTAATTCGTCGTTCAAATGCGCCAAGTGAAACAAATCTAGTGTATTCTATTCACATGCCTTTCTCTGCAAACTACTGTTACATAAGATTACTCCTTTGTCTGCATCGTGGAAATGGAGGTAAACATTAGCTGAAAGAGTTGTATTAGTTCCTTCTAACTAGAAGGGAAATAACATAATACGACGGTGGTCTGAAAAGTTTTCGGCCTGATAGTGAAAAACGACAATTCATGCTTTCAAAGGAGTTCTAATTTTCAACATAATGTCCTCTAATATCAATACATTTTGTCCAGCGGTGTTCCAATGTCATTATCCGCTCTCTGTAGTGTTCCTTTGGAAGTGCTGCAAAGTACCCATTTACAGCCGCAATCGCTTCTTCATTGGACGAAAAGCGCCTGCCAGCGAGGAATTTCTTCAGTTTTGGAAACAG
The DNA here is from genome assembly GCA_030762935.1 of Hymenopus coronatus. Classification (NCBI taxonomy): domain Eukaryota; kingdom Metazoa; phylum Arthropoda; class Insecta; order Mantodea; family Hymenopodidae; genus Hymenopus; species Hymenopus coronatus. The sequence goes on along the minus strand of CM060888.1, from coordinate 130,073,074 downwards.
ATGGAAATCCGACGGAGCCAAATCTGGGGAACAGAGTGAATTTTCCAGCACTTCATAGTGTAGATCTCTCAATTTCCCCATTGCAAAACACTTTTGTATGCAGGTGTATTGTCCTGATGGAAAACATTTTTTTTTTTTCCTTTTTTAACCCGGATGTGTTTTCATGAATGCTTGCATTCAGTTTGGTTGGAAGTTGAGAGAAGTATTCTCCAGTAATGGTTTTACCTTTTTCGGGATAGTCAATCAACAAAATTCCTTTGGCATCCCAAAACACTAACGTCATGATCTTTCCCACCGATGGCACCATCCTCGCCTTCTTTGAAGCTGCAGAACCAGCTTCTTGGATTCGGGTGTTCAGTGGTGAATCCATGATTCATCCATTGTGTCGTATTGGCGCAAAAAGTCACTTTTGCTGTTCTGAAAATCGCCAAGCATTTGTTATCCACAGTGAGGATACGCGGCACCCATCTTGCGCAAAGCTCTTTCATGTTTAATTCCTGATGCAAGATGTGGCCAATACGTTCCTTTGAAATTCTAAAAGCATTAGCAATTTCACGCACCTTTGTACGCCGACCTTCCAAAATCATGTCATGCACTTTTTCGATGATTTCCGGCGTGGTTAAAGTTTTTGGACATACTTCGCGAGGATCGTCTTGGACGCTTTCACGGCCATGTCTAAAATCGGCCGCCCATTTCTTCACTGTGGAAACTGAAGGTTGAAGAGTCACCATTCACACTTACAATCCACAAATGAATTTCTGTAGGTGTTAAACATTCTTTTACGAAAAATTTTATCACAGCACGAAACTCGCTCTTCTCCATTTTCAAAGCAATGCGCACTTCCACTGCTTCAAACAACTGCCTACAGTCAACTATTGTCTGGAATAACTTGCAATTTTACATACGGTCTATTAACATGTGTACCAACGCAAGGCAAAAAAGTCATGCAAGAAGTGCCTCGATCTGTAGGTGAGGCCGAGAACTTTTCAGACCGCCCTCGTACACTAGACTAAAACGATAGCCAAATCTTTAAAATAGCTGATCACTGTGTGAAACAACTGAAATTCATGCGCTTTGCGGACCAGAAGAAAAACAAAAGAGAAGAGAAATAAACATGACCTCCTGTATAAGATAAATTTTAAATAGCTTAAAATTAAACCAATAAAAAGGAATATCTTAGAAACGATAACTTTACAAAGCTATGTGGCCTAGTGGGCCTGTGTGAGGCCCGGGACTTATCAGCCGACCCTCGTATGTTTTGTTCTTGCTGTGCAATTAGAAGCAATATTTCTCGCGGTGAATAGAAAATGACAAGTAAAAGGTATAGGCTTCGGACACGGTTGCTATTTGATTGCACACTGATTGGAAATTAGTTGCTGCACACATCTTTTTCCTGGGACCTGCCCCTCCTCAAGTAAGTGAGTGACTAGTGTATGTACAACAGTTTCTGAAGGTACGAAATCCAAAAGAAGACATTCACAAAATATATTGCAATACATTGCAATAGTTATCCACAGCATGAAAATCACATATGAAATTATTTATTGAAATATGAATCGATCATAATACGAGATTTATTATTTTGTTTACCACACAACTGTATACTTACTTCTATGTCCACCTATACCTACAGCAACCCTCAATAACCGCGAGACTTCTGCCTCTCAACTCTCCGTTCGCTTGTAATATACCACTATACTAGAAGTTAACTTAACCTAAAGCCGTACCCGAAGTTACATGTGTTCCTTGTTTATGTGGGTGAATAATGAGAATAAAATTTGAGAGAAGAGCAAGGAAAAATGCAAACGTCAAATCAAATATTTTAAAGATGTTTTTCAAAAAATGAATATTTTCAGCGATTATATTATAGGATGTGATGTCATCAACAAACAGCAACATATTATTTTATTGTATTTGTTGAAATTAAAAAAAATATATATACATACTTTTTTTTTCTTTTTTCTTTTTTTTTTTTTGGTAGTGTTTAACGCCCGCTTTAACTACTAATGTCTAACCACTCGGCCACGGCGCGGCCCGTATATATACATACATATAAATGTAGCATTATTACGTGTTGCAAATATCAGTAATAAGCTAGAAATTTAAGATTTATTATTTCGTACCCATTAAAATAAAATTTGGCATGGCGTAGTGGTTATCATGCTAGCTTTTAAAACCCAAGGTGTCAAGTGGAGGATTATGGATATTTAGGGACAACAAATCCTTAGCATGACTTCCTTCGGAAGGGAAGTAAAGCCGGTGGTCCCGTGTAATACTTATTTTCAAGTTAAATAACCTTGAAAGGAGAAGGTATCTGGGTGAAATTTCGACATCTTGCATCCACAAGCCGTGATTTCATTCTACAGTGCCAACTGTGGGCGATGAGCTGATTCCTCGTCACCATGGCGCATAGTGGCGAACTCATGAACTAGAAATTCAAATCCGATTACGGAAACATAGTAGTGATGTCCTATGCTCCATTCAGGAGACACAGGAAGTAAGTAATAATAAAATTACTTTGGGGAAAGAGTATGTTGTCTACATCCTATGCTAAATGAGGGACATAGCCAAGGCTATATTAAGGTTTATAGCTATAAATCAGTCATAGATATGCGCATAACTTACAAACAAGCATACTAACGTGAACTGGGATTTGCGGATTCAGTGTATTCTAATATAGAATTTTTCATCACGAATCTATTCAAATATATATATATATATATATATATATATATATATATATATATATATAATTTTAAGCATAGATTATTTAACACTAAAAGCACTTTTAAAATTTAAAAGGAATAATTAATAAATTATATTTACAAAAAATTTGATGTGTACCATTCACATGACTTTCTCTATATCCCTGCAACAAATTATTCTTTAAAAGCTTATACTTCTATTTACTTCATGCTAATCAGTAAAACATTAGCAGAAATGGCCATATTACTTGCTTCCTTGTAGCAGAGATGAAATAAGGGAGTACCATAGGTTAAAGTGATAATCAAAAGCTGGTTGTCATTGAAGTTCCTTTGTTTGTATGGACAGCAGTTGACAAATTCCTGTATGACAAATGTTTAAGTTTTTCATAGCAGAAACCAAAAATAAGGAATGTCACAAAAACGACGAATTCCAGGGATAAAATGTATATAACATAAATTGTGTGCCTTAAAGTGCTCTACAGTTTTTGTGAAGTAAGTTTTTGTCCATCTCTTACGGTTTAGTAGTTATTCAAAATTCAGTAAAATTCATCCAGAATAAACTACTCTTCACAGGCTATTCCCGGAAAATTCAAGATATACATTTTATTTTTCAGGTAAATATCTTTAGTATACCAAATTTTAATCAAAATCGTTAGAGCCATTTTTGAGAAAATCAAAATTTTCGAAAAAAGTTCCATGTAAAGGGTAGTTGGGGGTGGGGGGTTTTCTCAAATTGTTCCTGTCTCATCCCTGGAAGATACTAAACTTCAGTAGCAAGTTTGGTATTTTATCGACTTTTCGTTTTTGAGTTATCGTGTTCACAGGCACACGGACACACACACACACACACACACACACACACACACACACACACTAACACACACGGAACTTTTTTCCGAAAATGTTTTTTTTAGATAAAGGGGACCCTAAAACATATTTCCGGTGACATCTCGGTATCGAATGTTTGGGTGGAGTGCAATACCTTCTCTATACACTATATACATAGCACGTATAGAGAAAGTAAAAATTTTATTTTCTCAAAAATGGATCTAACGATTTGGATTAAAACACTAAATATTAAAGATATTTACCTGATAAATAAAGTATATGCCCTGAATTTTCTAGGCAAACTCACAGAAGACATCTTCATTCTGGGTGAACTTTACAGAATTTGTATAACTGGTAAACCGTAATGTTATATACCCTTTTTTCCGCATTAGTTTTTTGCGATATTTCTCTTTATTAGTTTCAGCTTTAAAATACTTATACTCTTTTTTACTTTCTCTAGCCCCGTATGTACAACGTACATAGGGATAGAGAAATATTGTATTCCACCCAAAAATTCGATACCGAGATTTCACCGGAAATATATGTTTTAGGGTCCCCTGTATCCAAAAAAAGCATTTTCACAAAAAGGTCTGTGTGTGTGTCCGTGTGTCAGTGTGTCCGTGTGTCAGTGTGTCCGTGTGTCCGTGTGTCTGTGAACACGATAACTCAAAAACAAAAAGTCGGTAAATCACCAAACTTAGTATTTAAGTTTAATTTCTTCCAGGGATACGACACCCCAAACTACCCTTTACATGGAACTTTTTTCTAAAATTTTTATTTTCTTAAAAATGGCTCTAACGATTTTGATTAAAATATCATATATTAAAGATATTTACCTATTAAATAAAATGTATATCTTGAATTTTCTGGTAATCGCTTCTGAAGACCTGCTTATTCTGAATGAATTTTGCTTAATTTGGCATAACTAGTAAACCGTAAGAGATAGACAAAAACTTATTATACAAAAAATGTATGTCTTGTTAAAATACACAAGTTATGTCATATACAGTTTTCTCGTGGAGCTTACCGTTTTCGAGGTATTCATTGTTATTAGCTTCAGTTGTGAAGTACTTATACTTTTCTCAGACGGGAGTGTCCGTTTTTCTTTTGTTCTACTCCTGGCCAAAAAAAGAAGCGATTTGTAATGGCATTCGCATAACGACAGCTTTTAAAACATTTGACTTTTGGTTTAGCCTAGTGTATTCCCTTATTTTCTTCCTACTTATACGTAACTAAATAATAAGAACATTGTGCTAATGAGTACCACGATTAGCAAGGTGCAGAAAGAAGAAGAAGAATCTTATGTATGAAGTTTGTAGAACAGCTAGAGAAAGTCATGTGAGTGTAACACATCAGATTTTTTTTTCTCATACAGAAATTTGTCATCTCCTGTCTATACAAAGGAACTTCAGTCACATATCAACCAGCTTTTGACTATCACTTTAACCTATGATACTCCCTTATTTCGCTTCTACTTACAAGGAAGCAAGTAATAAGAATATTTCTGCTATTTTTTCTCGATTAGCATGCAGTAAAGCGAAGCATAAGTTTTTTAACAACATTTGTTGCAGAGATGTAGAGAAAGTCTTGTGAATGGAACACTGCAGATATTTACTTTCTCTTATGTAGATGCGCATAGAGAAGGTATTGCATTCCACCAAAAATTTCGAAATCGAGATTTCAACCGGAAATACACGTTTTAGGGTCCCTGTATCTAATAAAGAATTTTTAGAAAAAGGTCAGCGGGTGTCTGTCCGTTTGTATGTGAACACGATAACTCAAAAGTGACAAGTGAGTACAATACCAAACTTTGTATTTAAGTTTAGTATCTTCCTGGGATGCGACACCAAGGCTCTGAGAAAATTCCTCCCACCACAAAACGCCCTTTACCAAGAAAAAGATTAGTAAACTTTGACTTTCTCAAAAGTGTCTCTAACGATTTTGATTAATATACCGCATATTAAAGATATTTATAATGCATATAAAATTTATATCTTGAATTTTTTGGGAATAGCCGCAAAAACACCTCTTTATTCCGAATGAATTTTGTTTAATTTTGCATAACTGGTAAACAGAGAATAGACAAAAACTTACTACACAGAATTTATGTCTTACACGTTTTTTTTTTTTTTTTTTTTTTTTTTTTTTTTTGTTTTTTTTTTTTTTTTTTTTTGCGTGGAACTGACTATTTCTGAAATATTACTTATTCAGATTGAAAATACTTAAACTTTTCTCACAGGGAAAGTTTTAAACTCCTGGCCATACATAAAAACCGATTTCAACCACATGACAACCAGTTTTTCATAGATTTGACATTCTTTTAGCCTAATGCATTCCCTTATATTCCTTCTCTTATAAGGAAGTAAGTAATTAAAATAATTTCTGCTAATGTTTATCTCGATGATCATAAAATAGATAGAAGAATGTGCTTTTAACAATAATTTGTTAAGGATGTAGAGAAAGACATGTGAATGGGACACATCAGATGTTTACTTTCCCTACACGTACTATGTACATCGTGTATAGAGAAGGCATTGTATTACATCCAAAAATTAGATGCCGAGATTTCACCGGAAATATAATATGTTTGAACTAAAAAGGCATTTCTAGAAAAATATCTGTGTATGTTGTATCTGTCTGTCAGTGTGTGTGTGTGTGTGTGTGTGTGTCTGTGGACAGCATATTTTCTAACTTTTTGATTTTCTAAAAAATGGCGGCTATGGTTTTTACTTTCTCTATAAATGCTATGTACATAGTGTATAGAGAAGCTATTGCTTTCCGCCAAAAAATTCGATACTGTGTTTTCACCGGAAATATATGTTTTAGGGTACCCTGTTTCCAAAAAAAGTATTTCCAGTAAAAGGTCCGCGTGTGTGTGTGTGTGTATGTGTCCGTGTGGCAGTGTGTCCGTGTGCCTTTGAACACGATAACTCAAAAACGAAAAGTCGGTAAAATACCAAACTTGGTATTTAAGTTTAGTATCTTCCAGGGATGCGACACAAAGATTTTGAGAAAAATCTCCCCACCCCCAACTACTCTTTACATGGAACTTTTTGAGAAAATTTTGATTTTCTCAAAAATGGCTCTAACGATTTTGATTAAAATATCGTATATTAAAGATATTTACCTGAGAAATAAAATGTTTGTCTTCAATTTTCTGGGAATAGCCTCTGAAGACTACTTTATTCTGGGTCAATTTTACAGAATTTTGCATAACTGCTAAACCGTAAGAGCTGGACAAACACTTACCACACAACAAATGTAGAGCACCTTAAAACACACAATTTATGTTATATACATTTTTATCGTGGAGTTGATTGTTTTTCAGATATTCCTTGTTTTTGGTTTCAGCTATAAAAACTTATACTTTTCTAATACAGGACTTTGTGAACTCGTGTCAATACAAACAAAGGCACTCCAGTCGCAGAGCAACCAGCTTTTGACTATCACTTTAACCTATGGTACCCCCTTATTTCGCCTCTACTAACAAGGAAGCAAGCAATAAGACTATTACTGCTAATTTTTGCTCCATTAGATGAAGTAAATAGAATAACTTGTTGCAGTGATATAGAGAAAGTCATGTGAATGGAACACATCAGATTTTTATTGAACTATTTTATATTAACATGAAAAATAAAATGCATATCTTGAATTTTCTGTGAATAGCTTCTGAAGACCGGTTCATTCTACATGAATTTTGCAAAACTAGTAAACCATAAGAGATAGATATAAACTTACTGCACAAAAAATGTAGATCACGTTAAAATACATAATTTATGTTATATACATTTGTTTCATGGAGTTTACTGTTTTCGAGATATTCCTAGTTATTGGTTTCAGTCTTAGAATGCTTAACCTTTTCTCATATGGGAACTTGTGATAGCCTGGCCACGCAAAGAAATAGATTTCAATCCTTTAGCATCAGCATTTTAAAACATCTGATGTGGGTTTAGCCTAGTCTATTGTCTTATTTATCATATAATTACTAATGGTTATCTCGATTAGTATGAAATAGATAGAGGAAAAAACTTACTAACAATAATTTGTTACAATGATGTAGAGAAAATTATGTGAATGGATCACACCAGATTTTTTTTTATTTCATAAAACTGCCATGTATAGATTGCAAATTAAAATAGTCAATAATTTACTTAATGTTGCGTAGTAATGAGTTTCGGTCAATGTTTTTACAGCTTGAAGATTTAGAAAACGTTTAAATGTGAATTTTGCGCTGATATTTACGAAAGAAATGTTTCATCTCGATAATTCTACATTAATAAGGTTTTGTCATTCGTTTATGTGTGTGTGTGTGTGTTCGGAAATTGTCCGGGTTTATTTATTCAAGTTCTTACTTTACTCTGCCTCCTCCCTTTGTATTGTTCAAACTTATTTCTTATAACATTTCAAGAGCGGATATGAGTCAAACCGCAAAAGTATAGTAATACACGGACAACTTTGGGTGGCTGGAAATATCGTCTAGTGACTGAAAGACAAACCAACCACTATTATACTTGAATTTCGTTTTAATAGTGAATAAGCCTGCATAACAGTATTCATATAATGGGCTGTTTACTTGTATCTTGAGAATTTTATTTACAATTCTGCCTGAATATTGTTGCTGTCACGTTGTGGGCCAATATGTCGCCATTCTTTTGTCTACCTTGGAGTTGGTCTGGATCAGCACTAGTAAAATACTTTGTAAACGGACGTGTACATACCTCTTGAAAGTTCTTTGATGCGCCGGCTCTGCTCGTCCACATAGAACACAAGTTTGACTCGGATATGTGACTCAAAAATAGAAGTACTTCACTTTAGATTCCACTGAACGAATCCTTTTATTCACCTTTGTTACTAGTTGAGACACTAATCCTACGAGCTACTCCCGGTATAGTAATTCTTGAAGACGTAGAAATGTTAATAACTAGTGCTACTTTCTTCTGCTTACTAATTTCTTGTTTTCGACGGTCATTACTAATTACTGCGTACTTTCCTATTACGCGAGAAATCAACTCGTGCGATAACTACGGTGTTTCGCGTAATAATATCACATACTCAGGCACGAACACCGCCGCAATCACGTACGGATAACGTACAGTCTATTACGTACCGCGTAGAGCATCACGCGTGTAACATGAAATCCAACAATAAGAAGAACAAGAAGCAACCTAATTTCCTTAAGCGCATCGCTTATATACCTACAATCTCCAATCTTGAAGCTCATTACTGATTTGTTAAAAAGAAGCACGAAAATAACTTTGTCACATGATTAATTTTGTAAGTTCTTTGTATTAGATTCACGTGACCGCTTTTTATAATGGAAAAGTCCCGAGCTGCTAGCTTTTAGAGGAGATACCTTTCTCTAAAAAATAACCTGTTATTAATGCGCTAAAATCTTACTGTTACAGAGGCATTTGTTTTACTAAGCTTAACAAATAAAATAACCTTGGCGTGCACCCTAAAGTTGTGTGGTCTGCAATCTGCTCAGTCTTGGTTGCTAAAGCAGATATATTTCCTATATTAAACCTATGCAAAAGCAATAATTAAACTATAAAATACAAGATGGAGTAATATACTGTTGCAATATAAGGAAGCTATTACGAAATTACATGATCATATCTGAGAAACATAGTATAACTGAATGAAATTCAACCGGCCATACACAAATTGATTAAATATAACTTATATCACACCCAGCGAAGTTATACTGGTACTGCAATGGTTTTACGATGTACTGTCTAGCAGCACGAACCCATGTGAGGCTGGTATGGAAAACCTAACCCAAAGACGCCAATCACTGCTCGCTCAACGAGCCGCGCGAGCAGAAAATTTAAAGAAAGAAAAACAAAAAGAACAATTGCAGTTTACCATCAGTAGTGGCAACGGACTTTATTAATACTGATGCGTACCAAACACTACACAATGATTAGTGTGGGAGGTCACGCGTTCGATTCACCCTGAGCATGGTTCTTTTCCCCCAAAGTCGATAGGCATCTGTCTTATCTTCCTGTGTTTTATAATTATAGTATCAGGCGACGCGGATTGGTGCGTTGCGATGGGACGGTATAATTTGAGCTTTAGAGAGATATCTCCATGGCACTTGGTGGCCAGCTGGGACACTGAGTCGCTTCATCCCGGGGACTCCCAGGTTGATGTCTAATAACTATGAACCGCTGGCTGTTAGGATTCGTGAGGCTCTAAAATCGTTAGAGACCCCGATCTTCCTAGTGTGCATTGTCGACTGGTCGTTACACAGAATATTAGACACAAAAAATGTAGATGGTATCAAAACACCAGTTTATGGCCTATATACATTGTTGTTGTGAGGATAAACATTTCCGAGATATTCCTAGTTATTGGTTTCAATTTTCCAATACCTTTACTGTTCTCAAATGGAAAGTCGTTCTTCACATTTCTTCATTCTGATCAAGCAACGTGAACGGAATTTCAATACCTCCACAACCGGCTTTTAAAGGGCAAGAGTATTGCTTTGGTTTATTGTATCTTCGTTTTTCCTTAGGACAAAGAAATAATACGCAAAAAAAACCATTCTGCAAATTCGTATTTGTACAAACAATTGTTGTAGCGTATGTATAAATAGTATGTGAATGAAACAATCAGACTTTTACTCTCTCTACACGTACTATGTACAGTGTATAGAGAAAGTATTGCACTCCACCCAAAAATTCGATACCGAGATTTCACCGGAAATATATGTTTTAGAGTCCCCTGTATCCAGAAAAGGCATTTTCAGATACAGGGCGTGTGTGTGTGTGTGTGTGTGTGTGTGTGTGTGTGTGGGTGTCTGTGTGTATCCGTGTGTTCGTGTGTCTGTGAACACGATAACTCAAAAACGAAAAGTCGGTAAAATACCAAACTTGGTATTTAAGTTTATCTTCCAGAGATGCGACACAAAGATTTTGAGAAAAATCCCCCCAACCCCAACCACCCTTTACAGGGAACTTTTTTCGAAAATTTTGATTTTCTCAAAAATAGCTCTAACGATTTTAATTAAATAACTGTATATTAAAGATATTTAAGTGACAAATAAAAAGTATATTTTGAATTTTCTGGGAATAGCCTCTGAAGACTATTTTATTCTGGATGAATTTTATGGAATTTTGCATAACTGCTAAACCGTAAGAGTCGGACAAAATCTTACCACACAAAAAATGTAGAGCACGTTAAAACACACAATTTATGTTATATACATTTTTTCGTGGAGTTCATCGCTTTTGACAGGTCCTTGTTTTGGTTTCACCTTTATAAAACTGTCAGCTCCAGTCTATACAAACAAAGGAACTTCAGTCACATAGCAACCAGCTTTTGATTATCACTTTAAGCTATGATACTCTCTTATTCCGCTTCTATTTACAAGGAAGCAAGTAATAAGACTAATTCTGCTAATTTTTCTCTATTAGCTTGAAGGAAATAGAAGCATAAGCTTTTAAACAAATTGTTGCAGAGATGTAGAGAAAGTGTTGTGAATGGAACACATCAGATTTTTAAAGGAGGAATCATAGTTTCTTTTACATCCTTACATTTTATCAAAAATAATGGCAGGCTATTTGATGCAATTATAGTCAGGTATCAAGGTATTATTATAAATTCGAGGTGCACTTTAATTATATGAGAAATAGGTCTTGGATTTTAAATGTATTTTATCATGTCCTGTGTACAATAAACAACAGAAGTATAACCATGTAACCTAAACACATTTATACAGGTATTTTCTTCCCATCCCCCCCCCCTATCAGTGAATGAGGGCTATAAAGGCAATCATGTAATGGGGAGAAATTTCCCCTGCCCACGTTCTAATGTTCCTATGTGTTCAGTGAAACGTGGAACCGATACGCAAATCCTGATCGTATTAATATTATCGGTGAAGGAAATTGGATGACATGTGTAATCCGATTTCGTTACGTAGGTAGATGGAGCTGGGCTAGCAATATGAGAGCGTATTATATATAGTCTTCCAGGTTGCCATAGACACGCCAGCTCAATACAGATCTTCATTAAGGGAGCTTTGTTTTTTCTATGAAACTACTCCATCGTTGGATCCTGAGATTAGAAGCAAGAAAAAGCAGCTCTGAAGATAATTAGTTTTCAGAACTTTGTTACGTAGGAGTTCTTTCGTCACATTATCATAACAAGATTAAAAAGAAAGACAAACTCTTACTAAATCAATTTATTTAATATTACTGAGAACCTTCAGTTTTATGACCAATATAAGCATCGAATAAACTGTTTAAATTAAGGGGTTTCCAAACAACGTTTCCACTTCCTAAGCTCGATTACGCGTTTTGAGGCTCGCGAAACCAAAAAGAACACTTAAGCATAGACTTTAACAGTGTGGGTGTGTACAGGAGTTGAAAAATTCATGTGTGGGAAAAGTATATGATTTTAAAGGTGAAACCAAAAATAAGGAATATCTAAAAAACGACCAACTCCACGAAAAAATGTATATAACACAAATGTTGTGCTTTAATATGCTCTACATTTTTTGTGTGGTAATTTTTTGTCCACTTCTTACGGTTTAGCAGTTATGCAAAATTCCGTAAAATTCATCCAGAGACTATCTTCTCTATAAACTAGTACGCACAGAGAAAAAAAGTCGCTTATATCCCAAAACAATAATTATATCACAAACACCTAAAAATTGCTCTATGTCTCTATGTGGTATAAGAAGTCCATGCCTACAATATAAGCTGTAGTTATCACTTGAAATATCTTAAACGAGTTGCAAATTTTTTGGAATATACAGGAAACATATCATAGCACTGTTAACAATTGAAACATGACGCGATTAGTTGCTGTACATTGTGCCAAAAAATGTGTGTTTAGCATTCACTTGAAGCATGAGATCCTCTTCCTATTCGCGCTAAATTTCAACTAAAAGTCTACTCACGTTTAAGCTTGGTTTGGAGTAGCAATCGACTCTTCTCAGGGCGTTTTAACGGGCTCGTTGGGCTTCACAGACCTGGCGACTTCTTAAATGATAAAGCACTGGGATATTCTTTGTAGAATTATAGTTTACTTTGTAATTACTCCATACAATTCTAAAGTGAAACTGCAATCACTTGATGCAATTTATGTGCTTTGTTGAATGCTGCAAATATTTGTACGCATATAATTCAACGCGAATACATTAATGTACGCGTAATCTCCAAGTGACCTTTTCCATACTTGTGAAAAGCCTCTTTCTTTTTGATAACTGGCTTCACAAGCAAGAAAATCAACACGTAACTATGATACTTATTGCTGGAAAACAAAATCGCATAGACAAAAGCAAAACACTTATACGCGACGAAAGCACAAGGAATAATAAACATTTGCATGCAGCGATTTCAACTCTGGAATGCAACAGAACAAAGACGTTTGAACATTAAATATTACAAAAATGACATGAAATTCACAAAATGTCGGCAGATTTTGTGGTTAAGATATAAATATTACCTCACAGTTCTGTTTCCCTTTCGTCCCTTCAAGACGCTAACCAGGACGGTCGACTCCGCGCATCGATACTCCGGTTTACATGTAAGAGATGTCCACCTCCTGATGTTCCAAAGCCTCAACCCAATACCTTTGACATTTCGTGTAATTCTAATTGAAAACAGAGGTCATATTTGGAGCATGGATTCTTATACAATATCGATGATACAGTAATATTTTTGAGCTAGTTGCGATTTGAGTATACTGATAGGTTCCTTGTAAGATTCTCAAAGATTTGTCCCACGCCCAAAACAACATTTTACATCATAAAATTGTTTTGTTTTTATTTTATAAAAAATTACATTACTGAATCTCATTAAAATACACATGTGTAACAACATTTGCATGGAAAAAATGTATATGCTGAATTTTCAGACAATTGCGACTCAACTTCTTTTTACTAGGAATTATAAATGTTAAACCTAATGTTAGAGACATTTTCTGTATGACGCAGCACATTTTGCTAAAGCACGCCGTCCTTTACTTCCAACGTACTATGTACATAGTATATGGAGAAGGTATTCCACTCCACCCAAAAATTTGATACCGAAATTTCACCGTTCCCCTGAATAAAAAAAATCTGATGTGTTCCATTCACATGAATTTCTCTACATCTCAGCCACAAATTATTGTTAAAAACCTTATGCTTCTATTTACTTCACGCTAATCGAGAACAAATTAGCAGAAATAGTCTTATTACTCTCTTCCTTGTAAGTAGAAGCGAAATAAGGAGTACCATAGGTTAAAGTGATAGTCAAAAGCTGGTTGCTATGTGACTGAAGTTCCTTTGTTTGTTCAGACAGGAGTTGTCAAATTCCTGTATGAGAAAAGTATACGTTTTTTAAAGCTGAAACCAAAAACAAGGAATATCTAAAAAACTATCAACTCCAGAGAAAAAAATTATATACCATAAAGTGTGTTTTAATCCGCTGTACATTTTTTGTGTAATAAGTGTTTGTCTATCTCATACGGTTTACCAGTTAGCAAAATTCCGTGAAATTCATCCAGAATAAAGTAGTCTTAAGTGGTTATTACCAGAAAATTCAATATATACATATTGTTTGTCACGTAAAAATCTTTAATATTCGATATTTCAATTACAAGAGTAGGTGGGGATGAGCAGATTTTCCTGAAAATCTTCGTGTCGCATCCTTGCAAGATACCAATCTTAAATACCAAGTTTGGTATTTAACGGCCTTTTCATTTTTGAACTATGCTTTCCACAGACATACACAGCACACGCACGCACAGAGACGCACATACACAGCACACGCAGGCACAGAGACGCACACACGGACCTTTTTCCAGAAATGCTTTCCTTTTTATTCAGGGGGATCCAAAACATATACTTCCGTTGAAATTTCTATATCGAATTTTTGGGTGCATTACAGTACCTTCTCTATACACTATGTACGGAGTACGTGTCGAGAAAATAAAAGGCATTTTTAGAAAAAGGTACGCGTTTGCGCGCATGTGTGTCTGTTGATAGCATAGCTTTAAAATGAACAGATCGTTGCATACCAGACTTGGTATTTAAGTTTGGTATCTTCCAAGGATGCGACACGAAGATTTTCAAGACAATCCCCCCACCCCCAACTACCCTAGATGGACATATTTTCGATACTTTTGATTTTTCAACAATGACTAGAACGATTTTGATTAAAATATCGTATATTAAAGACATTTACCTGACAAATAAAATGCATATCTTGAATTTTCTGGGAATAGCTTCTAAAGACTACTTTATTCGGGATGAATTTTACAGAATTTTGTGTAACTGCTAAACCGTAAGCGATGGAAAAAAACTTACCACACAAAAAAAGTAGAGCCCGTTATAGAAAAACAAAATTTATCTAATATAGTTTTTTTTTTCCTGGAGTTATTTGTTTTTGATATATAATTTTTCTTGGTTTCAGTTTTGAAAAACTTATACTTTTCTCATACAGGAATTTGTCAACTCGTGTCCATACAAACAAAGGAACTTCAGTCACATAGCAACCAGCTTTTGGCTTTCACTTTAACCTATGGTACTCCCTTATTTTGCTTCTACTTAAAAGGAAGCAAGTAATAAGACTATTTCTGCTATTTTGATTTTCTCGACTAGATGAAGTAAATAGATGCATAGACTTTCTAACTATAATTTGTTGCAGAGATATAGAGAAAGTCATGTGAATGGAACACATCAGATTTTTGTCTTTTTGTTACTTTGTCAAATGTTCATGGCAAGATAAAGGCATTTTAAGGTCGTTACATAGCGATCAGCTTTGAAAGGATTTTATCATCACTTTATTTTTCTGTATTCTTCATACACCTCCAACGAAATATAAAAAATCGAATGAAGATTTTTCAATGGCAACAAGAAAAGGAAAGAAGAATAAACATTTGTAAAACAGTTTGTAGAAAAGTGAGTAGAGAAAGGCATGTAAGCGCACCTCAAAGTTGTATTTTTCCGGGCAACTGTATCTATGTATCTTTAATACTATATGTAGCTCTGCATGTTAAAAGATTTTGTCTTGAAGACGTGTGATATGATTAAAATCCGTCAGTACAGTCCTTCGATAACTCTCTCCCTTGCTTTTCCTGTCACCTTCCTCTCCCTCTTTCACACACTCATAAATCTTAACTTGCAGTGCCATTTTTGACCTGCTTCCTCATTTATTCCTGCAGTTCTTCTATACTTCTTCTGACGTTCAGTAATTTACATTTTTCTACCTCCCTTTTTACTTTCTCTACACATGCCATGTACAAAGTGTATAGTGAAGGTATTGCATTCCACCCAAAAAAATCTATACCGAGATTTCACCTAAAATACATGGTTTAGGGTCCCCCTGTATAAAAAAAAAGTATATTCAGAAAAAGGTCTGTGTGTGTGTCCGTATGACTGTGAACACGATAACGTAAGAACGAAAAGTCGGTAAAATACCAAACTTGGTATTTAAGTTTAGTATCTTACAGGGATGGGACAGGAAGCTTTTGGGAAAAATCCCCCACCCCAAACTACACTTTATATGCCAACAATTTCGAAAATTTTGATTTTCCTAAAAATGGCTGTAACGATTTTGACCAAAATCGCTTATATTTAAGATATTTATGTGACAATTAAAATATGAATCTTCAATTTTCAGTGGATAGTCTCTGTGGACATGTTTATTCTGGATGAATTTGTCGGTACCTTTCGTAACTGGTATACCGTGAGGTATA
Source organism: Hymenopus coronatus (assembly GCA_030762935.1). Classification (NCBI taxonomy): domain Eukaryota; kingdom Metazoa; phylum Arthropoda; class Insecta; order Mantodea; family Hymenopodidae; genus Hymenopus; species Hymenopus coronatus. The sequence continues at coordinate 130,056,851 of CM060888.1, read as the reverse complement.
CCATAAAATGTACAGCTCACTAAAACACAATATTATATACATGTTTTTGCATGGAGTTGACGTTTTGAAGATATTCCTTGTTATTAGTTTCAGCTTTAAAATACTTACACTTTTCTCACCTGGGAAACTGTCAACTCCTGACCACACAAACAAAGGAACTGCACAGTGGCGACCGGCCTTTAGGGGCACAGGGGTACGTGCCCCCCCTACAAAAATGTTAGCCAATAATTTCTCCATTATATTAATAGGTAAAACGTCCTGATTTGTTTTAGGCATAACAATCACTTCCTTCATAAGAGAAGTAAAGTGGTTGATACTGTGCGGTAGATTTAGGGCACTTAAAAAACCCTCAAGCCTGATAAAGAGGCATCAGAGCAATATTAAGCTGTCTTTCGCGCCCCAAATAGAATGGGACGCTTAGAACCGTAGAATTTAAAGATTTTCCATAAATAACATTTAATTTAGTTTTTATTTTAGTCACACAAATTGTGCCCTACCAGATAATTTGGCCACGAGCCGCCACTGGAACTGCAGTCACATAGCAACCAGATTTTTAAAGATTTGACTATCGATTTGGCCAAGTGTATTCCCTTATTTCCCTTCCGCTTATGAGCCACCAGGTATTAAGACTCTGACTGCAAATGTTTTCTCAATTAGCATAAAGTAAATAGAATAGTAAGCTTTTTAATAATAATTTGTTGCGGAGATGTAGAGAAAGTCATATGAATAGAACACATCAGATTTTTACTTTCTCTATACGTACTATGAACATGGTGTACAGAGAAGGTATTGCGCTCCATTCAAATAAACGAAACCGAGATTTCACCGGAAATATATGTTTTAGGGTCCCCTATATCCCAAAAAAACATTTTCTGAAAAAGGTTCGTGTGTGTGTGTGTGTGTCTGTGAACACGATAACTCAAAAACGAAAAGTCGGTAAAATACGAAACTTAGTATTTATATTTTGTATCTGCCAGGGGTGCTACATAAAATTTTTGAGAAAAATCCCCCCACTCTAAACTACCCTTTACGTGAAACTTTTTTCCGAAAATTTTGATTTTCTCAAATGTGGCTCTAACGATTTTGTTTAAAATATCGTATGCTAAAGACATTTACCTGACAAAATATATATCTTCAATTTTCTGCAAATAGCCTCTGAAGACTATTTTATGCTGGTGGAATTTTACGGAATTGTGCATTACTGCTAAACCGTAAGAGATGGACAAAAACTTACCACACAAAAAATGTTGAGCACGTTAAAACACACAATTTATGTTATATACTTTTTTCGGGGAGTTGACCATTTTGGAGATACTCCTTTCAGCTTTAAAATACTTTCACTTTTTTCATACGGGAATTTGTCAACTCCTGACCACACAAACAAAGGTATTTCAGTCACATAGCAAACAGCTTTTTAAAGATTTGACTATCGATTAAGCCTAGTGTATCCCCTTATTTCCCGTCTACTTATGAGGAAGCAGGTATAAATATTCTTACTGCAAATGTTTTCTCGAATGGCATAAATTAAATAGAAGCATAAGATTTTTAACAATAATTTGTTGCAGAGATTTGTTGCAATGATTTGTTGATCAATTTTTATCATTTTATTGAAGGCCGTTTATCTTTCTACATCATCTTTAATGACAGGCATGACGATGAAACGGAAGGAAGAATATCGAAAACATTCCCTGAGTTTTTAATTACCTGTCCATTGATTAAAACTGTGAATGCATTTTTTCCCGCACCCGTCTCTCTGATTGCATTTTAAGCGAGCAATTGAAGCCACAGTTTCCTGGCCGTTGCATGCGTGAGCGAAAATTGCGAAACGGATTTCTGAGCCAATTGTTTTGAAATATGCGGGGCGCTAGTTTCATTTGTTTCTGTCCACTCATCTATTTCGAATTTAGCGCCGGAAAAGGGGAGGTTTAAGCAGCGTAGGTCAACACGCCCTTTATTTACTTTCTCTAGCCCCGAATATACAATATACATAGTGGATAGACAAGGTATTGTATTATATTCCACCCAAAAATTCGATACCAATATTTCACCAGAAATATATGTTTTAGGACCCCTTGAATAAAAAAAAAAAAGCGTTTTCAGAAAAAGGTCCGTGTGTGTCTGTCTGTATAAGTCTGTCTGTGGACAGCATAGCTCAAAAACGAAAAGACGGTTAAATACCAAACTTGGTATTTAGGTTTGGTATTTCCAAGAATGCGACACGAAGATTTTCAAGAAAATACCCCTACCCCTACCTACTCATTACATGGAAAAATGTTCGAAAATTTAGTTTTTCTTAAAAATGACTAACGATTTTGATTAAAATACCACATATTAAAGCCATTTCCACCAGAAATAAAATGTATATCTTGAAATTTCTAGGAATAACTTCTGAAGACCCATTTATTCTGGTTGCATTTTGCTAAATATTGCGTAACTAGTAAACCGTAAAAAATAGACAAAAACTTAACACACAAAAATTATAGATCGCGTTAAAATACCCAATTTTATGTTAAATACATTTTTTTCGTGGAGTTTACTGTTTTTCAAGATATTAGTTGTTATTAGTTTCAATTGTAAAGCTTTTAAAATACTTGACTATCAGTTTAGCACAGCGCATTCCTTTAGTTCCCTTTTACTTATAAGGAACTAAGTAATAAGAACATTCTGCTGGTGTTTATCTCGATTAGCAAGGTGCAGAAAAAAGAATAATATTCTGTAAGAAGTTAGTTTGAAGAACAGCTAGAGAAAGATATGTAAGTGTGTCACATCGGATTTTTTTTTTTCGGTTGTGAACTGCAATTTTCAAAAAAACAACTTGTTGGGTAATAATTAACAACACACTTGTCACACAGCACTTTGTCTAAGAGAAACTTCCCATGTTTTAATCAAGAACATTTAACTAAAAAAAACTGAGGCTAAGGACCTCTGAAATTTATAGTTTGTGTTTCATAGCTTTATTATTTTATTTGAGGGCAACAGTTTCCAGATTGTCCACGCAGATTGCTTCTAACAGTGAGCACCTATAAGGTTTACTTCGTTTAGTTAATTAACTGTCTTGACTGCAATAAACAATAAATATTAGAAAATCTCTAGACATTATGACAAAGCAGACACCGTATACATCTCTCAGGTTAGCATTTATTTCGTTAATTCTTGCCTTCAATGTTGTCAAGGGACCGATCACTGAAAATTGTGCAAACGGCATTATTAGGCTTGTACTGTCGTCATCCTAGTTAAATACTAAGATACAAAAGTCCAGAGGGAATCTTAACAATCTGATGTGTTCCATTCACATGACTTTCTCTATATCTGTGCAACAAATTATTTTTAAAAAGCTTATGCTTCTATTTACTTCCTGCTAATCGAGAAGAAATTAGCAGAAATCGTCTTATTTCTTGCTTCCTTGTAAGTAGAAGCGCAATAAGGGAGTACCATAGGTAAAAGTGATAGTCAAAAGCTGGTTGCTATGTGACTGAAGTTCCTTTGTTTGTATGGACACGAGTTCAGAAAGCCCTGAATGAGAAAAGTATGTGTTTTATAGCTGAAACCAAAAACAAGGAATATCTCAAAAACAATCAACTCCAAGAAAAATATGTATATAACATAAATTGTGTGTTTTATTTGTTGTATGGTAAGTTTTTGTCCATCTCTTACGGTTTAGCAGTTATTCAAAATTCAGTAAAATTCATCCAGAATAAACTACTCTTCAAAGTCTATTACCAGAAAATTCAAGATATACATTTCTCATGTAAATATCTTTAATATACGAAATTTTAATCAAAATCGTTAGAGCCATTTTTGAGAAAATCAAAATTTTCGAAAAGAGTTCCATGTAAAGGGTAGTTGGGGGTGGGGGGATTTTTCTCAAAATCTTCGTATCGCATCCCCGGAAGATACTAAACTTCAATTCCAAGTTTGGTATTTTACCGACTTTTCGTTTTTGAGTTATCGTGTTCACAGACACACGGACACACACTCACACACACACACACACACACACGGACCTTTTTTCCGAAAATGCTATTTTTAGATAAAGGTGACCCTAAAACATATATTTCCGGTGACATCTCAGTATCGAATTTTTGGGTGGAGTGCAATACCTTCTCTATACACTATGTACATAGTGCGTATAGAGAAAGTAAAAAAGAAACACAAATTTCCTTAAAGGCCTAGGAAGAAAGATTTCTGGAAACTGCAAAGGAACGTTGGCTGAGTTTCCAGAGTTTCACAATATTAAGTTATAGTATTTTAACTAGCAACCCTTAAAGATGCAATTAGTTTTACTGTTAATGCATTTTTCTTATAACTTATTATTTTCTCTATAAGTACTATGTACATGTCCGTGTGTCAGTGTGTCCGTGTGTCTGTGAACACAACTCAAAAACGAAAAGTTGGTGAAATACCAAACTTGGAATTTAAGTTTAGTATCTTCCAGGGATACGACATGAAGCTTTTTAGAAAAATCCCTTCACCCCAAACTACCCTTTACATAGAACTTTTTTCGAAATTTTTTATTTTCTAAAAGATGACTCTAACGATTTTGATTAAAATATCGTATATTAAAGATATTTACCTGACAAATAAAATTAATATTTTGAATTTTTTGGGACTAGTCTCTGAAGAATACTTTATTCTGGGTCAATCTTACGGAATTTTGCATAACTGCTAAACCGTAAGAGATGGATAAAAACTTACCACACAACAAATGCAGAGCACTTTAAAACACACAATTTCTGGTATATACATTTTTATAGTGGAGGTGATTGTTTTTTAGGTATTCCTTGTTTTTGGTTTCGGCTATAAAAAACTTATACTTTTCTCATACAGGACTTTGTCCACTCCTGTCCATACAAACAAAGGAACTTCAGTCATATAGCAACCAGCTTTTGACTATCACTTTAACCTATGGTACTCCCTTATTTCGCTCCTACTTACAAGGAAGCAAGTAATAAGTCTTATTTCTGTAATTTTTTCTCGATTAGCAGTAAGTTAATAGAAGTATAAGCTTTTTAAAAATAATTTATTGCAGAGGTATAGAGAAAGTCATGTGAATGTAACACATCAGAGTTTTTTACATTTGTTACATTTGCAGTTAGGCCTTGATTTAGCAATTTATCTTGCGATTAATGAAACGCCTGATTGTCGCGATCAGCAAAGTGGATTTTTCAAAATAATTATAATAATACCAGTAAAAAAAAAATCTGATGTGTTACACTCACATGATTTTCTCTAGCTCTTCTACAAACTTCTTACATTAGATTTTTCTTCTTTCTGCACCTTGCTAATCGAGATAATCATTTGCAGAATGTTCTTACTACTTTGTTCCTTATAAGTAGGAAGAAAATAAGGGAATACAGTATGCTAAACCGATTGTCAAATGTTTTAAAAGCTGTCGTTATTCGATTGTCATTGCAAATAGCTTCTTTGCTTGGACAGGAGTAGAATAAAAGAAAAACGAACACTTCCTGTCTGAGAAAAATGTAAGTACTCCAACTGAAACCAAAAACAAGGAATATCTCGGAAACGGTTACCTCCACTACAAAAATATAAAAGACATAAATTGGCTGTTTTGATCAAATCAACATTTTCTGTGTAGTAAGTTTTTGTCTATCTCTTACCGTTTAGCAGATAAGCAAAATTTAGCAAAGTTCATCCAGAATAAAGAGCTCTTCAGATGCTATTCCCAGAAAATTCAAGACATACATTTTATTTGGTATGTAAATATCTTTAATATACGGGATTTTAATCAAAATTGTTGGAGCCATTGTTTAGAAAATCAAAATTTTCGAAAACTTTTCCATGTAAAGGATAGTTAGGTGTGGGGGATTTTCTTGAAAATCTTCGTGTCGCATCCTTGGAAGATACTAAACCTAAATACCAAGTTTAGTATTTAACGGTCTTTTCGTTTTTGAGCTATGCTGTCCACAGACACACATAGACAGGCAGGCAGATACACACACATACACACGGACCTTCCTCTGAAAATGTTTTTTTTGTTTTTTTTTTGTTTTTTGTTTTTTTTTTTTATTCAGGGTGTCCTAAAACATGCATTTTCGCTGAAATCTCGAAATTTTGGATGGAATACAATACGTCCTCTATACACTATGCAGATAGTACGTATAGAGAAAGTAATAATAAACATTTAGACTCTTCAAAACATATCTACCCCACAAATTTGCCATGGCGGCTATGCAACGAAACCTCACAGTGCTCTTAAAGAGGATCTTTCCCTCGGCGAATTTCCAGGTAGAGTGACTAAGTTTTCTCACGAAGAGCGGAAGGAATGAGTAGTTCGGACATTTTCCATCAGGTCGCAGCTAAATCTCGTCACGTCCCTAAGTATGGAGTTGTTTGGAGGTTTCGTCTATTCCATAAAAGCATAAGATAACCATATCTGGCGCACAACTTGTGAAAACGGATAGACCGTTCAGGTTTCTCCAATTCTTATAAATTTAGATTGTAAAGGGAGGTATTCTGTAAATATTTTTACTTTCTCTACAGGCACTATGTGCATAGTATATAAAGAAGGTATTGTAATGCACCCAAACATTCGATACCGAGATTTCATAGGAAATACATGTTTTGAGACCCCCTGAATAAAAAAACATTTTTAGAAACATGTCCGTGTGTGTATGTGTCTATCTTTTTCTGTGTGTAAGTGTGTGTCTTTGGGCAGCATAGCTCAAAAACGAAAAGACCGTTAAGAACCAAACTTTGTATTTAGGCTCCGTATTTACCAAGGATGTGACACGAAGATTTTCAAGAAAATCCCCACAGCCCCAAATACCCTTTATATGGAACATTTTTTGAAAATTTTGATTTTTTCAAAAATGGCTCTAACGATTTTGATTAAAATGTCATATATTAAAGATATGTACATGACAAATAAAGTGGATACCTTCAATTTCCTGAGAGTAGCCTCTATAGACTACTTTATTCTCGATGAATTTTACGGAATTTTGCATAACTGCTAAAAGGTATGAGATACACAAAAACTTACCACACAGAAAATGAAGAGCACATTAAAACACACAATTTATGTTATATACTTTTTTGTGGAGTTGATCTTTTTAAGATATTCCTTGTTGTTTTTAGTTAGCCTTTGAAAAAAGTCTCCCTCCGTGGTGTAATAGTTACCATGATGACTTCATATACCCAAGGTCGCGGGTTCAAACCTGGCGGAGGACGATGGATTTTTTCGGGTGTAAAAATCCTTAGCATGGCTTCCTTCGGAAGGGAAGTAAAGCCGTAGATTTACGGCACGTAAAAGAACCTCAAGCCTGATAGAGAGGCCTCTGAGCAAAATTAAGCGGTCTTTCACGCCCAATTTAGAATGGGACGCTGAGAATCGCAGCAGCTAAAGGGTGTCCATAAATAACACGCCATTTACATTTTATTAGCTTTGAAAGACTTATATCTTTCTCATATAGGAATTTGTCAACTCGTGTGCATACAGATAAAGGAACTGCAGTCACATAGCAACCAGCTTTTGACTATCACTTTAACCTATGGTACTCCCTAATTTCGCTTTTAGTTACAAGGAAGCAAGCAATAAGACTATTTCTGCAAAATTTTCTCGATTAGCATGAAATAAATAGAAGCATAAGCTTCTTAACAATAATTTGTTGCAGAGATGTAGAGAAAGTCATGTGAATGTAACACATCAGATTTTTATCTATGGATTAGAATGGTAGGTAAATTAGGTGATGGGTTTTATAATCATGAGCGAAGGGAGCGTTACATTTGAGGTTTTTTTCTGAATATTTCTCACATATATTTAAAATGTTTCTAAAACATTTTACAACATTTGCTGCACATATGTGAAAGAGTTTCTAAATTATATATTTAAAGTAAAAACATACTATTTCATAAAATATAAATCAATATATTTTCATAAAAATCAATGAGAAAATTTCCCAATGATTTTTCAGTATTGTTATATATTTGAGGGTTAAAATGCCATTTTTTAATCATCAGAGTTAAACATGGGAAACTTTTCCCCATAAATTGCTGCCTGAAACTTATTGTGGCAAATGTCTTGCACAGCCAATCGTAGCCAAGAGCGATAAGCACTTTTTGCACCAAAAGTCGGAACTTACAATTATACAAAAATTATTTGTGTATCAATTATTACTTTCTCTAAATAATACATAGTAACTCAAATATTCCAAAGCGATATTTCACAGGAAATACACGTTTTATGGGCCCTGCATAAAAATGTCATATATTCCATTTATATGATTTTCTCTACATCTCTACAATAAATTATTGTTAAAAAAACTCCATCTTTTATTCACTTAAAGCTAATCAAGAAAACGTATAGCATAAAGGGTCTTATTACTTACTTCCTTGTAAGTAGAAAAGGAATAAGGGAGTATCGTAGGCTAGATCGATAGTTAAATCATTTAAAAACTGGTTGCTATGTGATTGAAGTACCTTTGTGTGTGTGGACAGGAGCTGACAAATTCCTGTATGAGAAAAGTGTAAGTTTTTTAAAGCTGAAACTAATAGCAAGGAATATCTCAAAATTAGTCAACCGCACAAACAATGTATATAACATAAATTCTGTGTTTTAACGAGCTCTACAGTTTTTGTGCGTTAAGTTTTTGTTTATCTCATACGGTTTACCAGCTATGAAAAAAATCCCAAAAATTCATCGAGAATAAACATGTCTTCTGAGACTATTCCCAAAAAATTGAAGATATACATTTTTATTTCATGTAAATATGTTACATGATTTTAGGATTCAGGGGTTTCAAAACATGTATTTCTGGTGAAAGCTCGGTATTGAATTTTGGGTGCAATACAACACCTTCTCTATTCCCTATGTACATAGTACGTGTAGAGAAAGTAAAAATCAGTTTTAGAAAAAGATCCGTTTGTTCGTGTGTCTGTGAGCACGATAACTCAAAAACGAAGAGTACGTAAACACCTTTGCCTACCGCCCGGCCTCTGCGTCCCCCACCTCGGTCCATGAATGGGGTGCAGTACTGGAGAGTGGGACGTGGTCAGCGCCTCGACCGGTTAATGCGGTCCTCATGACCTGGTAAGCAGCTGCGCTAAAAACTAATGTATACATATACAAATACAGCGATAGACAAAACCTGCTACACAAAAAATGTGGACCTCGGCAAAACGCAATTTATGTCATCTATATTTTTGTAGAGTTGCCGTTTCGGAGATACTTCTTGTTATATAGGTTCCAATTTTATTCTACCTGAAGTTTTCTCAAACAGGAAGAAATGTTTCTTTTTGTCTGTCTTTGTTTGACTCCAAGCAAGCGAAGAGAACGGGATTTTGATTCACATAGCGACCGGCCTTTAAAATATTTGTCTATCGCTTTATCCTAGTCCATTTCCTTATTTCCCTCCCACTTACAAGGAAGCAAGTAAAAAATGGAATTCTGCTAATGTTTATCAGAATTAGCATGATGTGTCAAAAGAACAATCTTTTGTAAGGAACAGCTAGAGTAAGACATGTAAATGCAATAATAAAATGTTTTAGTTTCTCTACACGTACCATGTACATAGTGTATAGAGAAGGTATTGTAATACATCAAAATATTCGATCCCGAGATTTCACTGAAAATACATGTTTTGAGACCACCTGAATCCAAAAAAATCATTTTTAGAAAAATGTCCCTTTGTGTGTCTGTCTGTCTGTCTGTGTGTGTATATATGTGTGTGTGTCTGTGGGCAGTATAGCTCAAAAACGAAAAGACCCTTAAATAACCAACTTGGTATTTAAGTTCAGTATCTTCCAAGAATGCGACACGATGTTATTCAAGAAAATTCCCCCACCTCCAACTACCCTTCACATGGTAAAATTTCTGAAAATTTGGATTTTGTAAAAAATGGCTGTAACGATTTTTGAGTAAAATGTATATTAAAGATATTTGCCTGACAAATAAAATGTATATCTTGAATTTTCTGGGAATAGCCTCTGAAGACTACTTCATTCTGGATGAATTTTACGGAATTTTGGGTAACTGGTAAACCGTAAGAGATAGAAAAAAGCTTAGCAAACAAAAAATGTAGAGCACATTAAAACACACAATTTATGTTATATACCTTTTTTTCGTGGAGTTGATCGTTTTTTTAGATATTCCTTGTTTTGGTTTCAGCCTTGAAAAACTTACTTTTCTGATACAGAAATTTGTAAACTCCTGCCCGTACACACAAAAGAACTTCAGTCACATAGCAACCAGCTTTTGACTATCACTTTAACCAATGGTACTCCCTTATTTCGCTTCTACTTGCAAGGAAGCAAGTAATAAGACTATTTCTGTTAATTTTTTCTCACTTAGCATGAAGTAAATAGAAGCATAATCTTTTTAACAATAATTTGTTGCAGAGATATAGAGAAAGTCATGTGAATGGAACACATCAGTTTTTTTTTTAGATATTCCTTGTTATTGGTTTGAGTTTCAAAATACTTAAGTGTTCTCATACGGGAATTTGTTAACTCCTAGCAATGCAAAGAAACGAATTTGAACCATACGGCTACCAGCTTATAAAATACTTGAGTGTATCTTAAGCCTAGTGTACTCCCTTGTTTCCCTTCTACTTGTAAAAAGCGAGGAATAACACCATTTCATATAAGGGTTATCTCAATTAGCATGAGGTAGATAGAAGAGTAAGGTTTTATCAATAATTTGTTACAGAGATGTGTAGAAAGTCATGTGACTGGAATTAATTAGATTTTTTTTTAAAGTGCAGTTTCATCGAATTAATTTTGGTAGCTCTTCTTCTTCTACTTCTTCTTCTTCTTCTTCATTTTCGACACAGGTTCCCGTTATTTCTCCAGGCGGTCTTCAGCCTGAGGTTTATTGGTTTTTCTGTATCGTTTAGAGCCTACACATTACACTGCATCCCTTAAAAATCTGATGTGTCCATTCACATGACTTTCACTACATCTGTGTAACAAATTACTGTTAAAAAACTTAATCCTCTATCTACTTTATAGATGACCAGGATAAACATTAGCAGAAATTGTCTTAATTACTTGCTTCCTTAGAAGCAAATTTCAGCATAATTTATTCCGAATTTAGAAGCTATTCCCAAACATTTCAAGATATACGAGGGCCGTTTTTTTTCAACCTCGATAGGCTCTAAATATAAGATAAGTTCATAGAAAACAATTATTTTAGTACTAAAACTTTTGTACACATATGGTTACTCCTCAAAATAATCACCGAAAAGATTCAGACTTTATCGTATGTATGCACAAGCGTTGCGATACCCACTTCAAAAAATGTTGCCGCCAATGATTTAAAATGAGCATTGATGTTGTTCTAAAGATCGTTGGTTTGAAAGTGCTGCCCTCGTAGCCACGTCTTCAGTTCAGGGAAAAGGTGAAAGTCGCTGGGTGCCAGGTAAGGACTTTACGGCGAATGATCGAAAATGTCCCACTAAAATTGTTCAAGGAGCCTTTGGGTTGTGCCAGCAACATGTGGACGAGCGTGTCATGGATCAACACAATTCCTGAAGACTTGTATTTAAAATAAGAGAAAAGTGCAAATTACAGAATAAAATAGTATGAACATTAGTGATATTTAAAATGACAGAGAAGTACAGATCCTAGAAGTAAATAGTTTGAACATTAGTGATATTTAAAACGATAGGGAAGTACAGCTTATAGAAGAAAATAGTATGCACATCAGTGATGTTTAAAATAACAGAAAAGTACAGATTATAGAAGAAAATATTATGAACATTAGTGATATTTAAAATGACGGAAAGGTACAGATTATAGAAAGAAAGTGGTATGACCATTAGTGATATTTAAAATGATAGAAAAGTACAGATTATAGAAGATAATAGTATGAACATGCTTGTTGAAAGAACCTTGATTGAATGGCATGTAGAGCTGTAACTTACCTATATAATATAATAATAACTCCATGACACGACAGCTCATAAGGAACCTTGACCTAACGCCTACACAGATGTCATGGATGAGATGCAGTATTGGAGCGGCTCAATCTCTCCCGGCCGGTTAATGCGGTCCTCACGACCTAGAGCCCTACTTCTCCATCAAGTAGCTCCTCAATTGGCCTCCCAGGGACCTCACGAGACTGAGTACACCCCGGGCCTGGTCTCCCAGCGGAGGAAAAATCCCCACGCCGTTACCGGAATCGAAACCAAGTCTCACACTTGGCAACCAGCTACCCCCGCGCTAAGGAGACCACCCTTTAAAATACCTAGCTTCAGGAAATCGAAAACCTAGTTCAAGCCGGAACAGATGGTTATCTCTAAACCTTGGTGTATGACAATAATGATGTTTTTCTCAGACACGCATACATACCGTCCTTTTTCTGAACTTTAATCAGGGGTCTAAAATCATGTATTTCCGATAATCTCGACATCATATATACTATCCTCTCTAGATAGTTGATATACAATAAAAGATGTTGAATTTATCAAAGGTATTTTTACTTTCTCTTCACGTACTATGTACATAGTGTATAGAGAAGGTATTGTATTGCACCCAAACATTTGATACCGAGATTTCACCGGAAATATACGTTTTGGGTCCCCCTGAATTCAAACGAATAATTTTTACAAAAAGGTCCGTGCGTGTGTGTGTGTCTGTGGACAGCATAGGTCAAAAACGAAAAGACCGTTATAGCAAATAGCACACCCAATTACTCTTTACGTGGAACATTTTTCGAAAATTTTTAATTTTGTTAAAAATTGCTCTAACGATTTTGATTAAAATGTCAAATATTAAAGATGTTTACCTGACAAATAAAATGTATATCTTGAATTTTCTGGGAATAGCCTCTGAAGACTATTTTATTCTGGATGAATTTTACGAAATTTTGCATAACTGTTAAACCGTAAGAGATGGAGAGAAACTTGACATACAAAAAATGTAGAGCACATTAAAACATACAATTTATGTCACATACATTCATTTCGTGGAGTTGATTATGTTTTAGATATTCCTTGTTTTTGGTTTCAGCCTTGAAAAAACATACTTTTCTCATATAGGAATGTGTCAACTCCTGTCCATACAAACAAAGGAACTTCAGTCATATAGCAACCAGCTTTTGACTCACTTTAACCTATGGTACTCCCTTCTACTTGGAAGGAAGTAAGTAATAAGACCATTTCTGCTAATTTTTCTAAATTAGCATGAAGTAAATAGAAGAATAAGTTTTTAACAATAATTTGTTTCAGAGATGTAGAGAAAGTCATGTGAATAGAACACATCAGATTTTTAACATTTACACCAACACTGAAAGTTTGGTGTGTGAGAGTAAGTTGTTGAATATTTTATTAGCGCTCAGGAGGAAGGCTGTTGGGACTAGAACGCAAAGTTAATGTCGCGATAATAAGGGATAATACTGCAGTGTCACCACACCCTGTGGGCCCGATTACAATAATTGTCAGCTATTTCGGTGCATGTGCGGAAAGAATGGGTGTTAACAACAATAACATTACCTAACGCTGAGAGCTGAAAGTGCCATCGGGTCGCTATAGAAGCGTCTAAAGTAATTATAAATTGTTCCGGCAAGGCAAACGTGCAGCCACTAATGTGATAAGCATCTACCATTGTAATGAAATGTGATTTGGCATCTGTTAGGGATACAAGGTATTTTATATATGGTATAGTTAAATTCTCTGAAGTTTTTTATTCATTTTTACTTTCTCTATACGTACTATGTGCTTAATGTATAGAGAAGGTATTGGAATGCATCCAAAAATTCGAGTTTTCACCGGAAATATATGTTTAGGGTCCCCTTTATCTAAACCAAGCAGTTTCGGAAAAAGGTCCGTGTGTCTGTGAACATGATAGCTCAAAATGGAAAAGTCGGTAAAATACCAAACTTGATATTTAAGTTTGCTATCTTCTAAGGTTGAGACAAGAATATTTTCAAGAAAATCTCCCCATCCCCAACTACTCTTTACATGGAATTTTTTTTCGAAAATGTGGATTTTCTATATGTGGTTTTTCGTATATTAAAGATATTTAGCTGACAAATAAAATGTATATCTTGAATTTTTAGGAAATAGCTACTTTGAAGGCTACTTCATTCTGGATGAATTTTACGAAATTTTGCATAACTGCTAAGACGTAAGAGATGGCCAAAAACTTATCACACAAAAAATGTAGAGCACATTAAAACACACAATTCATATTATATATCCTTTTTTGTGGAGTTGATCGTTTTCGAGATATTCCTTGTTTTTGGTTTCAGCTTTGAGAAACAAATACTTTTCTCATACAGGAATATGTCAACTCGTGTACATATAAATAAAAGAACTTCAGTCACATAGTAACCAGCTTTTGACTGTCACTTTAACCTATGGTGCTCGCTTATTTTACATCTACTTACAAGGAAGCAAAGTATTTCTGCTAATTTTTTCTCAATTAGCATGAAGTAAATAGAAGCATAAAATTTTTAACAATAATTTGTTGCAGAGATGTAGAGAAAGTCATGTGAATGGAACACATCAGATTTTTTAGCATTTAAATGTCCTTTTAAACATGCCGTACAATCTTTTAAATGCTCCGGGAACAGGGTTTTCTGCTTTCTAAGATGATAGAAACTTGAGGGAAATGTTCATGCTGAACGAGCTGCCCAACAGTCCACAACGCAAGCCAGGACCAATAGGAGAGGCTGACAGAGTCCAGGAATAAAGATTCATATGATTATGATCCTGGGATGTATTGAAGTAAGTCAGATTAGCAATGCTAATTTTGAAGTTCAACTGTCTGATACACATGTACCTTTTACCCAGTAACCATTGGTGCTAGAATGTTGAAAGTACATTTATCTAACATGCATTAATGATTATTGACTGCTGTTTCGTAAGCCTAACTTACAAAATATGGAAATTAGAAATTTTAAACATGTAAAAATTGTGATACTTTAAACTCCTTTTTTTTTTTTTTTTTTTCCACAAATGCGGTATTTTTTAAAATAATTATCTTGAGCTATATGCTTCTGATTCTGGCAGAGTAGATAAGTATAAAAATGTAGACATGTATAAAAAGTTGAATATTCTGCTTTCAAAGGTTTCCGAATAGGAAGTACATGAAATCACTCATGTATTTTCGTGTAATTTTTTCCCCCAACGTTATAATTTTTTAAAAATAAAGTTTTGCAGATAAAACAAACTTTTCACTGGGAGAAATGCAGACTGCTATTGTACATGTCACAAATGTTTAATGAAAATTAATTAACTACTTCCTGAAATGTGAGGAGTTAATTTTGACAAATTGTGAAAGCCTTACAACCTCACACACCACCTTGTACCCTTGAACGAAGAGAGATAGATAGCCTGTGAGGCTCGTATTTGGGAGGTCCTGGGTTTGAATTCCGTTGACCTCCCAATTGACCCTGGATTATACGTGGTTATACCTGGCTGGTTGACGATTGGTGGCGTGACATCTCATCCTCTACGATTTGCTTTCATTCCATTTATTTTTCAAGTTGAAGGCGTGATTCTAGGTTTCGAGCTGTAGGGCGTAGCCGGATAGATGTTGCGGATGCTGCTCAACATAATATGGCGTGTCAGTCTGTGGCCGGTAGGCATCTGTAGTTCCATATTTGCCTCCTAATGTGGGTGGTGATAACAATCGATAGGCTTCACAGGTCGCAGACCGCGAGGAGTCCCCCTCCGTTGTATATATCTATATGAGATTTTTCCAACCGAAAACTGTATGACATCAGAGCTGAGTTTGGTCTGTAGAGAAGCCTTATGGAGCGAGCATAAGAGTTAAAGTCAGAACAGCGGCGGTGTGTTATATGCGGTACCACAGTGTATTATCATGGCTTCAACGAGGGGTACATTTCAAACACCCTCTACTCCAACAAATTTTCTTTCTAATTGGCAAGAGTGTTCATGTTTGTGATACTGGAGCAGTGCAAATTGCTTAGTGTGTTCCAAACAAATACAGTAGGTCAAGAAATTTAACTAACTTGTTCCATGCAGCTGAATACGATAAAGAACGTCCTACATAATCACGGAACTTAAACCAATATTATTACACAATGCTAAAACAGAATCATCTCACTTGTAAGGATTTTAGCATATACAGGCTGTTAATGACCTACACCGAAATAATTTGCGAGATTGTGCACGTGACTAATATAAGTAATTTGAGATCGGCGATGCATGGTCCCCGGATAAACATAACGCAACTACATAGCGTTAAACGTGTGGGTATCAGGTGCTGACAAGTCGGTGTTAAAGCAAAGCAGGTTGAAAAATCTGATGTGTACCATTCACATGACTTTCTCCATATCCCTGCAACAAATTATTCTTAAAAAGCTTATACTTTTATTTACTTTATGCTAATCAGAAAAAAATAGCAGAAATAGTCTAATTACTCGCTTCCTTGTAAGTAGAAGCGAAATAAGGGACAACTGTAGGTTAAAGTGATAGTCAAAAGCTGGTTCATATGTCAATGAAGTTCCTTTGTTTATATGGATAGGAGTTGACAAGTTCCTGTATGAGAAAAGTATACGTTTTTCATAGCAGAAACCAAATATAAGGAATGTCACAAAAACGATGAACTCCACGAAAAAAATGTATATAACATAAATTGTGTGTTTTAATGTGCTCTACATTTTTTTGTGTAGTAAGTGTTTGTCCATCTCTTACGGTTTAGCAGTTATTCAAAATTTAGTAAAATTCATCCAGAATAAACTACTCTTCAGAAGCTATTCCCAGAAAATTCAATATATACATTTTATTTGTCAGGTAAATATGTTTAATATACGAAATTTTAATCAAAATCGTTAGAGCCATTTTTGAGAAAATCAACATTTTCGAAAAAATTTCCATGTAAAGGGTAGTTGGGGGTTGGGGGATTTTTCTCAAAATCTTCTTGTCGCATCCCTGGAAGATACTAAACTTAAATACCAAGTTTGGTATTTTACCGACTTTTCGTTTTTGAGTTATCGTGTTCACAGACACACGGACACACGGACACACACACACACACACACGGACCTTTTTGTGAAAATGCTTTTTTTGGATATTGGGGACCCTAAAACATATATTTTCGGTGAAATCTCGGTATCGAATTTGTTGGTGGAGTGCAATAATTTCTCTATACACTATGTACATAGTGCGTATGGAGAAAGTAAAAACTGGCTTAGAATGTCTTTAAAACTGCTGCCCGAGTATAGAAATATCGATTTTTAGCAGCTCGTTACTAGCGTTCTCAAGATTTAATGTCGCAAAAATCTGTAAAATCTCGAACTTCATTAGCTACGTTCTTGAGTTAAGTAGCCTACTCTGGAGGGGTTTTTTGAACTGCTCTGGTGGCTTAATGCGAAAAGCGGGAAGCTGCAGGTCACGAGTTAGATTTCTGTCATAGAGTAAATGTTTTTATTATTATTTTTTTCATTCCAGACGTAGTGCCGCGATACGTGAACGAGACCCGAACTCGGGAAACTATCTTTCACTTGAAAGTCAGTATCATAACCACTACGCTAGAGAGGTACGCTGCAATATGTCCCTTCGTTTTTCGTGTTATGCTCTCGAATGGTTGATAAATTAACCAGTGGTGCACTATCACTTATAGCCGTTACTTCGAAACTTCAATAAACAGGCCATAAGTCTCCTATCTCAAATTACTTAATTAAGTAATGTACATATTCTGTGAAAATCTTTCGGTAAAGTTCATAAATACATACAT
Organism: Hymenopus coronatus; assembly: GCA_030762935.1. Lineage (NCBI taxonomy): Eukaryota > Metazoa > Arthropoda > Insecta > Mantodea > Hymenopodidae > Hymenopus > Hymenopus coronatus. The sequence goes on along the minus strand of CM060888.1, from coordinate 130,039,190 downwards.
TAATTTTTTTCGGATTTACAGTACACGATATGTAGCATTTATCCAGTCGCAATCCTCTATGTTACTATGGTTACCAAGGATAGCGACAATTAATCCTTCTGTAGCTTGATTATAATTTATCCATGATGCTAACGCCACTGCTCCGATAAGGTCAAGCGGCTGTATTTGCAGAGAGCAGTTGTATGTGACGTCACAGAGCACACAGCTAGAAATCTCTGCTGTATATCCTATGGTAACTGTTTAATACGACATTTGTTCTAGTTATAGAAACATGTAGGGGAAGGAGGGGTAATGGCGCTCACTTGAGGAAAAACTAACAGCAATCTCTCAAAATATAACTAAACTTATGGATTATTGATATAACACAGTCATTAAACATTTTTCTTCTCAAATGAATAAGTTTTATTTGAAATAAATAGAATATTATAGGAATTAAAAATTAAATTATAAAATTATGTAATGAGCGGGATTGCCCGATGCTTGAGGGTAATGGCGCTCAGTCTGGTCAGTTCAAAAGTTACCCAAATCACACTTCTAATTTTGTGGTTTATCAACTCCACTGCAATCTTTATAGGCCCAACTTGCACAAATGGTGCATCGGAACCAGTGTTCACCATTTCGACCAAACTCCTCACAGATAGGGAATTGATTTGGGTGATGTCGTTTAGTTCATTGTCATCACGCAAATCTTCTTCATCCAGCTCTTCTTCTTCTGAGCTTTCACATAATTGCCTTTCTACTTTTTTGATTTTCTTCGTCCTATAATTTGATACATCTGGCGTGATTGACCTCTTTTGTCCTTTCTTAGATTTTGAGGAAGACATAGCTGAAATTGGCTTGTTGATATTATTCCTTGTAGGTTATGGCTTCCTTAAACTTAAACTGAGGTGCCTTATAAGGAAACCGTAGAACCAATCACTTCCAGCCTCTCTCTTCTCTTTGCACAAGTTGTTTTTGATCTTATACTCAAGAACAATCTTTCTGAGTTCAGAAGGTGTAATACCAAAATGTAATTTCGAAAGCATCAAGGCATGTTCCTCAATTTTGTTTTCCTGAGCCTCTGTAAAAATGCATTTTGTACCTAACGATGGTCCATAAACCTTTCATGATTTTATCCTATCCTTTATTGTGCTGAAAGTGAATATTGAACTGCTTGTCTTATAGAAGTTCCTGAATTGACTGCTCTGAATGTTGCTTCCATTGTCTCCAATGGCCATGCTACCTTATTCTTACTCCTGTCTTTTTTGCTAGGCATCTGTTAATAAATTAATGAATAATATGTAAATATTGTAATAAGATAGCATCACCTTAGATTACTAAATGAGTTTAATAAAAATAAAATTAAGATATTTTAATAAAGTGCCTAAAAGTTAATTTTCATAATTAACATTCGCGAATAATAAGTTAAAAGTTAATTATAAAATACTTGTCAATTTTAATCATTTATAATTTAGTAACAGGCATTTTAAGAATTAGGAAAGTTCATATTTAAATGTCTTATTTTTCTTTATAAATTTATAATATACCTCAAAAAGATAAAGTAAGTATAATGGTGCACAGTTGGGGGGTAATGCTGCTCACCTGTGAAGAAACCAAACTGCTTTTTATGCTTTACTATATGTTAATGGAAAGCCCTATGCCTCCCCATTCTCAATGGGATAGCTGGCATGGACATAAAATAATGGTTAAGCACATAAATTCAGATGAATACAAGCTGATTTCTATAACATATTCTCGCTGAAAATATTCTTGCAGATTAGAACGAAACTTCCTCCCTCACATTCTCCATTTAACTACTATGATATTATTAAGACTACCACAAGATGTCAGTACCTCTTGGGCAGGTCAAACTCTCAACCAAGCCGAAGTAATTGCATGAGCGCCATTACCCGCCGAGCGGTATTACCCTCCGTTCCCTACAACCGCTTAAGTAAATCTAGAGAGGATTATTTATAATGGAAAGTCGTAATTAATTGTTTTGAATATAATTACATTTACTAGTTTCTCTACACTTAGACATAAACTCTTGCCTACTAGTTATTACATTTGAAATTGCCACATCTCCACAAGGTGCCTTTAGGAAAATTCTCTGATAAGGAAATCACTATCGAATAAAATGAGGTGCACAATATCACCAATTACTGTACCGAAGGAAGAGAAAGAGCAGAGATGCAATCTCTTCTATCGCGTGTAAGGCGTCAGAGTGTGCAGCATTTTTCAGAACATAATAACGCTGTCCCACTCCTCTGCCAAAAGTGGTGTGACTTTAAAGTTTGGGATTACCAGGTGTGCGGCTGTAACCCAACCCTTGCCTAGTCTTCCACTTACTGATCCTTTAACATGTTGTGCAGTAACTCACTGTTTTCGACACGTACTAACACGAAACTGAACTACCTACAGAGTCTACAAGAACAAAGATTTTACCAGTTGTCTCTCGCCCCTTACTACAGGGTACCTACCCTCTTGTTTGATAACGGTTTGCTAATGGTTATTGCCCAGAGACAAAACTATTAAGTTTTGGATTGTAAAGAAATCTGATTTGCTCCATTCATATGGCTTACTCTACATCTCTGTAACAAATTGTTATTAATAAGCTTACTGTTCTATTTAATGCTAAAGCACTAGTAGAAGCGATCTTATTAGTTTCTTTATAAGTAGAAGGGAGATAAGGGAGTATACGGTAGGCTAAACCGACAGTGAAATGTTTTTTAAAATGTGGTTGCTATGGTATTGAAATCCGTTTCTTTGTGTGGCCAAGAATTAGTTCCTGTAAGGGTGCCGGGCCATAAGGGTATAGAGGGCATTAAAAAGTTGACGAAGTTACAAGACAAGGAACAGCTTCACAATTTATTGGACCAGAGCCGTCTCTAGAAACATATCGGTGTTTAGTTATAGAAGTTACTAAGAACTGGTGCAAAAGAGAACATTACAAGACCTGGCGTAAAGCCCTGGAAACAGACTTGGGAAACTATTTATCAAAGGACCATGTATGGAAAGAGCTGAGAGCCTGTTAAAATGTAGCAGACTTCAGCTGAAAACAACACAGCTTTAGAGCAATTTAGGCTGCAGAATTTGCAGAAAGGAGACTGAAACAGCCCAGTACATTTTATGTGCCTGCGAAGCTTTTGGGAAAATGTTCATAGGGTTGCTGCCAATATAAAGAGAATGTTCGTCCAAATTTGGGGGCAGAGATATAGTAGAAGCACTGCAGTAGGACTAGTTCATCGTAACGTGCGCTGACTCCGCGTCGCTCCTAAACATGTGACACTCTATTATAGTAAAGTCAGGGGTGAATAAAGGTAACCATAAATAAGACAAGCATTGGGAAGTGCAAGATTCGTGTCAAGTAACGGCAAAATGAAACATTTTAAATTACTCATCGCTACGAATCAGATAATTTTTGTAATATATAATTGTCACCTTACAACGACCAAGTTCCCATGTACATGTAGTTTGATAGCCGGAGGAGACACCAGCGACGAGATTCGATCCTGAGATCGCCCAATCCTGAATCTCCCACGATCTTCAACTCGACAAAGTGTGGAGAACCAGAAAGAGGTGCTCACCATTAATCATACACCACAGACCTATAACACCTGATACGTAGTGCAATTTTCCCTAAGTTACGTTAGCCGATGTACATATTTTATATTTTACTGTTTTATTTGTATAGCCCCCTTTAGCATCAATGGTCATATCGGGGTTCAGAACATTAGGTTAATAAATCTTATACACAGTGATTTATGTAGAATTGACACATTTCTTTCTTTAATTATTCCGTTGGAAATTCATTCAATGACCCAACTTTAGCATCAAATTAAGCAGAATGTTCTGGAGTTTCGATTCCTTGTCACTAGATGCGCAGATGTTTATATTTTATTCCTAATTTTATTGTTAGCAGCTCTTTCGACATTTTGTTCTTGTAGTGAACGTGAAAATGCAGTACGATGTGGAGCTGAGTCAATGATATTTTCGGCAAGATGGTGCTACATGCCATACATCAAATGAATCTATGAACCTAATTGCAAGTTTCTTTGACGACCGGATAATTTCCGAGAACTTGCGACCACCAAGATCTCCGGATTTGACATCGCCGGACTTCTTTATATGGGGTTACTTAAAAGACAGGGTTTACGCCACACGTCCCCAGACATTGGAAGCACATTACAAAGGAGATTCAAGCTATTGACAACAGAGTCCTTCAACGAGTGGCCAGTAACATGGAACGACGTGCTGGGTTGTGCCTTATGCAGGATGGAAGACATTTTCAACATTTGCTATAGAGGTAAATAGTCTCCCATAATTCCTCTACAATTTAGGTATAACAAGTTGTCCCTAGTATAACACGTTTTGAAACAACTAATGAAAGAATTGTGTCAGCTCTATATAAATCATCCTGTATTACTAAACACACCCAAATTCATACTTCCAGACTCTATGGGGGATAGGGAATATGTCTGGTTGAAGAAAAATTCCCCGCTCCAGCCGGGAATTGAACCCGCAACCTCCGGGTGAGAAGTCAGCTCTCTGACCACTCGACCACGGAGGCAGCCAATGCGGAATAGTGTTTTCTTAAAATACTATTTAATTGGGTTCAAGTTTGTAAATGTACAACAATATTAGAACTAATTAAACTTCCTTCTGTGATATTATAACGATATTTATTCGGGTAACTTCACTAATAGTAAAGTTTAGGTTCATTTTCGGGCGGCTCCATGGCCAACTGACCTCTCGCTTCTCAACAGTGTGCTCTACGAATCTAGGGGACCACATCAAGGATTTTATGTGTCCAAAGTATTTTTTTTTTCGGTTTATCCCACCATTGATTCCATTGCCTGCGCCATAATCACCTTCCACTTGAGCGTCATTCCTTCTTCACTCTCATTCCAGGCACCCAAACTGTCTATATCTATATAATTCAGAGTTCGCGCTGGCTTGTAAACCTTGGCGTGTACGTCCTCCACGAAGAATATACAGAAAGAACAACAAAGAAGGTTCACTTTCTCCTTGTTATATGTGAGTGTGTTGCGTGAATTAATGCTATTGAACATACAATACTTTTCAAAACGTACATAGTGTATACGTGTATACAGAAGGTATTGTAACGCACCCAAAAATTCGATACCGAGATTTCACCGGAAAAATGTGTTTTGAGACCTCCTGAATCCAAAAAAAGCATTTTTAGAAAAATGTCCGTGTGTGTCTTTGTGTGTGTATGTGTGTGTCTGTGGGCAGCATAACTCAAAAACGAAAAGTCCGTTAAAAACCAAACTTGGTATTTAGGTTTGGTACCTTCCATGGATGCGACACGAAGATTTTCAAGAAAATCTCCCCACCCCCAACTACCCTTTACAGGGACCTTTTTTTGAAAATTTCGATTTTCTTAAAAATGACTCTAACGATTTTGATTAACATATCTTATATTAAAGATATTTACCTGACAAAATCTATATCTTGAATTTTCTGGGAATAGCCTCTGAAGACTACTTTATTCTGGATCAATTTGACGGAATTTTGCATAATTGCTAAACCATAAGAGATGGACAAAAACTTACCACACAAAAAATGTAGAGCACTTGAAACACACAATTTATGTTATATACATTTTTTTCGTGGAGTTGATCGTTTTTGAGATATTCCTTGTTATTGGTTTCAGCTTTATAAAACTTAATACTTTTCTCAAACAGGAATTTGTCAACTCCTGTCCATTCAAACAAAGGAAATTCAGTCACATAGCAACCAGCTTTTGTCTATCACTCGCTTATTTCGCTTCTACTTAGAAGCAAGGAGGTAATAAGACTACTTCTGCTAATTTTATTCTCAATTAGCATGAAGTAAATAGAAGCATCAGCATTTTAACAATAATTTGTTGCAGAGATGTAGAGAAAGTCATGTGAATGGAACACATCAGATTTTTTTTTCTCCGCATTACAACTCACTCCGATTAGAGCAAACTAATTAAATGCTATATAGCGTATTTTCTTAGTGGAATTAAAGGCATATTATTAGGGATGCTGATTTTTAGCATTTTGAAATCATTTTATAACATTTTGAAGAAAAAGATACATCTTGAATTGATTGTGATAAACAAATATTGTCCCATGAAAAAGCTTTGTGACATTAACATCACAAAATATGTAAACGGGAACTGCACTCTCAAATATAACAATGTAATTGATACTCGCAACAATGTCAAAATAATAACATATTGTTGACATAAATAGTAAGTATATGAGACAAAAGTCATGTGTCAACAATGTTTACATAAGGCCAGTGTGCCAATTTGAGGACATGACCTTTTACTCTCATTATTTGTATGCAAATTTATGCACTAAGTTCCTTTCTTTAATATTTGTTAACAAGAAAATATGATTGTTATTTAAGTTTGAGAACTATGAGATTGATTTATTTCTGTATGCCAAGTTCAGGTTTATAATATGTATTTTACAAACAGATGAGGGAATTAGTTCCGCATTCCAGATCAATAGAGTGGACAAGTGTGTCAAAGTTATAAACATTCCAAGGGTGCACAAACTCATCAGATGCAATTTCTGGAAGAATATAAATAAATACATAAAGAAAGGATTTCGCATTTACATCGCATTTTAGTACAATTTTCGATTTTTGGGGTCAATTTCGCATCTTATTACATTTTCAAAATACATTAAATGTGATTTAGAAGTCGTGAAACATGAAAATACAGGAGTTCAAGACTTTATGAACATTTCGCGCTATATCGCATTTCCCCCCTCCCTCTATATGTTAGGTATTTCCCGGTTATTCTTGCGTAAAGACCTTACCTATCCACCAACAAATCAAACTTTTGAAGACAAGCTTTATAGCCCATAATACCAATTTAATCATAATAATTTTATTTTTTAATAGTCCACCTGGGTAGTGTAGTAGTAGCGTGTCTGCTTCACATTCAAAAGGTCGTGAGTTCGAATCTCGCTTAGGGCGAGTTACCCGGATAAGGCTTTTTTCGGGGTTTTTCCTTATCCCGAGAAGACGAATGTCCAGTAACCTTAAGCTCCATGGACCCGAGATCATTTGAGCATAATTTCACCAATTTCAGTCACCGTCCGATATGACCAACCAGGTTAGAAATAGTCTTATTACTTGTTTCCTTGTAGGTAGAAGCGAAATAAGGGTTAAAATGATAGTCAAAAGCTGGTTGCTATGTGACTAAAATTCCTTTGTTTGTATGGACAGGAATTGACAAAGTCCTGTATGAGAAAAGTATGTTTTTTAAAACTGAAACCAAAAACAAGGAATATCTCAAAGACGATCAATTCCGCGAAAAATATGTATATAACATAAAATATGTGCTTTAAGGTGCCCTACATTTTTTGTGTGGTAAGTATTTGTCTATCTTTTACGATTTAGCAGTTATGCAAAATTTCGTAAAATTCATCCAGAATAATGTACTTTTCAGAGGGTATTCCCAGAGTATTCAAGATATACATTTTATTTGTCAGATAAATATCTTTTAATCAAAATCGTTAGAGCCATTTTTTAGAAATTCAAAATTTTTGAAAAAAGTTCCATGTAAAGGATAGTTGGGAGTGGGGGTTTTTCTTGAAAATCTTCGTGTCGCATCCTAGGAAAATACCAAACCTAAATACCAAGTTTGGTTTTTAACAGACTTTTTGTTTTTGAGCTGAGCTGCTCATAGACACACACACACACACGCGCGCGCGCGCACGCACGCACACACACACGGATCTTTTTGTAAAAATGCTTTTTTTTGGATTCAGGGGGACATAAAACATGTATTTCCGATATCGATTTTTTGGGTGGAATACAATACCTTCTCTGTACACTATGTACATAGTTCGTATAGAGAAAGTAAAAATATATTTTTAATACATTTAATTTTTAATTTCTCTACTAGAATAGTAAATAAGGGACAATTTGATGTGAGATTTCTCATGAAACACAGAAGGTGTCAGAAAAGTATACTTTCTTTGATAAGAGAAAGTTATTTAATGTATTTCAAAGCTGGACAGAATATGTAGCATGATGTTCTGTAAACAAATGCAACTCGCATACATTATCCTGCTGTTGTTACGCGGTAAATCGTGAATGAACAAATGAAGCTAAGATTACCGTATAATGTTCTGTAAACAGATGCGACTCACATTACGTTATGCTAGCTAAATGGAGCCAAGATTATCGTTTGAACAGCAGAAAGCAATTTGTGAGTTAATATTGGAAAACCGAGAATAGTGTTGTTGGGTATCTATATACACATCAGGACCGCCAACAGTTGCACGTATTTGAGACATATGCGATGATCACAAAGGCAGATATTTGAGACCTGACACAGCAACAAACCCCAAGAACTGGTTGTGATTTTGGTGTGTTTTGAGCACTCACCGCAAAAATTCTACAAAGTAATATGCACTGAGATTAGGATTAGCAGATCCGACGTACGTATATTCTTAAAACATCACAGCTGAAGGTTTCCATCCCAAGATGAAATAAATAAAGATGACCCTGAATAGTACCCTTGAGTTATTTCGACACACAGTGTATGAGGATGAGGCTTTCGTAGAAATATCTGATGTGTTCCATTCACATAACTTTCTCTACATATCTGCAACAAATTATTGTTAAAAAGCTCTTACTTCTATTTACTTCATGCTAATCAAGAAAAAATTAACAGAAATAGCCTTATTATTTGCATCCTTGTAAGCAGAAGCGAAATAAGGGAGCACCATTGGTTAAAGTGATAGTCTAAAACTGGTTACTATGTGACTGATCTCCTTTGTTTGTATGGACACGAGTTCAGAAATCCTGTACGAGAAAAGTATACGTTTTTCATAGCTGGAAACAAAAACAAGCGATATCTTAAAAACGATCAACTCCACGAAAAAATGTATGTAACATAAGTTGTGTGTTTTAATGTGATCTACATTTTCTGTGTGGTAAGCTTTTGTCCGTCTCTTACGGTTTGGCAGTTATGCAAAAATCCGTAAAATTCATCCAGAATAAAGTAGTCTTCAGAGGCTATTCCAAGAAAATTCAAGATATACATTTTATTTGTCAAATAAATACCTTAAATTTACGAGATTTTAATCAAAATCGTTAGAGCCATTTTTTAGAAAATCAGAATTTTCGAAAAAAGTTCCACGTAAAGGATAGTTTTCTCTGGGGGGGATTTTCTTGAAAATCTTCGAGTCGCATCCTTGGAAGATACCAAACCTAAATATCAAGTTTCGTTTTTAACGGTTTTGTCATTTTTGAGCTATGCTGCCCACAGACACACACACTCACAGACACACAGACAGACACACACACGGACATTTTTCTAAAAATACTTTTTCTGGGTTCAGGGGGACTCAAAACATATTTCCGGTGAAATATCGGTATCGAATTTTTGGGCGCAATACAATACCTTCTCTATACACTATGTATATAGTACGTATAGAGAAAGTAAAATGTATTTGGAACTATGAGGCGTAATTTAAGGGGAAAGATACTATAAAATAGTAAGATTTTTAGTTTGTTTCAGACACTAATAAATCCTCAATAATTTCTAGTTTCAGAACATTTATACTTTTGATTGCTTAAGAAGATAGCAATCTTTTTTGCAGTGAGTACATTGTATTTTTCATGCAAGCATATATCTTTAATATATGGCATTTTATACAAATTCATTTTTGAGAAAATTGTAAATTCTTCGTGTCTTAAATAACAAGTTTGGTATTTAACCGACTTTCTGTTTTTCAGTTATGCTGTTCACACATACAGAGAGAGAGAGAGACAGACAGACAGACAGACAGACAGACAGACAGACAGAGATACGCGCGATAGCTTCCTCTAAATGTTATTTACTTTTTTAATCCGAATGTCTATGATCGGTGAAATCTCGATATTTAAGTTTTGGATGGAATGCCATACTTCCTCTATTTATTATAGTCAATAAAAGCTTTAAAAAACGAATAACCATTTCCCACTTGGCAAAAGAGAAGGTTTTGTAAAATACAAACCAATAAGTAGAAATAATTTGGAAATGTTTAATTCCACAAAAAATTGATTCGACATCAATGGTATTGTTATCATAGACAATTTTGTGTATGTCTTAAGGTTTACCAGATTCGCAAAAGCTTTAAAGTTGAAGAAGATGAAGTGAAGCGCCTACTTTTAAAAACTCTGATATGTTCCATTCACATGACTTTCTCTACATTTCTGCAACAAATTATCGTCAAAAAGCTTATGCTTCTATTTACTTCATGCTAATCGAGAAAAAAATTAGCAGAAATAGTCTTATTACTTGCTTAAATTGTAAGTAGAAGCAAAATAAGGGAGTACCATAGGTTCAAGTGATAGTCAAAAGCTGGTTACTATGTGACTGAACTTCCTTTGTTTGTATGGACAGGAATTGACAAATTCCTGTATGAGAAATGTATAAGTTTTTCAAAGCTGAAACGAAAAACCAGGAATATCTTAAAAACGACCAACTCCACGAAAAAAATGTATATGGCATAAATTGTGTGTTTTGATGTGCTCTACTCTATGTTGTAAGTTTTTGTACATCTGTTACAGTTTAGCAGTTATGCAAAATTCCACAAAATTGATTCAGAATGAAGCAGTCTCCGGAGGCTATTCCCAGAAAATTCAAAATGTACATTTTATTTCTAAGGTAAATATTTTTAATATACAATATTTTAATCAAAGTCGTTAGAGCCATTTTTGAGAAAAGTTCCATGTAAAGGGTAGGGGAATTTGCTTGAAAACCTTCGTATCGCATCCTTTTAAGCTACCAAACTTAAATACCGGTCTTTTCGTTTTTGAGCTATGCTGTCCAGAGACACACACCCACACACACACAGACACACACACACACGTACACACACGGACCTTTTTCCAATTTTTCAGGAGGACCCAAAGCATGTATTTCCGGTGAAATCCGCTATCGAATTTTTTGGTACATTACAATAAATTTTCTATACACTAAGTACATAGCACGGTGTTAGCGCAGCTGCTTACCAAGCGGGAGACCTGGGTTCGATCCCCAGTACCGCCGTGGGGATTTTTCCCCCGCTGGGAGACCTGGCCCGGGGTGCACTCAGCCTCGTAAGGTCCCTGGGCTGCCAATGGAAGAACTACTTGATGGAGAAGTAGCGAATCCAGGTCATGAGAACGGCGTAAACCGGCCGGGGGGGGGGCTCGAGGCTCTGACCACGTCTCACCCTCCAATTCTGCACCCCATCCATGACGTCTGTAATGGACCGAGATGGGAGACGCAGCGGCCGGGCGGTAGGCCAAGGTTCCCCGTGAGCTGTCGTGCCATGGAGTTATGTTATGTACATAGTACGTGTAGAGAAAGTAAAAATGTATTTGGTCCGACGAGGCGTAATTTGAGGGGACAATTATCCTGAAATGGTAAAAAATATTTTTGTTTTTGTTTTAGACTAATAAAATCTCTATTATTTCTAGTTTCATAAAATGTATACTTTTGGGGGTTAAGACGATTTTATTCAATTGAAATATAATTTAAATGCTGATCTGCATTTCTTGAAATCTGTCATGCAATGCCTCCTTTTAGAACATTTACATCTTTAAATTCAGTTTTCTCAAAACAGCATTTTTGTATACTTATGTACCTTTTTCTCAGAGAATATGATAGCTGGGAAGCTGAAATGTTAAGCACATATGTACAAGACGTAGTTGAACTTCCTGAACCATGTTCGTGATGTTATAGTGTATACTGATCATATTACAACATTGCAAACTTTCCACATTTTTACTCTTTTTGATTTTGGTTCAGAAGCTAGCAGATTATACTAAGAACAGATTATACATGCAAAAGTGTGATTATGTATTGCAAGTAGTATGAAAGAAAAAGGTAGTACATGAATTCACATGTTTTAAGACTAAGTTTTATTACTTTTCTGCTGAATTCAATACTTTTGAAAGTTTCAACCACAATAGCTATTAATGCAATACTAAGATGATTAATGTGTGCTCTTCTTTTCTGTTTGTGTGAATTATATTATGTATGTATGTATTTATGTATATATTTATGTATGTATGTGTGTATCATGTATGAGTGTATGTATATAAGTGTATATGTGTATGTATGTATGCATGAATGCATGTATGTGTATGTATTCATGTATGTATGTGTGTATTAGTATGGTATTTATATTCAACATCAATAAAGAATGCGACTCAGGTAGTCTCAAGTTAACCCCATCTAAAGTACCCTTTATTTTGGAAATTTTTGATTTTCTTAAAAATGGATGTAATGGTTTTTCATGACAAATAAAATGTATATCTTGAATTTTTAAAAATAGTCTCTTCACTTGCTCTTCCTCACCTTCAAAATGTTTGCAAAGCTGGTAAACCGCAAGACATGGACAAAATCGTAGCACACAAACATGTAGGTTTTGATAATAATGTAATTGATGTCCAATCTTTTTTTTTTTTTTTTTTGCAATTAACCTTTTCCAAATTATTTCTACTTGTTGGTTTGTATTTTCCAATACTTGCTCTTTTGCCAAATGAGAAATAGTTATCCGTTTTTTAAAGTTTTTATTCACTATAATAAATAGGGGAAGTATGGCATTCCATCCAAAACTTAAATATCGAGATTTCACCGGTCATAGAAATTCAGAATAAAAAAGCAAATAAAATTTAGATAAAGGTATCGCACTTATCTCTCTCTGTCAGTCTATCTGTCTGTCTGTTTGTCTCTCTCTCTCTCTCTCTCTCTCTCTCTGTATGTGTGAACAGCATAACTGAAAAACGGAAAGTCGGTTATATACCAAACTTGTTATTTATATATATATATATATATAAATGAATCGCTGAAATGTGTGTACGCGTATCACTTACCAACGACTGCATCACATTGAACAATTCTTTTTTTGTTGTGTTCGTTATTGTTACGACCAGGTTTGTGGAGATGAAAATGTGTAAAAATAGTACGGGAAAGTATTTAAAATCTCATAATATGAATAAAAGCCGTGCTAAGTGAATGCATTTCAGTTAATGGCCGCCAGATGGCAGTGGTACAAGTTATTTGTTGCTAAATGGTCGTGGTACTGCTATATATTTCCCTTCCCATTCAATGTTAAAGCAACGCACCAGTTTATGAAGACATTGACGCAATGCAGCAGTGAAATTCAAATACATTTCTATGTATTAGCTGTCCTTTCCTTACTCCTATCGTTTAAAATAAAGAATCAAAGAAGTTTTTCTAACGATGACTACCTAGAGTAAGTAGTAATTTATTTTCCGATAGATGGCTATAGTAATATTTTCCTCCCTATCCAATGTTAAAGTAACGGAACAGTTTTTCGAGATGAGATAATGCAGCAGAGAAATGCAAATATATTTTTATTTATTAACCGTCCTTTTCTTACTCCTATCGTTTAAAATAAAGAAGCTTTCCTAGCGACGAATACCCAAAATATGTACTTATTGTTTGCCACCAGATGCCCGTGGCTCTACTGCTCTATTTTTCGTCTTCTATGCTAAGGGAATGCACCCGGTTATGGAGACAATGACGAAAGATAACTGTGTAAATCAAATATGTATATATATACATGGAGAAATTACACAAATCTGTCTAATAAAAGCTTATCAATTGCCCTACCAGATCTACTTGCTCTTTAGTTATGTCATTGTTGACCTTAAAATGGGTATTCTGACATAGGTGAACATAGAGAAAGAGGTGGAAAACATTAGGAGTAAAGGAAAGAAGTAGATTCGGAAGAAGCATGAATGTTATTGTGACTGTCTCCTTAATGTAATTCATTACCTACGCCAGTGTTTACCTGCCACACTATGAAAGGGCTACCATTACTGTTATGCCAATGACATCCTTGCTTACCCACGCTGTTAACCGTATGTCATTCTTTCCAATACCTTATGGGCGCGCTGAGTTCGTCCTCTTCGCAATACCAAATATATATGCTATATTGCGCAGATTATAGCGCTTCATTGCACTTTTCAGATGCTTTAAAGGCATTATTAGACATTTCAATGGTAAATTTCTGTTGACACTTCTACTGGCCTCATTTCGTTTCAATGACATTTTTGTCACTTCACAAAGTCAAAGGAAGAATTAATATGGAAAGTGTTTCCAACTATTTGTGCAAATTACAAACGAGCCATTTTAGCAGCCACTAATAAGAATGTAGATTATTTGAATATAAAAATTCAGGTTAAAATTGAAGTAATCATTTAAGTCGATCGATTCCATTACCAATCCAAACGAAGTCAGTTATCTTACTGAATTCCTAAATTCATCGGATTTACCAGGAATACCGCCACACAATTTACAGCTCAAGGTTGACTCGGTGATAATTATGCTACGCAATCTCAATCAGCCAAAATTATGCAGCGGAACAAAACTCACTGTTAAAAAAATTATGAAAATTGTGATTTAAGCTACTATAACATAGGAAAGCTCAAAGGCAAGGATATACTTATTCCAAGAATACCACTAATGTCAACCGACTTTCCTTTTGAATTTAAACGTGTTGTTTCCGGCGCGCCTTGCATTCGCAATGACAATAAATCCCAAGGTTAATCGTTAGAAGTGTGTGGAATATACCTTCAATTGCCTGTTTTTCGCATGGGCAGTTGTACTTTGCGTGCTCGAGAGTCGGCAAAACATCGCCGCTATTTGTTTTCTCTCCGGAAGCAAAATTGTACATTACAAGGCATTACTGAGTTTTTTTAATTGGTTACACCACCCGTGCGAAGCCGGGGAGGGGGCAGCTAAATGCGACCCGAAGAATTTACAATTTTCTCAAAAATGTCAGAAACGAGTTTGTTTAAATATTAGAGATATGAGCTTGCATGAAAAATAAAATGCACTCACTACAAAAAAAAATATGATGTGTTCCATTCACATGACTTTCTCTACATCTCTGTAGCTAATTATTGTTTATGCTTCTATTTACTTCATGCTAATCGAAAAAAATATTAGCAGAAATAGTCTTATTACTTGCTTCCATGTAAGTATAAGTGAAATAAGGGAGTACCATAGGTTAAAGTGAAGTCAAAAGTTGGTTGCCTTGTGACTGAAGTTTCTTTGTTTGTGTGGACGCGAGTTGACAAATTCCTGTATGATAAAAGTGTAAGTTTTTTAAAGCTGAAACCAAAAACAAGGAATATGTCAAAAACGATCAGCTCCACGAAAAAGTTATATAAGGTAAATTGTGTGTTTAAATTTGCTCTACAATTTTTGTGATGTAAGTTTTGGTCCATCTCTTATTGTTTAGCTGATATGCAAAACTCCGTAAAATTCAACCAGAATAAAGTAGTCTTCTGAGGCTATTCCCATAAAATTCAAGTTATACATATTTGTCAGGTAAATGTCTTTAATATACGATCTTTTAATCACAATTATTAGAGCCATTTTTGTGAAAATCAAAAAGTTTTAAAAAAATGTCCATGTAAAGGGTATTGTTGTGGGGGGATTTTATTGAGAATCTTCGTGTCGCATCCTTGGAAGTTTGGTATGCAACCGTCTTTTCGTTTTTGAGCCTATGCTGTCCACGGACACAGACAGACAGACACACACACACACACACACACACACACACACACACGGAACTTGCAAAAGTGCTTTTTGGATTCAGGGGGACTCAAAGCATATATTTTCGGTGAAATCTCGGTATCGAATTTTTGGTTGAAATACAATACCTTCTCTATACACTGTGTATATAGTACGTGTGGAGAAAGTAATATAGGTCTGCTTAAGACAGAATTTATTTCAAATAGGCGTTTTTAATCGTCAGGCCGTCAGGTTTACGGTGGTAGTGAGTGGAGCACGGCCTGTAAGCCCGGTTTATATTTTGTATATATAAATGCTGGAGAGCAAAGAAAATCGTGTAGATATAACACTTGAATGATCTATTTCTTTTCTTTTGGACATTCAAATAAAACGAGCTTCAAAGCCATTATATAGCAACCAACTTTTAAAACATCTGACTATCGCTATTCCTTTTGTAATAAGTAATGTAGTAAAACAATTTATAATAATTGTGTTTATCTCTATTAATATTAAAGATTTATTAGAAAGATTTTGCTCAAGAAAAGTAGAGCAGTTCAGGTGAAGGTAACATAACTGTTTATATAATGTGCGGACTTACTTTAAGGTTCTCAGGAATTTCCTTTACGCGAGAAAAATGTTATTTGCAAGCCCGCCTGGGTAGCGTGGTGGTAGCATATCTGCCTCACGTTCAAAAGGTCGTGAGTTCGAATCTCGCTTAAGGTTTTTTATCGGGGGTTTTCCCTTATCCTGAGAAGACGAATGTCGAGTAACTTTAAGCTCTATGGACCCCGAGATCATTTGAGCATCATATCATCAATTACATTCATCGTCCGATATGACCAAACCAGGTTAAAGGACGTTAAGCTACAAAAAAAAAAAAAAAAAAAAAAAAAAAAGTGTTGTTGTTTGCCATAAAACGTGTAGCATCTGGCGGTGAAATGGCTAAATTGAGAAATTTAAATTCTAGACATTCTACATAAACCTCGAGAATAAATAGCAGGAAATATTTTAAACATTTGGGTTTAAGTTATAAGATTGTGACTAACAAGTATCGATCGAGTTTTAAATCGTTGGCAGTTATGTATCTTCGGCATATCACATAATTGGTGATTATTTTGGAATAGCGTGTATGTAATTATGACCACATCACTATATGGCGCACCACAAATTTCCATTCATTGATATTGTCGCGAACAAGGTCCTGAGACGTGAGGGATAGCTATTTGAGGCTGGAAAAAGGAAGGCAGATGGCAGAACAATGATAACAATGAGAATTAGATTAAGATAATAAGAAAGATTAAGTAATTTGTTGGTTGTGAATGTTTGGTTTGCAAAGGTGGGGGTTGCAATATATTTCATTAACCCTGGCCAATGTCATTCTGATTGTGGAGTTACTAACATAAAGCCTTACCTTAAGAGATATGTCCTGGTGTGTCTGGGCGAGGTGAGAGATGAAGTGGTCGAGGCGGTTGAGCCCGGAGCGACGCCCCAAGCAGAGCTTCCCCGACGGTCAAGACAAGCCCTGGTGGTCAGGTCTTCAGTCCCTTAAATAGATTTAGCGGCGTCCCGGAAGGGCATTCCAACATGGAGGCCGTTCTCCTAATATGGAGAACCAACGTTCTGATAGTAGGTAGTCTAAGCCAATCAACATCGAAGTATAAATGTTCTAGAATATCCGGTGTTACGTCAAAGTACGAATGTTCACGTAGCCCAACAGAAGTTGGTGTCATCGAAAAGTCCACCAGGAATGCCATCGGAAGAGGTTAGTCACTTTCTATCTTCTTACTATATCAGCTTATGATAACACTTGTATTTTTCCAAGAATCTGTAAAAATGAAATCCTAGTAAATTTAGATTAATTAAGTCTTAATTAATAAAATATTACTAAAACAATATAAGTTAAAAATCTCGCTAATGACACATATGACAATATAATCCTTAAACTTGATACCTAGGCACGTAAAATATTATAAATAAACTCCTTTATCGTAGCAAAATTAACTAATTTTTTACCAAATAATTATTGAAGACCGTATCCCCATAATTCTACAGACCACGGATTCCCGTGATCTGTTATATTTTAATTGTTGCATCTTAGATAACCTATGCATAAATCCTTAACATGGGTCCTAGATAACGAAATGGTCATTTTATGCCGTATTTATTTTCGAGTTTACGTCATTATTTTATAATTTTCTTACATATACTTTGAGTATATAAGGATTTTTATAGTATCAAGTCTTTTAGTAAGCATAACTTTTAACATATCTGAAATTTCACTATTGAACTGTGAAATAATTATAACCTTTATATTCTTTACTCATCTGGAAAAAAACATTCTTTTGTTTAATGGGCAATATCCAATTACTTTATAGCTCTATGTACACTGATATAAAAAATCTTATGCGTTCCATTCCCATGACTTTTTCTACATCTCTGTTACAAACCTAATGCTTTTATTTACTTCATGCTAATCGAGAAAAAGTTAGCAGAAATATTGTTATTACTTGCTTCCTTGTAAGTAGAAGCGAAATAACGGAGTACCATAGGTTAAAGTGATAGTCAAAAGCTGGTTGCTATGTGACTGAAGTTCCTTTGTATGAACAGGAATTGACAAATGAGTGTATGAGAAAGATATACGTTTTTTTAAAGCTGAAACCAATAACAAGGAATATTTCAAAAACAATCAACTCTACGAAAAAAAATGTATATAACATAAAGACCTCTTTATTCTGAATGAATTTTGCTGAAGTTTGAATTATTGGTAAACCGTAACAAAAAGACAGACACTTACCCCATAAATAATGTAGAACTCGTTAAAACACACAACTTATGTCATATACCTTTTTTTTTGGAATTGACATTTTCTGAGATATTTCAAGTTATTTGTTTCAGATTTAAAATACTTTTCTCCTAGCCCTCCATAGAAACTTATTTCAACCATATGGCATCCCGCTTTTAAAAGTTTTAGCCTAGTGTATTCCCTTATTTTCCTTCTACTTACAAGGAAGCAATTAATTAAGATAATTTCTGCGAATGTTAATCTCCATTATCATATAGTGTATAGAACAATATGTTTTTTAACAATAAAGTGTTACATTGATATAGAGAAAGTCATGCGAATGTGAACATATCAGATTTTTACATTCTCTATACGTACTATGTACATAGTGTATAGAGAAGAGATTGCTTTCCACCCAAAAATTCGATACCGAGATTTCATTGGCCCCCTGAATAAAAAAAAAAACATTTTAGAAAAATGTCTCTGTGAGTGTGATTCTGTGTGTGTGTGTTTCTCAAAAACGAAAAGATCGTTAAAAGCAAAACTGTATATAAGTTTGGTATCTTCCAAGGATGCAACACGAGATTTTCAAGAAAATCTCAAAACCCCAAACTACTCTTAACATGGAAAAAAATTTAAAAATTTTGATTTTCTTAAAAATGACTTTAATGATTTTGATTAAAATCTCTTATATTTAAGATATTTACTTGTCAAATAAAATGTATACCTTTAATTTTCTGGGAAAAGCCTCAAAAGACCTCTTTATTCTAGATGGTTTTTATTGATTTTGCATTACTAGAACACCGTAAGAGATATACAAAAAAATGTAGAGCAACATAAATCACACAGTTTATGTCATATATACTTTCGTGGAGCTGGTTGCTTTTGAGATATTCCTTGTTATTGGTTTCAGCTTTGAAAGACTTCTCATATAGGAATTCGTAAACACCTGTCCATACAAACAAAGAAACTTCAGTCATATAAGAACCAGCTTTTAATAGATTTGGCTATCCATTTAGCCTAGAGTATTCCTTTACTACCCTGGCACTCACAAGAAAGCAAGTAATAAGAATCTTACTGACAGTTTTTTTCTCGATAAGCTTTAAGTAAATAGAAGAATAAACTTTTTTTAATAATAATTTGTTACAGAGATGTAAAGAAAGTCATGTGAACACATCAGATTCTTATTTTGTCTATACGTAAAATGTGCATAGTGTATGGAGAAGGTATTACACTCCACCAAAAAATTCGATACCGTGATTTCACAGGAAATATATGTTTTAGGGCCCCTGTATCAAACAAAAAAGTGTTTTCAGAAAAAGGTCCGTGTGTGTGTGTGAGTGAGTGTGTGTCCGCATGTCAGTGTGTCCGTGTGCCTTTGAACACGATAACTCAAAAACGAAAAGCCGGTAAAATACCAAACTTGGTATTTAAGTTTAGTATCTTCCAGGGATGCGACACGAAGATTTTAAGAAAAATCACCCCACTCCAAACTACCCTTTACATGGAAACTTTTTTCGAAAATTTTGATTTTATAAAAAATGGCTCTAACGATTTTAATTAAAATATCGTATATTAAAAATATTTACCTGACAAATAAAATGTGTATTTTGAATTTTCTGGGAATAGCCTCTGAAGACTACATTATTCTGGGTCAATTTTACAGAATTTTACATAACTGCTAAACCGTAAGAAATGGACAAAAGCTTACCACACAACAAATGTAGAGAACTTTTAAACACACAATTTCTGTTATATATATTTTTTTCGTGGAGTTGATCGCTTTTGAGATATTCCTTGTTTTTGGTTTCAGTTTTGAAAAGCTTATGCTTCTCTCATACAGGAATTTGTCAGTTCCTGAGCATAGAAAAAAGGGAACTTCAGTCACCTAGCAACCAAGTTTTGACTATCACTTTACCCTATGATACTCCCTTATTTCGCTTCTACTTACAAGGATGCAAGTAATAAGGCTATTTCTGCTAATTTTTCTCGATTAGCATGAAGTAAATAGAAGCAAAAGGTTTTTAAAAATAATTTATTGCAGATATGTAGAGAAAGTCATTTAAATGGAACACATCGCATTTTTTGTAATTGTTAGGCCCTGTTTTGAAATTGTAGTAATTTTAAAGATATTTTCAAACATTTTAAGTAATTAAATTCCGTCATCAAAGCGTCTGTGATATCAGGTATTCTATAATAGCGAATTTTTTTCTTTAGATTTATGATTACATATTTACTTTCTCTACACGTACTATGTACATAGTGTATAGAGAAGGTATTGCACTCCACCCAAAAATTCGATACCGAGTTTTTAACTGGAAATATATGTTTTAGGGTGCCCTGTATCCAAAAAAAGTATTTTCAGAAAATGTTCCATGTGTGTGTCCGTGTGTCAGTGTGTCCCTTTGTCCCTGTGTCCGCGTGTCTGTGAACACGATAACTCAAAAACGAAAATTCGGTAAAATACCAAACCACCCTTTACATTAAACTTTTTTCGAAAATTTTGAATTTGTAAAAATTGGCTCTAACAATTTTGATTAAAATACCGTATATTAAACATATTATCTACCAAATAAATTGTAAATCTTGAATTGTCTGGGAATAGCCTCTGAAGACCGCTTTATTCTGGGGAATTTTACGGAATTTTGCATAACTGGTGTATCGTAAGAGATGGACATAAACTTACCATACAAAAAATGTAGAGCATATTAAAATACACAATTTATTCTATATGCATTTTTTTCGTGCAATGGATCGTTTTTGAGATATTCATTGTTATTGCTTTTAGGTTTAAAAAACATACTTTTCTCATACGGAAATTTCTCAACTCCTATCCATACACACAAAGGAACTTCAGTCACATAGCAACCAACTTTTGACTATCACTTTAACCAATGGTACTCCCTTATTTCGCTTCTACTTACAAGAAAGCAAGTAATAGGACTATTTCTACTGATTTTTTATGATTGGTATGAGTACATAGAGGCATAGGCCTTTTAACAATAATTTGTTGCCGAGATATAGTGAAAGTCATGTGAATGGTACACATCAGGTTTTTAAACATTTCATACAGCTAAATTTCGTTATCAAAGCATTTTTCATTGGATGTGTTGTGATACAAGAGGAGAGATACCTTACAGGAAGACGCTGGATGTCTTTCTAATGCGCTATAAATCATTAGTGTTAGACTAACGAACAGTATTGGTATTCAAACCGAAGTGAGAAGAAATGCGATAAGCTGGTGGCCTTTTTTGGTTGCTTGTCTGTCCAGAAGGAAGACTAATGAACTGCTGGAAAGAAGGGGGAAGCCACCGCCCCCAACAAAAACAAATCTTAAGACTTGAGATGGTCTAAAAATGACGTAGCGTTAACATCGTTTGACACGGTTGCAATGTAAGAAAAAAAAAAAAGTGTATGATCCTATTAAATGGGAGACTCGGTAAAGAAACTGAAAGAAGTTTAAAAAACCTGATGTGCTCTATTCACATGACTTTCTCTACATCTCTGCAAGAAATTAGTGTTAAAAAGCTTACGCTTCTCTAGCATAAATAGTCTTATTACTTGCTTCCATGCAAGTAGAAGCGAAATAAGGGAGTACCATAGGTTAAAGTATTGGTCAAAAGTTGGTTGCCTTGTGACTGGAGTTCTTTTGTTTGTATGGACAGCAGTTGACACATTCCTGTATGAGAAAAGTATACATTTTAAAAGCTGTAACCAATAACAAGGAATATCTCTAACAGAACAACTCCACGAAAAATATGTATATAGCATAAATTGCGTGTTTTAAGAAGCTCAACTTTATTTGTTAAGTTAGTATTTGTCTATCTCTTACAGTTTACCAGTGATGCAAAATTCCGTGAAATTTATCCAGAATAGTCTTCACACGCTATTGTACGATATTTTAATCAAAATCGTGAGAGCCATTTTTGAGAAAATCAAATTCTTTTTAAAATTGTCCATGTAAAGGAAAGTTCGGGTGGGGGAATTTTCTTGAAAATCTTCGTGTCGCATCCCTGGAAGTGATTGAATTTAAATAACAGGTATGGTATTTAATGGAATTTTCGCTTTTGAGCATTGCTGTCCACAGAAACACACGGAATTTTTTCCAATTTTTTTTTTGAATTTAGAGGGATCCAAAATATGTATTTCTGGTGAAATCTCGGTAAAAATTAAAATAAAATCGCGATTATAGGTGATTGGGGAATTCCCATGTCATTCCAGTGATTATCAGTATGCATGTTTCTCTACTTGATATGTTATTATTATAGGAGCGGGTTCTTTCAGTGTATAAGACCACAAATAAATAGCGTATTAAAACAGAAACAGAATAATCTAAATGAGGTTTTCTCTAAATACGCGTACTTTTTATAAATTGGGACCACCCTGAAAATACGTTTGAAAAAGGACATACATACCACCTTAATGATCACATAATCGTTCTTTTTGGATGTATATTGCACTTAATTACTACGATCTTTGAAATTGCTCCATTTGTTTCAATTTATCATAGTATCAGTCTTATTTTGGGAAAATATGCTTCTGGCTATTTAGCCTTTTCAGACCAGTTTTAATAAGAATGCAGAGAATCGTTTATGATGTGACAGTGTACTGTTTTAAAATATAGTATAAGATGGGGTCTCCACAATACTCTGAAATGAACGGAAAATTATCAAAAAACTGTGTTTTAGTTTACGAGATCTCATACATTTGTTGCTGACAACACAAAAATAAAGATAATAATAATAATCATAATAATTGTAATTATAATATCATGTCGTTTGAGATCAGAAATGGAAAGGAAAACAAAACTTTGAAGGTTGAATAAAGAGAATGTAATTAATATGAATGTGTATGTGAAAGATAGGATTTTGACATTGCATAAGCTGAGACACGCTAAGAGGAAGAGAAGCCGAAGATTGGAGAGCAGTTCTAAACTATCGAAATATACGTTGATATATTTGTATCAAACCACAGCATTAATATACTGTATGTATATCTACTATTATTTTAAGCTCACCCTGGTAATGTGAGTTACCGTCGCTGCTTTATACTCAACAGCGACCAATTGTAAATCTCCGTATAAGATTTTTATCCTACTGAGTTTCGGATAATTAATTCTATGCGCTACTGACTCCGGCTCATTTGAGCACCATTTCATTCATCAGCCAAAACCGTTGCATGCGAGCAAATGTATGGCAATTGCGAGCTAGAGAAAATAAAAATTTGTTACTATCTGTAGCCCCGTATGTACACTGTACATAGAGGATAGAGAAAGTATTGTATTCCACCAAAGAATTCGATGTCCTGATTTCACCGGAAATATATGCTTTGGTCTCCTCTGAGTCCGAAAAAAGCATTTTTAGAAAGAAGGTCTGCGTGTTTGTGTGTCTGTGGACATCATAGTTCAAAAGTGAAAAGACTGTTAAATACCAAACTTGGTATTTAGGTTTAGTATCTTCCAAGAATGCGAGACGAAGATTTTCAAGAAAATCCCCCCACCACAAGCTACGCTTAGAAGGAAAATTTTTCGAAGCTTTTTATTTTCTAAAAAATGATTCTAAAGATTTTGGTTAAAATTCCGTATATTAAAGCTATTTACATCCCAGATAAAACGCATTTCTTGAATTTTCTGGTAATAGTCTCTAAAGACCTCTTTATTCTGGATTAATTTTGCCGATTGTTGCTAAACCGTAAGAGATAGACAAAAACTTACTGCACAAAAAATGTAGATCTTTTCAAAATACTCAATTTATGTCGTTATATTTTTGTTGTGAATTTAACCGCTTCCTTGTTGTGGTTTCAATTTGTGAAGTGCTTATACTTTTCTCAGAAAAAAGTGTCCGTTTTTCTTTTGTTTCTTGCCAAGCAAAGAAGCGACTGCAATGACAGTCGCATAACGACAGCTTTTAAAACATTTGACTATCACTTTAGCATAACGCATTCCTTTAGTGTCTTTCTACTTATAAGGAACTAAGTAATAAGAGAATTCTGCTAATGTTTATCTCGATTAGCATGGTGTAGAAAGAAGAATAACCTTTTGCAGGAAGTTTATAGAGCCTAAGTAATGTCATGTGAGTGTACCACATCGATATTGTTTTTTTAATTTAGCTGGTGCACAATTGATACATCGTTTATTAAACAGAAACAGAAATAGTTTGGCCCATGGGGCTGTAAACGTTAATAGAATAGATTTACTATAACATTCAATTTATGTTAAAATTATTGTTTCAAATTAATTCAATGGATTTGTTATAAACGGATTGCCATAAAACTTAGCAAGCTGTAATGTTGGATAGGTAGGTATGAAACTGAAAAAATCAATGCCATAGCCGGGATTTGAACCATGGATCTGCCCGTCTCTTGTCCGCTGCTCTGCCACTGAGCTACCATGGTAACATGTCGGCATAGCCTTGAATTTCTCAACTGTCTTGCATGTTTCCCGGTAAACCACAAATTATTTTGAGATGACTATGGGATAGACAAAAACTTACTACACAAAAAATGTAGACTCTTGGCCAACGCAAAGAATCGGATTTCAATCCCATAGCAACCGCATTTTAGAACATTTGACTGTCGGTTTAACCTAGTGTATTCCCTTATTTCCCTTCTACTTATAAAGTTATAAAGGAACTAAGTTATAAGACCGTTTCTGCCAATGTTTTACGTTAAAACAGATAGAAGTATTAGCTTATTAACAATAATTTATTACAGAGATGTACACATCTGCCTCCAATTATTGTTAAAAAGCTTATGCTTCTATTTACTGCATGCTAATCGAGAACAACTCTGATGTGTTCCATTCACATGACTTTCTCTACATCTCTGCAACAAATTATTCTATTTACTTCATCTAATGGAAAAAATTAACAGAAGTAGTCTATTACTTGCTTCCTTGTAGTAGAAGCGAAATAAGTACCATAGACTAAAGTGATAGTCAAAAGCTGGTTGCTACGTGACTGAAGTTCCTTTGTTTGTATGGACAGGAGTTGACAAATTCCTGTATGAGAAAAGTTTGTTTTTACTTTCTCCATACGCACTATGTACAAAGTGTATAGAGAAAGTATTGCACTCCACCAAAAATTCGATACCGAAATTTCACCGGAAATATATGTTTTAGGGTCCCCAAATATCCAAAAAGAGCATTTTCACAAAAAGGTCCGTGTGTCCGTGTGTCCGTGTGCCCGTGTGTCCGTGTGTCCGTGTGTCTGTGAACACGATAACTCAGAAACGAAAAGTCGGTAAAATACCAAAGTTGGTATTTAAGTTTAGTATCTTCCAGGGCTGCGACACGAAGATTTTGAGAAAAATCCCCCCACCCCCAACTACCCTTTACATGGAATTTTTTTCGAAAATTTTGATTTTCTCAAAAATGGCTCTAACGATTTTGATTAAAATTTCGGATATTAAACACATTTACCTGACAAATGAAATGTATATCTTGAATTTTCTGGGAATAGCCTCTGAAGAGTAGTTTATTGTGGATGAATTTTACTAAATTTTGAATAACTGCTAAACCGTAAGAGATGGACAAAAACTTACTGCACAAACAGTGTAGAGCACATTAAAACACACAATTTATGTTATATACATTTTTTTTCGTGGAATTCGTCGTTTTTGTGACATTCCTTATACTTTTCTCATACTGGAACTTGTCAACTCCTATCCATATAAACAAAGCAACTTCATTGACATAGCAACCAGCTTTTGACTATCACTTTAACTACGGTTGTCCCTTATTTCGCTTCTACTTATAAGGAAGCAAATAATAAGACTATTTCTGCCAATTTTTTCTGATTAGCATAAAGTAAATAGAAGTATAAGCTTTTTAAGAATTATTTGTTGCAGGGATATGGAGAAAGTCATGTGAATGGTACACATCAGATTTTTTAAAGCTGAAACCAAAAAAAAAAGAATATCTCAAAAATGATCAACTCCAAGAAAAAAATATATTACCTGAATTGTGTGTTTTAACGTGCTCTACATTTTTTGTGCTTTAAGTTTTCGTCCATCTATTACGGTTTAGAAGTTATGCAAAAATCTGTAAAATTCATCCAAAATAAAGTAGTCTTCAGAGACCATTCCCAGAAAATGCAAGGTATACACTTTATTTGTAAGGTAAATATCTTTAATATATGATATTTTAATCAAAATCGTTACAGCCAATTTTAAGAAAATCAAAATCAATTTTTTTCCATGTAGAGGGTAGTTTGGATTGGGGGGAGTTTTTTGAAAATCCTCCTGTCGCATCCTTGGACCATACCAAACCTAAATACCAAGTTTGGTATTTAACGGCCTTTTCATTTTATGCGCTTTGCTGGCTACAGACACACACACACACACACACACACACACACACACACACACACACACACACACACACACACACTCACACACATGCAAACAGACATTTTTCTAAAGATGCCTTTTTGGATTTACGGGTCTCAAAGCACATATTTCCGGTGAAATTTCGGTATCTAATTTTTGGGCGCAATACAGTACCTTCTCTAAAATAAAAAATGTAAATGGCGTGTTATTTATGGACGCTGTTTAACTGATGTGGTTCTCAGCGTCCCATTCTATACTGGGCGTGAAAGACCGCTTAATTTTGCTCAGAGACCTCTCTATCAGGCTTGAGGTTGTTTTACGCGCCGTAAATCTACGACACGGGACCCAGGGCTTCACTTTCCTTCCGAAGGAAGCCATGCTAAGGATTTTTACACCCGAGAAAATCCATCGTCCTCCGCCGGGTTTGAACCCGCGACCTATGAAGTTAGCATGGTAACCATTACACCACGGAGAACGATAATACCTTCTCTATACACTATGTATATAGTACGTATAGAGAAAGTAAAACTGTAGTTTGTCTTTTAAGTAATAAAACAAAATATTAAAGATAATGATTTTGCTTTTCGACCAAAAACACACGAAGTGCATACAAATATTACGCAAGTTAATTACTTTAGGCATTTAATATTCGCAGAGATACGGAGAAGCTTCAAGCACACAATCATATGCATAAAAGAGATGGTTCCGAAATGACGCGGCACAAAATATGGCAGAGAAGAGACCTGCCATATTTCATAGTGCAGTTGAAGAATGGATGGTATTTTAGCCGAACGTTCCCTCGAGAGCTCTAGTTGTAAAGGATGGTGTTTCCAGAGGAACTTCTAATGTCAGATAAGGGTCAACCGGTGCCCTGGGTCTTGTTGTAGGCCACATAAACTGCCTTCCATGACAGAAGTAGCTATTCACTAGAAACAATAGAAAGCAGAAATATAACACATACTGATGCTCACTTTTAATTATACACAAGCTGGCCTCCCAATGTTACCCGGGTAACTTGTAAACTCGAAAGATGATTGAATTATATATTTTACATATATTACTCTCTTTTGACATTTTGTACAGTGATTTTGAAGATATTTATTTATAATTTATAATTACGTATAGTCCCGTTTATTATTAATAAAGGGATGAAAAATCCCCCTATAGTTACACAACGACTGTAAGCATTGGAGTATCTGACTTCGTTAACCTACCCCCCAAAAAGTCTCTGGAAATGCTGCATAAACTTTAAGTATTTTTTGCAGTGAAAGAATCTCAGATCGGAATGGTCGAGTATATACTTTTTCTAGCAGTATGTGCAGTATCACAGTTTGTAGAGAAGGTATTATATTGCACCTAAAAGCTTCCAAAAATGCATCTTTAGAAAAAGGTATTAGTGTGTGTGTGGACAGCATAACTCAAAGTTGGTTTAATACCAAACTTCGTATTTCCACAAAGATTTTCAGAAAAATCGATTTTCTATAAAATGACTATAACGATTTTGATTAAAACGCTGTATAATAAAGATGTTAACATATAAAATAAAATGTATATTCTGAATCTCTTGGGAATAGCCGCTGAAGTCCAATTACTTCTCAATGACTTTTGTATAACTGGTAACCATATGAGTGTACCATTCACATGGCTTTCTCTATATCTCTGCAACAAATTATTGTTAAAATGCTTATGCTTCTATTTACTTCATGCTAATCGAGAAAACATTAGCAATTCTAGTCTTATTTCGTGCTTCATTGTAAGTAGAAGCGAAAAAAGGTAGTACCATAGGTTAAAGTGAAAGTCAAAAGCTGGTTGTTATGTGACTGAGGTTACTTTGTTTGTATGGACACGAGTTGACAAATTCCTCTATGAGAAAAGTATAAGTTCTTTAAAGATGAAATCAAAAACAAGGAATAAATAAAAATTGAACAATTCCACGAAAGAAATGTAAATAACATAAATTGTGTTTTTTAACGTGGTCTACATTTTTTTTTGTGGCAAGTATAATGCATCTCTTATGGTTTAGCAGTTATGCAAGATGCTGTAAAACTCAACCAGAATAAAGTAGTTTTCAGAGGCTATTCCCAGAAAATTCAAGATATACAACGTATTTGTCAGGTAAATATCTTTTATATACGAAATTTTAATCAAAATTGTTATAGCCATTTTTGAGGAAATCAAAAATTTTGAAAAAAGTTCCATGTAAAGGTTAGTTTGAGGTGGGGAGATTTTTTACCGACTTTTGGTTTTTGAGTAATCATGTACATAGACACACGGACACACGGGCACACACACGGACCTTTTTCTGAAAATGCTTTTTTTGGATACAGGGAATCCTAAAACATATATTTCTAGTGAAATATCGGTATTGAATTTTTGGGTGGAGTACAATACCTTCTCTATACACTACGTACATAGTACGTGTAGATAAAGTAAAAATATTGATCTCCTATAAACACGTAATTTTTCACCTACAGAGATCTTCCGTCATATGGGTTCAATTGTAAAATACTTTTCTCAAACGTAAAGCCCTGATCCGTTACGTATTCACTTTTGTTTTACACCTAGAGATCTGAATTTCAATGACAATTGCCTGGTGATATGAGTGATATTAAAGGATTTGACTTTGAATTCCATTAATTTCCTTCTTCTGTTAAGGCGATAAATAAAAAGACCATTTCTGTTACGTGCATGTTGATTAGCATGATGTAAATAAAATAATTTACTTTTTTTACATAATGTTTAACGCTTTTACTACCATGACATCGCAGCCGATGACACTGATGATACATGGAATGAAGAATGCTTTAACCACTCGGCCACGGCACGGCCTCACTTTTTTAAGACGAGTTTGCAGAACAGCTAGAGTCATGTGAATGGAACACATCAAATGTTTACTTTCTACACGCGTATGCACAATGCTCTTACTTAGCAGATAGAGAAAGTATTGCATTCTACTCGAAAGTTTTATATCAGGATTTTGCCGAATATACATGTTTTGAGGACTGCTAAATCCAAAAAAGGATGTTTTACTAAATATAAGTGCGTGTGTGGATAGAATAATTTAAAAGTGAAAAGTACATTAAATACCAAATTCGGTATTTAGGTTGGGTACCTTCCAAGGATAAGACACAAAGATTTTCAGCCCAAACTATTTAACGAAGATTTTTAGCAATTTTCGATTTTCTAAAAAATGCTTTAACGTTTTTGAGTAAAATACCGTATATTATACTATTTGCATGGCAAATAAAATGTATATGAGAATTTTTTCGCGTCGTATTACACTGGGTTTTAGCTCACTCCACTCCTTTATTTCTCTTCTACTCATAATGTAGCAAGTAATAAGACCATTTCTGGTAATGTTTATCTAGATTAGCACGAAATAGAGAAAAAAATAAGCTTTATATCAATAATTTGTAGCAGAATCGGCAGAGAAAGTCATGTAAAAGGAACATATAAGATGTTTTAGATAATTACATAGTAAAATTTAAACCTTTGTTCCTTCGGTTTGAAACCATGATTATTAAATAACCCAATCATTACACAATTTTCGCATAAACCCTTAAAATATACAACGAAATAGAAGTGCATTTGATGAATATGAAGACTTCGCACTCTCAGGCCTCCAAGTTAACCGATTTCGAAAATACACATTATTCGCGACTATTATGAATAATGGTACTTATAAAATATTTAATTTCAAATATTAGCTCCATGCAATTTGCTCTCTCTCTATACAATTATTTAGCACACTCTCCTAACAATCTTTAATATAAAAACTTACAAGAAACAGAGAACAAAACATTCATCTTGAAGATTAATAAAGTATATTGGCACACTGATTTCTACTTACTGGGACTCTCAACTAAATGTTATAGCCTTCTCTACATGAATTGTCTTTTATACCTACAATGCTCAAGTACAAGGGCACAGTAAATCCTTTTTAATAACTTTGTGTTACATAAAATACATTAGAAGGTGTTTTAAAGATCATGTTTTAAAAAGGAATAGGATGGTTAAAGAATTGTAAAATCGCTTGAGTGGCCTTTGAGGTTACTCACATTACACACTCCCACATACATGCATGCATATATAATACTTATACATACATTCTTTGTAAAACATTCTTTTTCAATCTTGTAAAATATTGTACAATTGTTATAATGAGCTTTTAAAAACTGTAATATAACAAACAATGTGATGGGGTATACATACATACACATACATACATACATACATACATACAAATGAAAGGAAAGCATTGACATTCTGTTTACTATTTTGTCTTGTCCTAATAAGCCAAGTTATTCCTGCTTGGCTACCACCAAAGAGTAGCGAGTACTGCCACAGAGTATGCCTGTAACTTGAAATACACCTCAGTATCGAGGGAAGCCGAATGAAGTGAGATCAAGGACAAACACTTATACTATGACCTTCGCCCATAGTGGTACTGGCTATCATGCTCCCACTTCAGCCTGGCTCAGAGAATTGTTGAGTTCGCACGAACACTCAGATTCAGACGAGTGGAATCCTGTACTATACCCTCTCAGTTTTACGGCCTGTGCCAAAATTGTCTAAATCTAGGGTGCTAGACATAGTTCAATTCCTTGCAAAAACGAATATTTGAGCCATAAGTGTAAACAATGGTTTCTCTGGATATGGTACATACAGATTCTTAATACTAAACATAATAAGAATGATCATCATCAATAAAAAGGAGAGAAAGAAACGAGGAAACGATGGATTAAATAAGATTCTCAAGAAATAGTTTCCAGAAATGTACTATATGCCAAGGGAAATTATAATTTTCCTAGACCAGCCACAGCTCTCTACAAACCAATAAATACAGTAAACTCAATAAAGAATTTACAGCTTTGCATCCACTTCTTTAAGGCAGTATTCGGATAAAGTTAATTTGACTTACAATGAAAACCAGATGTAAGCATAATATAAAGTAGAAAGAAAAGTGTAATAAAACAGCACACAATGAATCTCGCCAAAAAAATAAAGGTTGAGTCAATTGAAAGCTTTGAAAATAGCGAGACTAACACTTTAAAATTTATGTATATATCAAATGTAGAAAACAGCCAATGAGACTGCCTCCGAGGTCGAGTGGTCAGCGAGCTGACTTCTCACCCTGAAGTCCCGGGTTCGATTCCCGGAATTATTCCCTATCCCCCATAGAGTCTGGAAGTATGAATGTGAGAGTGAATGTGCGTGTGTTTAGTAATATAAACTTTAACCTAATGTTCTGAACCTATAGTTTCACAAGTGAAAACCCCCGATATGACCATTGATGTTAAAGGGGGCTATACAAATGAAGCAATAAAAAAAAAAAAAAAAAAAAAAAAAAAAAAAAAACAGCCAATGAGAGTGATTCTCATCATTTGACTAGTCTGTCATCTCATACCACATTTTCTGTTGCCATGTGTAGAGCTTTTGTGTAAAATCATCGGACAGAAAACGCAGTTAATATAAAGCCAATATTGGAATTTGAACACTGAGTTTTGTAGTTTATATTTAAAGATTTTCTAAATCAATGAAAGCAGAGGTCGTCAGAGCCCACCTGGGTAGTGTGGTGGTAGCATGTCTTCCTCACATTCAACAGGTCGCGAGTTCGAATCTCGCTTAGGCGAGTTACCCGGATAAGGTTTTTTCGAGGTTTTCCCTTGTCCTGAATGTAGAGTAACTTTAAGCTCCATGGACCCCGAGATCATTTGAGCATCATTTCGCCAATTTCATTCATCGCCCGATATGACCAACTAGGTAAAAGGACGTTAAAGTACAAAAAAAAAAAAAAAAAAAAAAAAAAAAAAAAAGCAGGTCATCAGCGTTTACAATGAATTTCACTTCACTAACAGACAAATTAGATTTAGGCTTGTCTGACGTGATTCTGTAGCAACATTATTCTATTTTATGAATAGCTATTTTCTATATTGAAGGAAGTCCCTATATTTTTCATAAAGGTGGGAGGAATAACAATTTATAAATGCATTTGCATTAAAATATTAATATTTATTTAATAATAATCTGTGACAAAATTCTTTATATCTGTGTAAAGCTCTATAGGATATTTATTGTTAGTAAAGTGAGATTTGCACATTTATGACTAATATAATTAACAATTATTGCAAGTTATCCCTTTGCGCTAGCCCATTTCAAAATTGGTAAGGCAAACATAATTCTCGACGGACATATTTTTTGAGATCTTTATTAATTATTATTGAATTCATTTTTAATAATTCTCAAACATCATGGTTCATTAATTATTTGCCAGTTGAGACACTGGAAGACAGTAGGAAGGATAAAATTAAGATCGGAGCTGATAATTTTTTTGTGATATATAAGTTATGATTGCAACTAAGTGAGGAGAGCCCATTTTTCTTCATTGTGTCTGTTACATTACATCCCCACGCAATATATTGAAATCGCCCATTAGAATA
Organism: Hymenopus coronatus; assembly: GCA_030762935.1. Taxonomy (NCBI): domain Eukaryota; kingdom Metazoa; phylum Arthropoda; class Insecta; order Mantodea; family Hymenopodidae; genus Hymenopus; species Hymenopus coronatus. The sequence goes on along the minus strand of CM060888.1, from coordinate 130,006,123 downwards.
AACTGGCGAGAAAATTGACCTTCACATCTTCTTTTGATTTTGAAATTGCAATTTGTACCTTATATAAACTAATTATATGGATTGAACTAACATGAACTTTTGATCTGTAAATAACTAAAGACTGTTTCTCAACTATTCTTACTAATCAATTACTTTATTTAGTCAATATGCGCTGTTCAAGAGAATAATTCATTTCGCAGCACAGGGATAAATATACAATAGTGAACACGATAATATATAGTGGCCACGAAGAGCCATAAAACATCCTCGTATAAAACTGACGAGAAAATGTATAATAGTGACCACAAAATTATATAAAGGTGACTACGAAAATTGATAAAAGTGACTATGAAAATCTTTAAAATCGATCATGGAAATCTATAAAAGTGATCATGGGAATTGATAAAAGTGACTATGAAAAATCTTTAAAATCGATCATGGAAATCTATAAAAGTGATCATGGGAATTGATAAAAGTGACTATGAAAATCTTTAAAATCGATCATGGAAATCTATAAAATTGATCATGGAAATTGATAAAAGTGACTATGAAAATCTTTAAAATCGATCATGGAAATCTATAAAAGTGGCCACGGAAATCGATAAAAGTGACTATGAAAATCTGTAAAATCGATCATGGAAATCTATAAAAGTGGCCACGGAAATCGATAAAAGTGACTATGAAAATCTGTAAAATCGATCATGGAAATCTATAAAAGTGACCATGGAAATCGATAAAAGTGACTATGAAAAGCTTTAAAATCGATCATGGAAATCTATAAAAGTGACCATGGAAATCTATAAAAGTGACCACGGAAATCTACAAAAGTGACCATGGAATTCGATAAAAGTGCCTATGAAAATCTTTAAAATCGATCATGGAAATCTATAAAAGTGACCACAGAAATCGATAAAAGTGACTATGAAAATCTTTAAAATCGATCATGGAAATCTATAAAAGTGATCATGGGAATTGATAAAAGTGACTATGAAAATCTTTAAAATCGATCATGGAAATCTATAAAAGTGATCATGGAAATTGATAAAAGTGACTATGAAAATCTTTAAAATCGATCATGGAAATCTATAAAAGTGGCCACGGAAATCGATAAAAGTGACTATGAAAATCTGTAAAATCGATCATGGAAATCGATAAAAGTGACTATGAAAAGCTTTAAAATCGATCATGGAAATCTATAAAAGTGACCATGGAAATCTATAAAAGTGACCACGGAAATCTACAAAAGTGACCATGGAAATCGATAAAAGTGACTATGAAAATCTTTAAAATCGATCATGGAAATCTACAAAAGTGACCATGGAAATCTATAAAAGTGACCACGGAATAACTGCCAACAATGGGATAAGAATTTCATGGGAAGACATCAATTCAATATTAGCATAAATAGGGTCTATCAGTATGCTTAATCCAAGATTCACTTCTCTTCATTTTATTCCTTTCCTTTACGGCTCTTCAAGGACTGGTTTTGTCTCTGCTTTATTAAGTTGTAACTGAAACATTCCCGACCTGTTACTAATCTTGTTCAATGTTAGTAATAACTATGTATACGACACGTTCGGTCGATAATGGCAGAATCAAGGCTAAGCCTTTATAGGCCATTAGGTAGAAGTGAAGGCCTGCCTGGTGTGAGTGCCCCCTGCAGGTCATTGTAACCGTAATGAATACCAACTAGCTGCTGGCCAGGATTCGTGTGATTCATGCTCTTACGTCATCATCATCAGCGGATGCTGAGGAAGCTGTAACTGCGCGCAACATGGGAATAAGCACAATATGCATTTGCTATTAGTACAGCCAATTTAGAGTTCAAGAGCAGACTCAAACAAGATACTTCATGTCTACAACATATCTAGTTGTAGTTGTTATTCTTTCTCTACATATTAGTTTCTAATCTTTTGGAAAACAAGGCCTTCCATCTCTTATTAGATCTGCCGGGTATATTTGTATATTCCTTGTGCGCATTTACAAATTCTCGCCTTCTAGTCAATCGTTTCAATTTCCACATATTTATGCAATGTAATTGTTTCATCTTTAAAATGGTATTTTACGTCTGTATATGCGTTTTGTTTTTATGTTCAATTTCAGAGGCAGTTTATTATTCCAGATTAGTGCTTTCTAAAAGTATGAGTATAAAATTGTTCAAAGGATTTCTAAATATTGACCGTCTATCGATAGTGCTTAAACCGGTGTAAACCAAGTTGGTTTCTATCTTTAATTTTAATAAATATATTTTTAATTTCATAGCAAGCATACTTGATGAGGGATGAGTTGGATTGTGTGCTAAAATTAAGTAAAATTAAGTAAAATTAAACAACGAATTTTGGCCAAAACTCAAGCTTTTAAAAACAAATGAAAACATTGGTTTCATTAACAATACTTTTAGTTTATTTTTATACTCATAGATTCAATTTTTTATATTTATATGAATACCTCAAAATAATATAAATTCACCTCAAATCTCTTTATACCTTTAACTTCTGCATGTTTTATAGCATTAATTTCTAACGCTCATCGCACAGAACGTGTGATATTTTAAACGGACAGAAGCACTTTCATTACTATACATTAAAATTCTCTGATTATGAAATGAGAAACTTGAATTTCTTCAAATGCGTTCGTCTTTAAGCTGATGCACACACCCTTGAACAAACGCCTAATCCTATATATTTGTCGCAGAACGTGCCACGCAGGCTAACCATGGCACTGACCTTGACATCCCTAAACTAGAATGTATAATGTTTTTCTCATACTTTTGCTTCAATTTAACCAGACTTCTAGTCAAACTGTTTATGATACCAAGCCCAAAGCTATAATTTCGTTTTAATTGATTTTTACTTTCTCTACACGCACTATGTACATAGTGTATAGAGAAGGTATTGCACTCCACCCAAAAATTCGATACCCAGATTTCACCGGAATTATATGTTTCAGGGTTCCCTGTATCCAAAAAGAGCATTTTCGGAAAAAGTTCCGTGTGTTTGTGTGTGTGTATGTGTGTCAACGTGACCGTGTGTCTGTGAACACAATAACTCAAAAACGAAAAGTCGGTAAAATACCAAAGTTGGTACTTAGGTTTAGTTTGTTCCAAGGATGTGACACAAAGATTTTGAGAAAAATCCCCCCACCCCAAACTACCCTTTATATGCAACTTTTTTCGAAAATTTTGATTTTCTTAAAAATAGCTCTAACGATTTTGATTAACGTTTTGTATTTTAAAGATATTTACCTGACAAATAAAATGTATATCTTGACTTTTCTGGGAATAGCCTCTGAAGACTACTTTATTCTGGATGAATTGTACGGTTTCTTAAACCGTAAGAGATGGAAAAAACGTACCACACAAAAACCGTAGACCACTTTAAAACATACAATTTATGTTATATGTATTTTTTTCCATGGAGTTGATTGTTTTTGAAATATTCGTTGTTTTTGGTTTCAACTTTAACAAATTATATTTTTCTCACTCAGGACTATGTCAATTACTGTCCATAAAACAAAGGAACATCAGTCACATAGCAACCAGCTTTTGACCATCAGTTTAACCTATGGCACTCCCTTATTTCGCTTCTACTTACAAGGAAGCAAGTAATAAGACTAGTTCTGCTATTTTTTTCTCGATTAGCATGAAGTAAATAGAAGCATAAGCTTTTTAACAATAATTTGATGCAGACATGTAGAGAAAGTCATGTGAATGGAACACATAAGATTTTTAATCTTCAATAAGGCTTAATTTCATGATATGATTATATCTGGGGTAAAGTCCGCGGTTGAAAAAGCCGAGGGTTTCGAAGATAAAATAGATACAGAGCCCCCGATATGACCTTAGATGTTAAAGGGGGCTATATAAATGAAACAATAAAAAAGAGAAAAGATATCAACACAGAACTTTGTTACAAATTTACAGTACCTTACTCTATTTTTCAACGTAATCTCCATTGTTATCAAGGTATTTCTTGTCAATGCAGATGATGATGTGAGCCAAGGATTGGCAAATTTATTCACCCCCCCGCCAAAAACGCCGGTTTTAGTGAATTCTTTTATCAATGTTTACTTTTTGCTTCTGCATAACGATTGATGAACTTTCATCCCGGTCTTTGTCGATTACAATAGTTCTTCCTTGATTACTCTAAATTATGTATCATTTCCTAACTGAAGACTCGTTCCTTGCATTAGAAATGATCTTATTACTCGCTTCCATGTAAGTAAATTCGTGTATCAGAAAAGTATACGTTTTTCAAAGTTGAAACCGAAAACAAGGAATATCTCAAAAACGATAAACATGACGAAAAAAAGTATGTATCATAAATTTTGTGATCTAATGTGCTCTACATTTTTGATGTGGTAAGTTTTTGTCCATCTCTTACGGTTTAGCAGTTATGCAAAAATCTGTAAAATTCATCCAAAATAAAGTAGTCTTCAGAGGCCATTCCCAGAAAATGCAAGGTATAAAGTTTATTTTTCAGGTAAATATCTTTAATATATGATATTTTAATCAAAATAGTTACAGCCATTTTTAAGAAAAATCAAAATTTTCGAATTTTTTCCATGTAGAGGGTAGTTTGGGTTGGGGGGAGTTTTTTGAAAATCTTCCGGAAGATACCACACTTAAATACCAATTTTGGTATTTAATGGACTTTTCATTTTTGAGCTATGCTGTCCATAGACACACAGACACACACGGATCTTTTTCCAAAAATGCTTTTTTTTTTTTGAATTCAGGGGGACCCTAAACGTGTATTTCCGGTGAAATCTCAGTGTGGAATTTTTGGGTTAAATACAATACCTTCTCTATACACTATGTAATAGTACGTGTAGAGAAAGTAAAATCAAACACTCTACCATTTGCGGTAGAAAAGAATAACATCCGCATTGAAAAACTGGTACCGCTTGACAATAAATATCTTAGGAGAATAGAGGTGACGTTGTAACATTGTAAATGCAGTTTTGTGTTTAGTTATGCCAAATCGTCTGATACATTCTGGATTGTCCTCGTATAACAGCGCAAGTGGCGACTTTTCCGTTTTGGAATTCCGATTATACGTTTCCGGATAGTATTGGTTGTGTGAAATAATAATCATCAGTATGGTGAAACAGAGTGCTTCCGTGTGTTTTTTTGAAAGGAAGAATGTTTCAGTCGTATAACTACTCGGTCAAATCTAAATGTGTATGTCACATCACTATTTGCGAAAATGTAAGTACGAGGGCCATTTATTTCAACCTAAGATAGGCTATAAATAAAAGACAAGTTCATAGAAAACAATTATTTTATTACCAAAAGTTTTGTACACTTATGATTACTTTTCAATATAATCACCGAAAATATTAAGACATTTATCGTACCTGTGCACATGCTTCAAAAATATTGTCACCAATGACTTCAAATGAGCATTGACGTTGTTTTGAAGATCTTCGTGCTTTACGACGTTTGCGGAGAGCCATTTAAAACAAACGAAGAGGAATGCTGACTTCAGGAATTGTGTTGATCCATGACAACGCTCATCCACACAACCCATCGACTCCTTGAACAATTTCAATAGGACATTTTCGATCATCCGCCGTACAGTCCTGACCTGGCACCCAGCGACTTTCACCTTTTCCCTGAACTAAAGACGTAGCTAGGAGGGCAGCACTTTCAAAACAACAAATCTTATCAGTGACACAAGTTTCAGAAAAATTCATTTAGATTGAACACTTTTCAGATGTACATTTTATTTATGATGTAAATATGTTTGATATGCTTTATTTAAATCAAAACCGTTATAGCCATTTTTGAGAAAATGAAAATTTTCCAAAAACATTCCATGTGAAAGTAGTTATGGTTAGAGGGATTTTTATGAAAATATTCGGGTCGCATTCTTCGAAGATATTGAATAGTTTTATATACCAAGTTAACCGACCTTTCTTTTTGAACCATGCTGTCCACACACACACACACACAAACACACACGGACTTTTTTCTAAAAATGCTTTTTTCAGATTCAGGGTATCTCAAAATATATACTTCTGGTGATATCCCGCTATGACTTTTTTGGGTAGAATGCAACACCTTTATTTTCTATGTATATTATGCATACGTGCTAAAGAAACTAAAATAGTAAACTTGCAGAAACATAAGTAAGTACAGGTCGTACATCTGATTTAGAAATTCTTTAGTTTCGGTTTGACTTATTGCACCGTAAAATATTTCTACACAGAAAATAAGAGATTATAAAGGTTAAAAATCTTACGTGTTCCATTCAGATGAATTTCTCTACATCCTTGGAACAAATTAATAAAAATCGTATTTTTCCATTTACTTCATTTACTGGAGATAAACATCTTATAAGTACAAGAAGGGAATATACTATGCTAAAGCGGTTGCTATGTGATGGAAAGTCCATATCTTTTCATGGCCAGGAATTTACAAATTCCCATATGAGAATATGATTTGTTCCAATCCTATAACTTTTTCTAACTTTTCCACATACCAACTATTCTTACTAAAGATTATTCTTTTACCTACATCATGCTAATCCAGTTAAACATTAGCAAAACTGTTCTTATTACTTGCTTCCTTGTAAGCAGAAGAGGAATGAGTTACATTTAAACTAAAGCGACAGTCAAATATTTAAATGCTACATGAAACAATTGAGGTACGTCTCGTTTTGTATGGATTTGTTTGAGAAAATTTAGGTTGTTTAAAACCGAAACAAGTACCAAGGAGTATGTCAAAAAACGTCCAACTCTACAAGAGAAAGGCATATTACATAAATTATGTGTTTTAACAGAATGTAAATTTTTTATGTAGAAAGTTTTTGTTTAGCTCTTAAGGTTTAACAATTATGCAAAGTTATGCAAAACTCATTCCAGAATAAAGAGGTCTTAAGAAACCGTTTCCAGAAAATTCAAAATATACATGTTATTTGTGATGTAAATGTCTTTAATATTATAATCCTAACCGATAGAACCATTTTTGAGAAAAACGAGATTTTCAAAAAATGTTCAATGTAAAGAGTAGTTTGTGGTGGGGGGATTTACTTGAAAATCTTCGTGTTGCATCCTTGGAAGATAACAATAATAACTCCATGGCACGACAGCTCACAAGGAATCTTGGCCTACCGCCCGGCCGCTGCGTCCCCCATCTCGGTCCATGGATGGAGTGCAGTATTGGCGGGTGAGACGTGGTCAGCGCCTCAAATATCAATACTTGCTTCATTTGCGCAATTATATGTTTACTCATCAAGATCACTTTGTTTTCGGGTTGGCTAGTACCTCAACATACAAGACCTACGTGTTTATTTTACTGAAGCCGTGGTCAAAAGGCGTAATCTTGAGTGGACGGACCTCGCAATGATGAATGTTGTATCGGAACTGAGGCGTGGTGTGGTGTGTGAAAAAGCGGAAGCAAAACGATAGTCTATACTGACAGGTGTTGATTTCGTAGTGCAGTTAAGACCTTGCAAAACACATTAGATAGTAATGGTGAGAAAACGGTCTGTGAGAAAACTGTTAAGGGAAAAAGAAAAATCAACAGACTCGAGTATATGCACGTTTATATACCATTTATCAGGAAATTTGTATCTGTACCCCTAATACCCTGTATTTAAAATTAACGTGGAAATTCCTATTAACAAAATAGTATAAAAAGAAGAGTTTATGACAGATTGTCACCCCTTAAAAGAATCTGTCATTAAACCTTCGATATAATTACGGCTTATGAAGAATGATCATAATCTATAGTCTGAGCAATGGCACCCCCTTTTTACAGCTCTAGGAAATGTTATGCCAAAACAAATCCGTGTTTCACGCCCCAAACTCTGTGAAAGACTTCCTGGAAAATACATATACTGAAAACACAATTTTCCGGCCTTGTCTGTGAATCTTATAGCTTGCTTTCCTGACGCTTTGTGCCAGGCGAGATGTGCGGGATGAAAATGACACGCCTTCTTTTGAAATTTTAAATTGCGAAGCTGCGCAGGAAGACGCCAGCACCGTCAGCATAAAGAGATAGGCTCCTGCACTCTGTTTAAAGCGTTAGAGGTTCAAACCTAGCCAAAATCGATACCGCTTTTCAAGTTAGAAGAACGGATTCCTCCGGAGTGGTAGAGAGGGCAGGGGGGGGGGATCATTTCATAATCCTACATCACACAGACTTCCAACAATAGATGTCCGTAGATTTCCGGGAATGAGATGCCAAAGATAGAGATATTAGAAAGAATACTGCTTGCTTATAGTTAGTAACAAAAAGATTTTAACAAATATGAATTTTAGCATGGGTGGTAGTATTTTAAAGTGTTTTGATAAGACGAAATTTTTAGGCATTGTTTTAGATCAAAACCTTACTTGGCATCAACAGATTGATCATATATGCACCAAATTAAATAAAGCATGTTTGCTATTAAAAATGAGCTGAAAATGAGTTTGGACATTAACTGCTTGCCACTGTACAATCATTTTATCATACAATATTTTAATATGGGGATCTGCAACTGAAGTAAATATGGTATTTTTAATTCAGAAGAGAGTACCTATAATAATTCTTAATATGAAGCCAAGAGATTTATTAAGACATGTTTTTAAACAATTTTATATTTTTACTCAGACTGACTTATAATTCTGCACTATTTTATAAAAACAATTCATATTTATTCACTCTCAGCTATGACGTACATAATCATTTTACTAGAAGTAAGAATGACATCCATATAGGAAAATATAAAACAACAAAATCACCAAAGTGCCTCATAAGTAAAATAGTCAATGCTCTCCCATATGATATTATTAAAATAAATATTATGTGCAAATTTACACACGTTCATTTTTACATGACAAAACTTTTTACAGTTTAAGTGAATTGTTTAATTAATGTTCATGTATGACCAGTCTATCTGCACAATGTATGGCAATAGACAATAAATCTATCTATCTATTAGTAGGAGAAAACAACACTACCCTTAACGATATGCTCCACTTTACTTGGCCACTAAGGAAATTAATCTGTTGTGCTACATTGATGTGAATTTCTTAATTCATTCTTCCACAAACTATGTTAAAGGTACAGGGTACCATGAAGGGGTCAGAAATGACAATTTGGCATAGTTAAAGTCTCTGAAGTTTTCTGATTCGAAAAATATATACTTTTAATATAATATGTCAAATTTTAGCGTTTAAATGTCCTTTTTAACATGGCGCGTAATCTTTTAAGTGCTCCCGGACAGAGCGCTTTCTGCTTTCTAAGATGATAGAAACTTGAGGGAAATTTTCATGCTGAACGAGCTGCCCAACAGTCCACAATGCAAGCCAGGACCAATAGGAGAGGCTGACAGAGTCCAGGAATAAAGATTCATATGATTATGACCCTGGGATGTATTGAAGTAAGTCAGATTAGCATTAGTTAAATTTTCTCGATATCACATTTTCTGATATACATGTACCTTTTACTCAGGAACCATTGATGCTAGAATGTTGAAATTTTCTACAATTATCTAACGCACATTAATGACTTCTGACTGTCTGATTCATTAGCCTAGCTTACAAATTATGGAAATTAGCAATTTTTAACCACGTGAATTTTAATCTTCTTTTTTCCCAAAAATGAGGTATTTTTAAAATAATTATTTTGAGCCATATACTTATAATTCTGGCAGTTAGAGCATATAAGTATAATCAGAGAATGTGTAAAAATTTGAATATTTTGCTTTGAAAAGTTTCTGAATAAGAGGTACCTAAATCACCCATGTTTTTTCATATATATTTTCTTTTTTTCTCCAATATTATAATGTTTTAAAAATACATCTTTGCAGATAAAATCATAAACGCTTCACCAAGTGAAATGAGACTGTTATTGTATGTACTATGACAAAATGTTTATGAAAGTTATTAAGTACTTAAACAGCGGTATACAAAAACTTAACATAAGTAAGGTTCAACGTGGATTGTCGATTACATAACGATTCCTCTAAATATACTATAATACCGTCAAATTCTTTAAGTCTAAAGATCATAGCTAGTAATACTCTAGTATTAAACTTTGACAATAAAAATAAGTGAGGGTTTACTTTTGACAAATTGATAAAACCTTACAATCACACTACCTTTTACCCTAAACAAAATTTGGAAAACCATAGTCATAATGGAAGAGCGGGGCTTGAACCACGTCTTCCCAATTTCGCCGGTTGCTCTAAACAACTGAGCTACCATGGCACACCTGGACGGATATAATTCCTCAATTGAACCGCATTTTCCCCGGAAAATAACAAGATCACAAATTTATTTTGAGAAGTTACACCATTGATTATTTACAAAGGTCTATGCTTCGACCAACTATTGAGTTAATTAATTACAATTAACTTTCATTAGCTATTTGTCATAGGACATGGGTTGCTATTAGTGTGAGATTGAAGAATCTATATTCACGAATGCCCTCTAGATTGAAAAATATTTTTTCATTCTTTTTTACTTTCTCTACACATACTATGTGCATTGTGTATACAGAAGGTTTGCATTCCATCCAAAAATTCGAAACCGACATTTCACCGGATATACGTGTTTTGGGTCTCCCTGAGACCAAAAAAAGTATTTTCAGAAAAAGGTCCGTGTGTGTGTCTGTGTGTCTATGGACTTCATAACTCAAAAACTAAAAGTCTGTTGAATACCAAAATTGGTATTTAAGTTTGATATCTTTCAAGGATGCGACCCCAAGATTTTCTCAAAAATGGCTCTAACGATTTTGATTAAAACATCGCATACTAAAGCTATTTATCTCACAAATAAAATGTATATATTGATTTTTCTGGGAAAGCCTCTGAAGACTACTTTATTCTGGATAAATTTTACGGAATTTTGTATAACTGATAAACCGTAAGAGATAGACAAAAACTTATCACACAAAAAATGTAGAGTACGCTAAAACACACAATTTATGTTATAAACATTTTTTTCGTGGAGTTGATCGTTTTTTGAGATATGCCTTGCTTTTGGTTTCACCTTTGAAGAGCTTAGCTTTTCTCATGCAGGAATGTTGTCAACTCTTAGCCATACAAACAAAGGAACTTCAGTCTCATAGTAACCAGCTTTTGACTATCACTTTAACCTATGGTACTCCCTTATTTCGCTTCTACTTACAAGGAAGCAAGTAATAAGACTATTTCTGCCATTTTTTTCCCCCGATTAGCATGCAGTAAATTGAAATATAAGCTTTTCAACAATAATTTGTTACAGAGATGTAGAGAAAGTCATGTGAATGAAACACAACAGATTTTTCCATTCTTTTTCTTCAAAAATGACATCTGTGAAGGTCACTTCATTTCAAAAGATAGTTTGGACAAAATGGTAAAACTTAAAATATGGACAAAGGCCTACGACGTAATAAATGTTCATCTCGTTAAAGCCCACAACGGATATAAAATATTTTTATGGTGTAAAAAGCCTCCAAAATATTCTTTAATATTGGGTGAAACTTGAAAATACTTTATATGTTTTCCACCGCAAAACTATAATAAACGTGTACATCAAGTGAAGAGTTGATTCAAGCTCTAACTTCCTTTGCATCTTGCATCTCTGAATACATTATCTCTCTGGTGGTTATCTGATGTTTAATTTAATTCCGAGATCGAATAAAGGAGGACATTTCTACAGCCCAAGTTGTTGCCCTTTGTCATTCTGAAATGCGGCTCAGATATGGTAGACAAACATCGCATATAAAGTACCAGGAAAATTTTCTCTTTGACGATTTCAATCAAATCTAAAAGGCTTCTGTTATATAACATGTCAATACTAAAGCCGGTAATAGGCACTCTACAGTACCAAACCAGCCTGAAAACTTATTATTCAAATATGTTTTGTTTGCACAATATTCGTATGAGAAGCTGTTCTTTGATATAATGATAAAAAACGCAATAAAGATAAAAGCATACAAATTAAACCCCTTCGTTTCACAAAGAAGAGAATAAAACAGCAAGCGCTTTCCAATTAAGTTTTCAGCACTATACATATACATTTTCATACTGCTCTTGTTACTTCTTGGGAGTTCTGCAGTCACTCTTAAACATTTCAGTAATAAAACCAAGCAAGTGGAACGTAAACTACAGCAAACCTGTATTTACGCTGTAGAAGCATAAGGCTGTTTCGAAAAGACACCGAACGAATGTGGCTTATACTTGAACAATTCTGAAGTTTGTTATCTCAGTTTTGAAACTATTTTAGGTAGGTTTTTATTTAACATCCAAAATTATATAATTTTGAGATTAGGCAGCGCAAGAAGCGTGTGATTCCACAAACTCACACCCCGGAGGATGTTCTCGGCAGGTAGGTGTCATCAAATCAGCAAACTCGTCCTAGTTTTCAGGAAAGGGGCAAAGGGCAGTTATCTTCTCAATAGACTATTCATGACTAGCAACAGACATATTTATCCATAACCGCGAGTAACTTCTACTTATTATCCTGTTAATCTAGTAATTATTCTAATATTAAATTTTTAACAAATACTATTATTAACAACAAACACTGGCTATTCAATTTAAAAAGTTTCACTTAGTATTTCGAGTTAAATACAGTAAAATAGAGATCTTGTCTCACTGCGAAAAGGATTTAGATTTGTTCAACTTTATCCACAATCTTTGGTAATATTTTGATAATATTCTTTTCCTTTCTGTGTTTATCAAATTATTACCTTTGCCTTCACTATCTCTAACATTTAAATACGTCTAAAAGATAATATTAGTGGCACTTGCATCCCAGCTTAATTCCTCCGACATTTTGTTTGTTTGTTTGTTTCTTTCTTTCTTTGTCCTTTATGATAAAATATATTGCGAGAAAAGACAAGACATTGAAGGCATAGCTTCTTTAGCGGGGTTTCATAAGACAAAAAACCTTAATCATAGCTAAGCACTGTGCAGCATATCGCCATGTTTACGGAAACACGAACAAATCTGGTTTGTGCCATTCACATTACTTTCTCTGCATCTCTGCAATAACTTATTGTTAAAAATATTATGCTTCTATTTACTTCATGCTAAACGAGAAAAATTAGCAGAAATGGTCTTATTGCTTGCGAAATAAGGTAAATTGATAGTCAAAAGCTGGTTGCTATGAAACTGAAGTTCCTTTGTTTGTATCGACAGGAGTTGACCAATTCCCGTATGAGAAAGTACAAGTTTTTTTAAAGCTGAAACTAATAACAAAATATCTCAAAAATGGTCAACCTCAGGAAAAAATGTATGCAACATAAATTGTGTGTTTTAAAGTGCTCTACACTTTTTGTGCAGTTAGCTTTTGTCTATCTCTTATGGTTTAGCAGTTACGCAAAATTCAGCATAATTCATTTAGAATAAACAGGTCTTTAGATGCTATTCGCAGAACATTCAAGATATAAATTTTATTTCACTTATAAATATTTTTAGTATGCGGTATTTTAATCAAAATCGTTATAGCCATTTTTGAGAAAATCAAAATTTTCGAAACTTTTTCCATGTAAAACGTAGTTTGGAGAGGGGGGATTTTTCTCCAAAATTTCGTGTTGCTTCCCTGGAGGATACTAAACTTAAATACCAAGTTTGGTGTTTTACCGACTTTTCGATATTGAGTTATTGTGTTTACTGACACATGGACACACACAACCACGCGCGCGCGGACCTTTTGCTGAAATACTTTTTGGGATACTGGGGATCCTAGAAAGTTTATCTCCAGTGAAATCTCGGTACCGTTAAAAACCAAATTGGGTAATTAGGTTTGGTATCCTCCAAGGATGTGACACGAAGCCTTTCAAGAAAGTTCCCCAATCACAAACTACCCTTAACATGGACAAATTTCGAAATTTCGAAAATTCTTAAAAATAACTAGTGCTTTTGATTAAAAGCCCGTATATTTAAGCTATTAACATCCCAAATAAAATGTATATCTTGAATTTTCTTGGAATTGCCTCTGAAGACCTCTTTATTTCGGATGAATTTTGCCGAATTTTGTTTAGCTGCTAAACCGTTAGAGATAGCCAAAAACCTATTACAAAAAATGTAGATCTCGTCAAAGCACACAATTTATATCCTTTGCGTTTTTGTTGTGGCAGTAACCGTTTCCAAGATATTCCTTTTTATTGGTTTCAATTGTGAAGTACTTTTACTTTTCTCAGACAGGAATTGTCCGTTTTTCTTTTGTGCTATTCCTGGTCCAGCAAAGAAGGGGTGACAATTGCCTAACGGCAGCTTTTAAAACATTTGACTATCACCTTAATTCTCTTTTATTTATAAGGAACTAAGTAATAAGAACATTCTGCTAATGTTTATCTTGATTAGCATTGTGTAGAAAGAACAATTATCCTTTGTAAAAAGTTTGTGAGAAAGTCATGTGAACGTAACATATTATATTTTTACTTTCTCTATACGTGCTATGTATATAGTGTATAGAGAAGGCATTACACTCCACCAAAAATTCGATACCGAGAGTTCCCCGGAAATATATGTTTTGGGGTCCCCTGTATCCAAAAAACGTATTTTCAGAAAAAGGTCCATGTGTGTGTGTGTGTGTGTGTCCGTGTGTCCATGTGTCCTTGTGTCCGTGTGTCAGTGTGTCCGTGTGTCTGTGAACATGATAATTCAAAAACGAAAAGTCGGTAAAATACCAAACTGGGTATTTAAGTTAAGTATCTTCCAGGGATGCGACATGAAGATTTTGAGAAAATTCCCCCCACCCCAAACTACCCTTTATATGGAACTTTTTTCGAAAATTTTTATTTTCTAAAAAATGGCTCTAACAATTTTGATTAAAATATCGTATATTAAAGATATTTACATGACAAATAAAATGTATATTTTGAACTCTCTGGGAATAGCCTCTGAAGACTACTTTATTCTCGGTCAATTTTACGGAGTTTTGCATAACTACTAAACCGTAAGAGATGGACAAAAACATATCACACAAGAAATATAGAGCACCTTAAAGCACACAATTTATGTTATACACATTTTTTTCATGGAGTAGATTGTTTTTGAGATACTCCTTGTTCTGTTTTTTTTCAGCTATAAAGACATACTTTTCTCATACAGGAGTTTGTGAACTCGTGTCCATACAAACAAAGGAACTTCAGTCGCAGAGCAACCAGCTTTTGACTATCACTTTAACCTATGATACCCCCTTATTTCGCTTCTACTAACAAGGAAGCAAGTAATAAGACTATTTCTGCTAATTTTTGCTCCATTAGATGAAGTAAATAGAATAATTTGTTGCAGTGATATAGAGAAAGTCATGTGAATGGAACACATCAGATTTTTTTATAAAATATTCAGAGATAATAATTAACTTAGTAAGATTTACTCTTGTTTCGGGTTATTTTGAAGCATTTTGTATCTTATGATATAAGCTCAGAGGAATCCTAAGCTGTCCGGATGATTAACTGCCAGTTAGTTGTCTTGGGAATATGTAGTTGATTGAGGCGACCTTTTGACTCATGTTTCATTTGTTGACACTTGTTTCCCTTCCCAAGCCAAGAGGGCCGTTAACCTTGGCCGATTTTTAAGTGTTTTGAGCGCAGCTTGAATGTTCTTATTTGGTTTTCCAAGCTCTCCTTAATTAGCTGCCGCCTGAAATACCAGCTCGCTGAATACAGAACCCCGCAAAGCGGCGAAACAGAAAATTAAAGCAAATATTTGACATGAGGTAAAATTTTAAGCGTTCCTCTTACCGTAAGGTTTCATAAACTGTTCCTGTTTTCTTCTAATTAACGTTTGAAGACATTTACCTTTATGTATAGGTAGTGTACGGACAGGAAAGCAGATAATCACAGCAATTAAAACTGCTTTTGGTTATTCTTCCATGCATTGCTGAAATACAGGAAGTCTAACAAACAAACCACGTGGAAACTTTACAAAATACTTAAAATGAACAGTCATCTTTTTACATTCTCTTCTACTTATACAGGGTGTTAAGGAACTATACCAAAATAATTTGCGAGATTGTGCACGTGACTGATATAAGTAGTTTGAGATCGGCGATGCATGGTCCCCGGATAAACATAACGCAGCTACATAGCGTTAAACGTGTGATTGATAAGTCGGTGTTAAAGCAAAACAGGTTGACAAAATGGCTTAGAATGTCTTTAAAACTGCTGCCCGAGTAAAGAAATGTCGATTTTTAACAGCTCGTTACTAGCGTACTCAAGATTTAATGTCGCAAAAATCTGTAAATTCTCGAACTAATCACTTATCAGTGCGACACTGAGCATTCATTAACTATGTTCTTGAGTTATGTTAGCGTTTCTTCAACTGCTCTGGTGGCTTAATGCGTAACGAGGGAAGCTGCTATACCAAAGGTCATGAGTTTGATTCCTGTCGTAGAGTAATTGTTTTTTATTATTATTTTTTTTCATTCCAGACTAAGTGCCGCGATACGTGGCGTACTAGCACTTCAGAAACTTATAGCCGTTACTTCGAAATTTCAATAACCAGGTCACAAGTCTCCTATCTAAATTACTTATTTAAGTAATCTACATATTCTGTGAAAATATTTCGATATAATTCATTAACACCCTGTATAGTGAGTAGTGGGAATACTGCTTTTCACTAAAAAAAATCCTGTATGTAGATTTCAAAGAAAATGTCTTGATATAACATGAACACCCCCCCTCCAATTTTTTTTTTTTAGAAAAACTTACTTAAGTGTGACTCTGTGAGTGTGTGTGTGTGTCTGTGTGTGCACGGTTGTGTGTGCACGCGTGCGCTTGTGTGTCCAAGAATTCAACACGAATGTTTACAACAACATCCATCTTTCACAAATTACCTTTCACAAGAAAGATTTATGAAATTGTGAATTTCACAAAGTTAACTAATGATTCAAAATCTTCTCGGGCTTCTAGCCAGGTAATAACTTGGCTTGACACCAACGTTTCAGTTCACCCTGAAGACGAGGAAGATGCACTTCTTCGAAACGTTGGTGTCAAGCCAAGTTATTACCTGGCTAGAAGCCCGAGAAGATTTTGAATTAACACGTCGCCAGGAAAGCTATAGTTCTTATTTTAACTAATGATTTTGACTTAAGTCTCATATTAAAGGCTGTTAGATGAAAAAAAAAACAAAAAAAAACTGATTTTTCTATGCACGTGACTTTCTCTACATCTCTGCAACAAATTATTGTTAAAAACTTTATGTTCTATTTACTTCATGCTAATTGATAAAAATCTGATGTGTTCCATTCATATGACTTTCTCTGCACCTGTGCATCAAATTATTGTTAAAATGCTTATGCTTCAAATCACTTTATGCTAATCGAAAAAAAATTAGCAGAAATAGTCTAATTACTTGCTTCCTTGTAAGCAGAAGCGCAATAAAGGAGTACCATAGGTTAAAGTGATAGCCAAAAGCAATGTGACTGAAGTTTCTTTGTTTTTGTGGACACGAGATGACAAATTCCTGTATGAGAAAAGTATATTTTTTTCAAAACTAAAACAAAAAAACAAGGAATATCTCAATTACGATCAAGTCCACGAAAAAAAGTTCTATAACATAAATTGTGTGTTTCAATGTGTTCTACATTTTTTGCACCGTAGGTTTCTACCCAACACTTACGGTTTAGCAGTTAAGCAAAAATTTCATAAAATTCATCAAGAATAAAGTACTCCTCAGAGGCTATTTCCAGAAAATTCAAGATTTACATATTATTTGTCAGGTAAATATCATATATTAAAGATATCAAAACGTTAGAGCCATTTTTAAGAAAATCAATTTTTTTTTAAAAAGTTCCATGTAAAGGGTAGTTGGGGGTGGGGAATTTTCTTGAAAATACTCGTGTCGCATGCTTGGAAGATGTCAAACTTAAATACTAAGTTTGACTTTTAACGGTCTTTTCGTTTTGAGCTATGCTGCACACACTCACACATACCCACAGACAGACAGAAACACACGGGGTAGGTAGAAGCACCCGGTGTGAGACCTGTTTTGTAAATTTTGAAACATATTTACTAGTGCAAATTATTGTATTTTCAACTTGAAATAGACACATTTAAGGTCAAATGTTATATGCCAAAACCAAATTTCGGATTTTTACCAATTTTTCACCATAGTGAAAAGGTTAAAGTATCACACCCACTTACAGTCATCCATTTAAATCGTCACGTGATACGTTTAAAGCGCTGCATGATAATAAGACTAACAGGAAATTGAATTACAGGCATTGCATCATTTAATTTGGCAAAAAAAAAAAAACATTTTTGTAAATTTTTTGCAAACTTCACGGATGAATTACCTTAAGTGTGTATGTGCGCGCGCCCGCTGTGTGTCTAAGAATGCAACACGAATGTTTTCAACAAAAAACTACCTTTCACAAGAAAGATATATGAAACTGTGAATTCCACTTACGATTTTGACCAAAGTCTCATATTAAAAATAAATTTTGTTTAATAAAGTTCCATGCGAAGGGTAGTTATTTTCTTGAAAATCTTCCTGTCGCATCCGTGGAAGATATCAAGCTTAAATACCAATTTTGGTTTTTATGGGTATTTTTGTTTTTGAGCTATGCTGCCCACAGACACACACATACACACAGACAGACACACACACACACATGAACATCTTTCTAAAAATACTTTTTATGGATGAAAGGGATCTCAAAACGTATATTTCCGGTGAAATCTCGGTATCGAATTTTGGGTGCAACACAATACCTTCTCTATACACTATGTACATAGTACGTATAGAAAAAGTAAAAATTAGCAGAAATAGTGTTATTACTTGCTTCCTTGTAAGTAGAAGCGAAATAAGGGGGTACCATAGGTTAAAGTGAAAGCCAAAAACTGGTTGCTATGTGACAGAAGTTCCTTTGTTTGTATGCAAAGTCCTGTATGAGAAAAGTATGTTTTACAAAACTGAAACTAAAGACAAGGAATATCTAAAAAACGATTAACTCCACGAAAAAAATGTATTTAACATAAATGTTGTGTTTTAACATGCTCTACATGTTTTGTGTGGTAAGTTTTTGTTTATCTCTTACGGTTTAGCAGTTATGCAAAATTCCGTAAAACTCATTCAGAATAAAGAGGTTAGTCCCACAAAATTCAAGATCTACAATTTATTTGTTACATATTTAATATGTGATATTTTAATCGAAATCATTAGAGCCAGTTTTAAGAAAAACTAATTTTTCCATCTAAAGCATAGTTTGAAGTGGGGAGATTTTCTTGTATATCTTCGTGTCGCATCTTTGGAAGATACCAAACTTAAATACCATGTTCTTTTCGTTTTGCGCTATGCTGCTCACAGACACACACATACATACTCACAGATAGACAGACACACACACACGAACATTTTAATTTTTTTTTTTTTTTTTGCATTTTGCATTCAGGGGGTCTCAAAACATATATTTTCGGTGAAATCTCGGTATCGAATTTTTAGGTGTATTACAATACCTTCTCTTTACACTATGTATATAGTACGTGAAGAGACAGTTTTAAAATATATATTTAATTTTTTCTGGGAGTAGTCCTGAAGTAGGAAGAACTTTTGGAAGAATTTTGTATAATCTGGTATAACTAGCAAAAATGTACCAAACAAAAAAATTATAAATAAAATTATCATATTTTTAAAGTCTTCTTTGATATTCCGGTTTTCTTGCGATTTCATGCAATGAGAATTTAATATTAAGTTGTTTGGTTGTTAAAAGTTTGAGAATTGCTATTTAAATGTTTAATGGTAATCTGCAAAGTTTATTTTAAATCAAAATGGAGGATTTTATAAGAAGATTTTATCTACTGACTAATAAACTAAGATCAGAGATGTCATATGAATAAAACACTCGCAGTTATATATAATACAAATAAAACTAAATCCTATTTGCATCGATTTCACATAATAGATAACGCTACGTGTGAATGCAATAGAGCCCAACAGACGGCTAAGCATCTAATATACGACTGCATAAACATAGTACATCAGAGAGCAAAATTAAACAAAGGAAGTATTAGAATGAAGATACCTGGCCTGTCAGTAATCAACAACTAATATTCCGACATTTACCATGTTTATATAAATATATTATATCCATGGTTATCTAAACCAAATAGAAGTATGAATGAATTGTATAACTAATGTTCTAATTCTGAGCACAAAGTAATTCTAAAAATAATTTAAACAGAAAAATGTAGTAATATAAAATTATTTTAAACAACATTTAAGGGTATGCTATTATATATTATTATTTACTGTAACATTCTGTAACATTTATCACTATTTCACAGCAATGAGCTATTTGTAAAACAAAAATTAAGTGTATATTATTATATATTATTATTTATTGATTACTTAACATTATTATACTATGACAAACACATTAAAAAAAAAAAACTAATGTGTTCCATTCCATTGACTTTCTCCACATCGCTGCAAAAAAGTATTGTTAAAAAGCGACTTCATGCTAATCGAGAAAAAATTGGCAGAAATAGTCTTATTATTCGCTTCCTTGTAAGTAGAAGCGAAATAAGGGAGTACCATAGGTTCTGCCGATCCCGGTGGCCGCGCTCGCTGAAGTTTCTCGCTTTGGCGCTTTGTGGTGCACAGGATCGTGGGTTCGAGTCCCGCCTTGGGCATGGGTGTTTCTGTGTTTGTATATGTGTCTATGTTTGTGATTGTATGTGTAAAAGGAAAACGTTAAGAATAATAAGGTCTTCTAAGGGAATATAGGAAACTGGAAACAAATGGAGAAAAAAAAAAAAAAAAGAAATACAGCGCCGGAATCCTGACAAGACTCCGGAGCTGTATTTTTCGAAAAAAAAAAAATAGGTTAAAGTGATAGGCAAAGCCTGGTTGTATGTGATTGAAGTTCCTTTGTGTGTATGGACAGCAGTTGTCAGTTTTTCAAAGTTGAAACCAAAAAACAAGGAAGAACTGAAAACGACCAACACCACAAAATAGTATATAACATAAATTGGGTGTTTTAACGTGCTCTACACTTTTTTGTGGTAAGTCTTTGTCCATCTCTTACGGTTTAATTGTTATGCAAAATTCCGTAAAATTCATCCAGAATACAGTAGTCTTCAGAGGCTATTCCCAGAAAATTCAAGATATACATATTATTTGCCAGGTAAATATCTTTATTATATCATATTTTAATCAAAATCTTTAGAGCCATTTTTGAGAAAATCAAGATTTTTGAAAAAAGTTCCATATAAAGGGTAGTTGGGGTGGGGGGATTTTCTTAAAAATCTTTGTGTCGCATCCTTGCAAGATAACAAACTTAAATACCAATAGTATTTAACGGTCCTTTCGTTTTTGAGCTATGTTTCCCACAGACACACACATGGATATTTTTCTAATGTTTTTTTTATTTATTTATTCAGAGCGACCCAAAACATGTACTTCCAGCGAAATCTCGGTATCGAATTTTTGGATGCAGTACAATACCTTCTCGATACACTATGTACATGGTACGTGTAGAGAAAGTGAAAACTTTCTATACTTATGCTGTAATAAACTATTTTTAGGCAGAAAAGCTTATTCGTGTTTCTACTTCACGTTTACCAAGATAAACATTAGCAGAAGAGTTCGTATTACATACTATTTCCTTATATAGGAAGATAGAGGAAATACAATAAGCTAAACCGTTAGTCAAATATTTCAAGTGCTGCTCCTATGTGTTGCTTTGAAGTTTTTTTTTTTTTTTTTTTTTTTTTTTAATTGCAGATTTTGCTCTTTCCAAAGGCGAGAAGAAGACGAAAGAAAAACGAATAACTATTTTAAAATTGAGAAAAGTTAAAGTATTACAAAATTGAGACCAATATAAAGCAAATGATCACCTCCTCCAAAATAAAATTACATTTAACAATAGTGTGTATGTTAGCGAGGTTCACATTTTTTGTAATAAGTTGTTCTATTTCTTATAGTTTACCAGTTATAAAAATCCATCCAGACTGAAAAGGGTTTTTTAGAGACAATTGGCAAGAAATCAAGATACACTTTGTGATGATCTTAAGTATTTTTGTTTTAATCAAAATTGCTAATAGGAATATTTCAGAAAACTAATATTTTCGAAAGGACTTCCTTGTAAACGGTAATTTGAGGCAAGGGGGTTTTTGCTGCTAATATTCTGCTGTATCCTTAAAAAATCTGATGTGTTACATTCACAAGACTTTCTCTACATTTGTGCAACAAATTATTGTTAAAAAGCTTATGATTCTATTTACTTCATGCTAATCGAGAAAAAATTAGCAGAAATAGTCTTATTACTTGCTTCCTAGTAAGTAGGAGCGAAATAAGGGAGTACCATAGGTTAAAGTGATAGTCAAAAGTTGGTTGCTATGTGACCGAAGTTCCTTTGCTTTTATGGATAGTAGTTGACAAATACCTGTATGATAAAAGTATGTTTTTTAAAGCTGAAACCAAAAACAGGGAATATCTAAAAACAATCGACTCCAAGAAAAAAATGTATATAACATAAATTGTGTGTTTGAACATGCTCTAAATTTTTTGTATCGTAAGTTTTTGTCCATCTCTTACGGTTTAGAAGCTATGCAAAATTCCGTAAAATTCATCCAGAATAAAGTAGTCTTCAGAGAATATTCCCAGAAAATTCAATATATACATTTTATGTGACCGGTAAATATCTTGAATATACGATATTTTAATCAAGAATTTTAGAGCCATTTTTGAAAATTTTCGAAAATTTTTCCATGTAAAGTGTAGTTGGCGGTGGGTGTTTTTTCTTGAAAATCTTCGCGTCGCATCCTTCGAAGATACCAAACTTAAATTCCAAGTTTGGTATTTAACGGTCCATTCGTTTTTGAGCTATGCTATCCATAGACACACAGACACACACACACATACACACACACACACACTCACGGACTTTTTCTGAAAATGATTTTTTTCTTGGATTCAGGGGGATACAAAACATGTATTTCCATTGAAATCTCGGTATCGAATTTTATGGTGGAATGCAATACCTTCTCTGTACACTATGTACATAGTACATGCAGAGAAATTAAAAATATTGGGTTTAAACAGCAAATTTTGCATTTAACAGGGATTTTTATGTTTGAGTTATGGTTTTTGCAGGTGGTATCACACATATACACGAACAAACACGGACCTTTTTATAGTATTTGGTCTGTTGCCGTTCACCTAAGATGGATGGAATCACATGATCTGCGCAGCACTGAATGAGGCAGCGCTCTGCACAAGATGGTGGACTTGTAGACATCGATTTCTGTTTGAGATTTGTATTTAAATGTCTATTTAGGAGTTGACCATAAAGTCTAGTATACCATGTCATTTCTGGATCACTAATAAGGTCGCAATTGCCTCTAAACTGTAGCTTCTTTATCCCTAAAATAGAATCATATGCAGATAAGCTCATCCTCGCTGAAATATTGGAAAATAATCTATTAACTACCTTACTGTTACTTAAACGTTTCTTCAGGCCCCGTCTCTAGAATACATAGCTCATGGTTGACACTCTCTTTTCGTGAGTAGATGATTTATTACAAAATTTCCTTCAAAGGTGAGTTTTACCAGAAAAATCTGCAATAGAGGTTAATAGATTAGAGCACCTTGAAAGAGACCGTACTTGAATATTATTCCAAGGCAGCCAGAGTGGAGTCCAGTAGGAAGCTGCAAGTTTCCAATCGACCTATATCAAAATCAAAATATCCAGAGGTTTCTTTCTCTGATGGAGACATGGTGATTGAAGGTTGATTAGAGCAGCAAAGAAGATCTGATCGTACTCTATGTATTCCTGAAATTAAGTTCATTAGATCGTTTTTGTTTCAAAAGGCCATGAATATATTTTCTTTGATCCAAATGTTCACATTCCATTACCTCTTACTTCTCAAACTTTGTAGCTTTCTTCAACACAAAAATAATTCTTCCTTCGTTTCCCTCTCAATTCTTAATGAGCAAGAGTTGTTGAAAAATGCAACAACAAAAATTGATTAAAACATTAAAATATACAATATCAGTTTCTGAAGCAAGCAGATGACTAAGAGAAGGAAAGCTTCAATAATGGTGAATATAAGTAAATATATACTATATTTGTCACAAATATATTCATCGGCGAGCTATTTGAGATTATTTTTAGTATCACTCACTGTAATAGGTATTATTATTATTATTATTATTATTATTATTATTATTATTATTATTATTATTATTATTATTATTATTATTATTATTATTATTACGTCTCAGGGTCGTGGTCGCGAGGGAGATAATACATTACAGGTAATATAATACTTGTAAGATGTTCTTGTATATTCTTCAATATCACTGGACACAATAATTATTAACACTGTAGGACGGCACAGATAAAGTAAGATTGCATTCCACTAGCAGCACACGTTTGTGCCGAGCAATGAAGATCACATGAAGACTGACAAATGAGGAATGACCAAGGTTGAGCGTCTATTCAGCTCTTATATAGGCTCAAAGTTTATTCTACATGTTTCTTCTTATTAAACATTCTTTAAGCAAGTATATAATACAGACTATCTTTTATTTATAAATAAATTACCTTTGGTATATATATAATATTTATTTCATAAGTTATTTGCGCTTAGTGAATATTTAAACATGGGTATCCAACGCTTTGGGATGCGGTATTCTAGAGAGAACAACTTCCGTTTTCATGCATGTAGCAATGCAATTATCATTGTTGAACTTTTTTAAATAATTAGTTTTGATCATAAATGAAATTATACTTAAAATAAACATTAAATTCTGATATTCACAGAACATTTAAGAGATAACTACTTTCAGTAATTAATTTTTTCTTTACCACATAATCAACAAATCAATATGTCATCAATTTCCTTCCATTAACAAAAAATAAACACTTGATATGAAAACGCTTAGCTTCCAGATATTAACGTCTCAAGTTTAATATCGAAAAACCATAAAAGTATCGAATAATAATAATAATATAAGAAGAAGCAGAACAAGGAGAAGAAGAATATCTATTTAAGTTTTACGTTTTAATTAATATCTCATTTCGTTTGCTACTTTTGAAGTCCCCGGACCTTCTGAGAGCTTGAAATTGAGGAGTTTTATTAGTTCCCCTTTCAAAATAATAATATACGAATTTCTGAGACAAAATTCTCGTTAAACCTGCTATGCCCACATGCTTATCCAAAGTTGCTGCAATATTCTAATGCACAGCATTTCAACACTATTTGTAAAGCAATCTCTCAGAATAGGCATCAAGAACGAGTATTGTTTAAGGCCTAGGTAATTATTGAAATAGAATAAGGAATACCAATTCTCCTCTCTTGGTTTTTTATTTGGAACACACTTGCATTTGGGATATTAATTCGTACTCTATATGAACTCTTTTCAAAAGGGATTTTTTTATCCGGAAAAGATTATAAGAATATTCGCAAATGATTATATTGAAATAAGTCAACTGGTACTGTCGTGTATGGATATCCAAATAATTATGGACTAAAAAGTAATGTAGTTTCAGGGAATTTGTTTGTGCTGAGTTAATTAGTTTAAAAGTGTATCCATTATTATTATTGTAATGAAAATGGAAAACTCTTAACAGAAGATTTAGGTTAAACTATTAATTAATCATGACAGTATACATTTCAGCGTTTTACTTGGTATTTATGTTTGTTATCTTCCAAGGATGTAACACGAAGATTTTCAAGAAAATCCCCCCACCACAAACTACCCTTAACATGGACAAAATTTTGATTTTCTGAAAAATGGCTCTAACGATTTTGATTAAAATCCCGTATATTAAAGCTATTTACATCCCAAATAAAATGTATATCCTGAGTTTTCTGGGAATAGCCTCTTTATTCTGAATGAATTTTGCCGAATTTTGCTTAACTGCTAAACCGTAAGGGATAAACAAAAACTTACTACACAAAAATGTAGATCTCGTCAAAACAGAATTTATGTCCTTTACGTTTTTGTTGTGGAAGTAACCGTTTCCTTGTTATGGTTTCAATTGTGAAGTACTTAACTTTTCTCAGACAGGAAGTGTCCGTTTTTCTTTTGTTCTACTCCTGGCCAAGCAAATAAGCGATTTGCAATGACAATCTCTTAACGATATCTTTTAAAACATTTGACTATCACTTTAGCCTAGTGCATTCTTTTAGTTCCTTTCTACTTATAACGAACTTAGTAATAAGAACATTCTGCTAATGTTTATCTCGATTAGAATTTTGTAGAAAGAAGAATAATCTTTTGAAAGAAGTTCATAGAGCAGCTAGAGAAAGTCATGTGAGTGTAACACATCAGACTTTTCACTTAGAATTACATAATGATAACAAAGGAAACAAGAGTGAACACAATTTTTAATATCAAAATATGACAGAAACTAAATTGCCTTTATACAGAGTGTTAGGGGTACAGATATAGATATTTTGATAAACGGCACCTCATCATTGGTTGTGTTAATTGTTTTTTCCCTTCGCCTAACAATTTTAACTACGCTGCTAAGTGAACAACGTCCGTTTCACTTCCACGTTTTCACACCCCAATACGTGACCTGTTTACTTAAATATTGTGGGGTTGTTGGCCTTACAGAAATCATTCAAAATCAGTTCCGATACAGCATTCGATGTAGCGAGGCCCGCCCACTCAAGATCATGCCTTCAGACCCGAGGTCTCACGGAAAATAAACACATGTGGCTTGTGTGTACCACACCTACTTTGAGGTTCTACTCATCACGAAATTATACTACTCTTAATAAGTAATATTATAGGTCTGCAAATAAAACAAATATTTATATAATGCTGTTAGTTAAACTGTTTTAATTACCGCAACCCCATTACCCAATCCATTTTCCCTTATTAAACGGAATATATGTAATATGAAATAATACTAAAAGTATTGCCAAAGAAACCAATATATTGACACTCTTAAAATTGAATTTTGGGCGAATTTTGATTATCTTGGGAGAGTAGGCTTGGTTCTTTTTAATTTCTCTACACATACTATGTATTTACATAGTGTATAGAGAAGGTGTTGTAATGCACCCAAAAATTCGATACCTAGATTTCACCGGAAATGTATGTTTTGCGTCCCCCTGAATCCAAAAAAGCATTTTTGGAGAAATGTCCGTATGTATACATGTGTATATGTGTGCGTGCGTGTGTGTGTGTGTGTGTGTGTGTGTGTGTGTATGGACAGCATAGCTCGAAATCGAAAAGACTGTTAAATACCAAACTATGGAACTTTTTTTCGAAAATTTTCATTTTCTCAAAAATGGCTCTAGATATTTTGTTTAAAATATGGTATGTTAAATATATTTACCTGAGAAATAAAATATATATCTCAACTATTCTGGGAATAGCCTCTGAAGACTATTTTATTGTGGATAAATTTTATGGAATTTAACATAACTGCTGAACCGTAAGAGTGGACAAAAACTTGTCACACAAAAAATGTAGAGCACGTTAAAGCACACAATTTATGTAATATACATGTTTTTCGTGGAGTTGATCATTTTTAAACATTCCTTGTTTTTTGGTTTCAGCTTTGAAAAACATACTTTTCTCATACAGGAATTTGTCAACTCCTGTCTATACACTTAGAGGAACTTCAGTCACATAGTAACCAGCTTTTGACTATCACTTTAACCTATGGTAGCTCTTTATTTCTCCTATACTTACAATGTTGCAAGTAATAAAACTATTTCTGCTAATTTTTTCTCGATTAGCATAAAGTAAATAGAAGCATAAGCTTTTTAACAATAATTTGTTGCAGAGATGTAGAGAAAGTCCTGTGAATGGAACACATCTGATTTTTCACTTAACACACCCTCACATACCGAACAGTGAGTATACTTTTAGCCAAGTTATTAGTAACTTACCATAAGATGTACTCATATTAAATGTAGAGATTTCAGGTGTTTTAAGTCTAAAATTAAATTTTGCTGATTTGAAAAAAACTTTTATATTGTTAAGTTATCTTAGAATCATATATTTATAGAGTGTATTCATACAACATATAATTTAAGATAAATAAATATTGTGATATGAAATGCATTATATGATATGACAAAGGTTGCTTTCCAAATGTTTCTTACTATTATAAACTGGACAGAAATATGAAACTAGAAGGGATGCAAAAACTCAGATGTGTTCTATTCACATGACTTTCTCTACATCTCTGAAACAAATTACTGTCAAAAAGTTTTTGCTTCTATTTACTTCATGCTAATCGAGAAAAATTTGCAGAAATAGTCTTATTACTTGCTTCCTTGAAAGTAGAATCGAAATAAGGCAGTACCAAAGGTTAAAGTGATAGACAAAATATGGTTGCTATGTGACTGAAGTTCCTTTGTTCCTTTGTTTGTATTGGCAGTCAAAAATGATCAGTTCCACGATAAAAATGTAAAGTATATAAATTGTGTGCTTTGTCCTGATCTACACTTTTTGTGTTGTAAGTTTTTGTCTATATCTTACGGTTTACCAATTATACCTAATTCAATAAAAATGATCCAGAATAAAGAAGTTTTAGATGCAATTCCCAGAAAATTCAAGATACACATTGTATTTGGCAACTAAAGATCTTAAATATAAAATCAAAATCGTTAGAGCTATTTTTAAGAAAATCAAAATTTTCGAAATTTGTCCATATAAAGGGTAGTTGGGGTGGGAGGATTTTCTTGAAAATGCTCGTGTCGCATCCTTGGAAGTTACCAAACTTAAATACCAAGTTATGTTTTTAAAGGTCTTTTTGTGTTTAGCTATGCAGCAAACTCTCACACACACACACACACACACACACACACACACACACACACACACACACACGGATATTTTGCTAAAAATGCTTTTTTGGATTCAGGGGGTCTCAAAACATATATTTCCGATGAAATCTAGGTATCGAATGTTTGTGTGCAATATATACACTATGTACATCGTACGTGTAGAGAAAGTAATAGCGGGAGGAAATTATAATAGCAATGTTATACATTCTGGTAAAACAAATTTACAATTATACTGTGCTTAAAGAGCATTTTGCTATAATTTGAATTTAGTGGCTTTAGGTCCCCTTTAATGGTTGTTAAAGTTAGCTTTTCCCGTGGTGACGTTTTCTGGCTCTGACAAATATCGATGTGCATTGCTATTAGCATACAAGCTCTTTGGTGTATCAATGTTATCTCTTCTCGTATTTCACGAAATTGGAAGCCTCAAATTGGACGGAATATTGATTAAAGCTCACTGGAATGAGATGTTTTTAAAAGCGTACCATTTCTTTTTGATACATCGAAAAATGCTTTGATGTTATGAGTTAAATGTGCACTACATTAATGACAATCCAAATAACAATTTTTTATTTTTGTTTCGTTATATTTATTTCTATAACTTAGAGTTTGCTCTTTAATTTAATGTGTATCGTGGGCGCAATGTTTACATTCTAAGTATATTTTAGAAATGCTATTTAAACTGCTATCTTTTGTCGTTAAGTTTTGCAACCATAGGCTATTCCCAGAAAAAATTAAAGATATACATTTTATTTGATATTTTAATCAAAATCGTTAGAACCATTTTTGAGAAAATCAAAATTTTCGAATTCCATGTAAAGGGTAGTCGGAGTTTGGGGGGGGGGGATTTTCTTAAAAATCTTCGTATCGCATCCTTGCAAGAATCCAAACTTAAACACCAAGTTTGGTATTCAACGGTTTCTTCGTTTTTCAGCTATGCTGTCAACGGACACACACAGAGAGACACACACACACACACACACCTTTTTTTAAAAATTACTTTTTCGACTCAGGGGACCCCAAAATATATATTTCCGGTAAAATCTCAACATCAAATTTTTCTGTGCATTAAAATACCTTCTCTATCCTATGTGTATTGTACATATGAGGTTAGCGAAAGTAAACATTTACAAAAATAACTTTATGAGGTTAGGGGATGTATTTTCTTTATAATTGATATCAGAGGAAGAGTGAAAACTTATAACTAATATCTATAGGTCTGCCAAGCCTCTCAAGAAGGTTAACTGTTTAATTAAATAGGTGCTAAAGGTAAACATTAATGTTATAAAGGAAAATATACATACCTAACCAAATAGTATGCTAAACTCTAGGGAACGGAACCTGTTCTCGTTTAATGTTGCCTTTGGGATCTTGCTTCATCCGGGGAGCAAAATCTCATTTCCCGGAAGGAAGCAGACAACTTGAGTCTATTACTGGAAATGAAGGATAGAACCGTCGTCTCCAGTTTGACGAGTATTTCCAACAGGGTGTAGTCCTCAACTCATGCGTTACACTTAAACTGCAAGGAACATGACTTTCTCCGCAACACGTTATTGTTAAAAAGCTTATGCTTCTTCTTATTCCTTATCACTTGCTTCTTTGTAAGTAGAAGAGAAATAAAGGAGTACCATAGGTTAAAGTGAAAAACAAAAGCTGGTTGCTATGTGACCAAAGTTCCTTTGTATGTATGGACAGGAGTTGCGAAATTCCTGTAAGAGTAGGTTTTTTAGAACTGAAACCCAAAACAGTGAATATCTCAAAAACGGTCAACTACACGAAAAAATGTATGTAACATAAATTGTGTGCTTTAACCTGATCTACAGTTATTGTGCCGTATGTTTTTCTCCATCTCTTACAACTTAGCAGTTATGCAAAATGCCGTAAAATTCACCCCGAATAAAGTAGTCTTCAGAAGCTATTCCCAGAAAATTAAAAAAATAAATTTTATTTGTCAGGTAAATGTCTTTAATATACGACATTTTAATCAAAATCGTTAGACCCATTTTTGAGAAATTCAAAATTTTCGAAAATGTCTCATGTAAAGGGTAGTTTAGGGTGGGGGGATTTTTCTCAAAATCTCCGTGTCGCAATCCTGGAAGACACTGAACTTAAATACCAAGTTTTTTGAGTTATCGTGTTCACAGACACACGGACACTCACATACACACAGATCTTTTTCTGATTTTTTTTTTTGGATACAGGCGACCCTAAAACATATTTCAGGTGAAATCTCGGTGTCGAATTTTTGAGTGGAGTGCAATACCTTCTCTATACACTATGTACATAGTACGTTTAGAGAAAGTAAAAGTAGCTATTCTGTCGTTAGTTTTGGTTCTGTAAACGCGTTTCTCTTTTATTTGTTAGGCTGTTGAGTATGTGAAATATTGTCATCAATAAATTTCCTTCTTAAGGAACAACACATTGGACGATCATACCTGATCTCAAGAGCGTCTTTGTGATGTGTTCCATTCACATGACTTTATCCACCGTTCCTCAAAGAAACATTTTATTAAAAAGATTATCTTTTATTGCCACCATGCTAATCAGGATAAACATAATTAGTATTAGTCCTATGACTCTTGAATTACTACTATTAAAATTGAAACCAGTAAGAAGGAAGAACCCGGAAACAGGAAACTCTACAACAAAAATGTATATGACATAAATTGTCTATTTTAACGAGTTCTATATTTTCAGTATAGTACGTTTTTGTGTATCGCTTATGGTTTACCAGTTATGCAACATTTGTAAGAATTCATTCAGGATGCACAGGTCTTCAAAAGCTATTCCCAGAAGATTCAAAACATGCATTTTATTTGTGATGTAAATGGCTTTAATATGCGATATTATAATCAAAATCATAAGGCCCATTTTTAAGAAAATGATAATTTTCAAATTTTTTTCCATGTAATGGGTAGTTTGGGGTAGAAGGATTTTCTTGAAAGATACCAAACTTAAATACCAAGTTTGGTAATTAACGGTATCTTAGGTTTTGAGCTAAGCTGTCCACACACACACACACACACACACACACACACACACGCACACGTGGATCTTTTTCTGAGAATCTAATGTGCTTCATTCATATGACTTTCTCTGCATTTTGGTTTCAAATTATTCTTTAAAAAGCTTATTTTTCTATCTACTCTATGTTAATCGAGATAAGCATTAGCAGAAATGGTCTTATTACTTAGTTCCTTATAAGTAGAAGGAATAAAATGGAAATGGCGTGTTATTTATGGGCGCTCTTTAACTACTGTGGTTCTCAGAGTCCCGTTCTATATTTGGTATGAAAGACTACTTAATTTTGCTCAGAGGCCTCACTATCAGGCTTGAGTTTCTTTTACGTGCCGTAAATCTACGACACGGAACCAACGGCTTTACTTTCCTTCCGAAGGAAGCCATGCTAAGGATTTTTACACCCAAACTAGAAGGGAAATAAGGAAATACACTAGGCTAAATTGACAGTCAAATCTTTTAAAATGTAATCCGTTGGGGTGTTAATCCGATTAAAACGTAAATATTGCATACTGTTATTCTTGCAGTTCACAGCAGGTGATTGGCAAATTGCCTCTCTGCATTACTCAAAGCGCAAACAGTTGGAGACGCCTGGTTTGCTTGTTTGTTTGTTTTTTTTTTTGTTTTTTTTAATTCTGGAGTCTGGTCGGGACTCCGGCGCTGTATACCCTACTTGTATTTACCTAATGTTTTTACTTTGTTTGCTGTATGATTACTGAATTGCTGTTTTCTTGTTTTACACACACACATACACAAACATATAGCACCCATGCCCAAGGCGGGACTCGAACCCACGCGCTACGAAGCACCAAAGCGAAACGCCTTGGGGACCGGCTGTTTTAAACGTTAAATTTTAATGCTGAGTATATCTACGACTTTCCTTAACACGACTTATTCCATTCTATTTTCTATGACGTGAAAAACAGCAAAATCCTCTCTATTTTCCCTTGCACCTGTTTTCCTCACTTCCATTTGCATTTGTGCGTGTGTTTTCCTTTGTTGACAGCAGCTTAATTTAATTCCGCATTTAAACATGTTTATGTCAGAGCAAAATCCTGTTTTTACGAATATATGTGACAAAACGTTGAGTTGCATTTATGCAGCTCATTTACTGCTGTTCAGTTTTAATATGCTCAGGGCTCTGTAATCAGGTTAAAAATTCATGTAACAAAAACCACGCCATATCACTAAAGGAAGCAAAGAGAGTGTATGCATATTTTATATGAAACAGAGTATATTATTATGCGCAATGCCAGGCTGCAGAACATTGATTAAACAAATGTTAACGTTTTGCAAACTTTTACAGTTATATTGAAACAAGTACAAACATGAGTTTGGGTTGGAATTATAATATGGCGGTAAAATTATTCGCAATAATCGGCAGCGGATTACAGCATTATACAAATTGGGTCGGGGACATAGGGCAGCTCCCTGCATTAAAATCCGAATAAAGAGCTCGCCAAAGTTCTCCTTGTACTGTAGTTGATAAAAATACATACTTAAATTCTGTTTTAATTTTTAAATAAAAATAATTATAATAATATAAATAATAATGATGATAATAATAGTAATAATAATTTAATAACATATTAGTATGGATTATAGTAAATTTTAGTAGTAGTAGTCGTTTCTTATTAAGTTTACAATAATACAATATTTACGTCACACAGTCGCATGGGTCGGGTGACCGTACATGCTGTCTAAAAATATTTGAATATAGATAATTAGCTACAAATCTGTTTTATACATCTTAAACCTTAGTTGCCTACATTAGTATATTACATTTTTCCTTTAATTCAAGTTTAAAACTGGGGTTCCATTAAAAATATATGGGGATAAACCAATAAAACTATTATATAAAATAATAGAGGAAATAGAAATGAAAATGTAAGTAGATCCTTTATTAATCTTTTTCTTCCCAATTAAAAGTTTAAATTCTTCTAAACTAATTTTCATAATCCTGCCAAAGGCACTACCAAAAATGTGGTTCAAATAACCATGAGCATTAGCTGATAGTTAATGGACTGGCCATCCATTCAAAGCCCAATGTTGCAAGTTCAATTCCCAGTGTCTTAGATAAAGGACGGGGAGAGCCAAAGTAAAATAATCGGTGTGCTGTTTGGAAGTTGATGGGGTCACATTTGGCTGTAGTTATGTTGGCTTTATTCTTTTATTTGTTTAATAAAACACTGCAAATTTAGGTCAAAATTGCATATATTTTACAATATACAGGTCCTGATTACTTGTCGTAAATGGTTGAAGATTAGTATATCATGACATTAATCTTAGAGAACAAACCTATTTGTATGGTTACGCTTAAAATAAGCGGAAGTTATAGGTATAGACAGGCAACAAAGAGCTAACAATATTAATGTGGCATTT
The DNA here is from genome assembly GCA_030762935.1 of Hymenopus coronatus. Lineage (NCBI taxonomy): Eukaryota > Metazoa > Arthropoda > Insecta > Mantodea > Hymenopodidae > Hymenopus > Hymenopus coronatus. The sequence goes on along the minus strand of CM060888.1, from coordinate 129,972,033 downwards.
GGGAGAAATGTCCGGATCTTGTGGACAATACTGTGTGCAAACATGACCTGATTCTCACATGGTGCGGTAAATGCTGTGGTATATGGTGTTCAGCGCCTCCCACATTATTGGCAGCGGGGTGACAGTAGCAGGGGACTACTTAAGAGGGTCTTTAGGCCCAGGTTTGTCATGTCAAGTGTATGTGTGCTGTGATGTCATTCTTTTGCACCGTGTATACTACCGTAATAAATTAGTGTGTTGTGATATTCAGTGCTATAAACACTTACATACATATGCTCGCGCGCTAGGACAACAGAACAATAAAATAAAGAATACTTTGATATAACACACACTCACACACACACTTGCACACACAACTACACCACGCACTCATGCGTTTAGATTATGACTTTTTTCCTACTATCCTCCATCTGCACGCAATCTGCCAAAATCCGCCTACCAGCTTCATCAATTACCTTACGGGTTTTCCACCCTCCCAACCTGAGCCACGCTATTGCCGACCTTTGTTTCATACCCAACTTTAATATATATATATATATATATATATATATATATATATATATATATATATATATATGTGTGTGTGTGTGTTTCGTTGCCTCAACCAATTTTTATTTCTTTTCGTAACTGCAATGAAAAATGGTTTGTAATCTGGTTTAAACGCATTGCAATGATTTTGTAGACAATGTGGCATGGAAGTGAACATTTTTAAAACTAAAGCACTCGCATTTAAAAATGGTTACGTGTACGGTCAGCAAGAAAATTGCACATACGGAAAGAAAGCCTTAATGTTAAACATATCGATTATCTAATCAATTAAATATGTATGTTGCTCAGCAATGCACAAGAAAAAAAATTACATTGAAAACAGATAATTAAATTTAATTATTTGTGTAAGAACATTAGTAAGAGAAGTGACAAAGGAAACATCGCTTATATATTTTAAAGTGAAAGTAGTTCGGGAACCTAAGAAGATAACCTATAGAAAAGAATAGAACCAAGTGAAAATTATTCCTCAGATGTGCTGAATATATATTTCTAGATAAAAGGATAAATAGAATCAGGAAAAAAGTTAAAAAAATTCTGATGTGTTCCATTCACATGACTTTCTCTACATTTCTGCAACAAATTATTGTTAAAAAGCTTATGCTTCTATTTACTTCATGGTAATCAAGAAAAACTTAGCAGAAATAGTCTTGTTACTTGCTTCCTTATAAGTAGAAGCGAAATAAGGTAGTATAATAGGTTAAAGTGATAGTCAAAAGCTGGTTGCTATGTGACTGAAGTTCCTTTGTTTGTATGGACAGGAGTTGACAAATTCCTGTATGAGAAAAGTACAAGTTTTTCAAAGCTGAAACCAAAAACAAGAAATATCTAAAAAACGATCAACTCCACAAAAAAACTGTTTATAAAATAACTTCTGAGTTTTAGCGTGCTCTACATTTTTTGTGTGGTAAGTTTTTGTCCATCTCTTACGGCTTAGCAGTTATGCAAAATTCCGTAAAATTCATCCAGAATAAAGTAGTCTTCAGAGGCTATTCCTAGAAAATTCTAGATATAATTTTATTTGTCATAAAAATATCTTTAATATACGATATTTTAATCAAAATCGTCAGAGCCATTTTTGGGAAAATCAAATTTTCGAAAAATGTTTCATGTAAAGGGTAGTTTGGTATGGAGGGATTTTCTTGAAAATCTTCGTGTCGCATCCTTGGAAGATACAAACCTTAAGTAACAAGTTTGGTATTTAACGGTCTTTTCGTTTTTGAGCTATACTGCCCACAGACACACACATACACACAGGCACACACGCACATTTTTCTAAACATGCTTTTTTTGGATTCAGGGGGACCTAAATCATGTATTTCCGGTGAAATCTCGGTATCGAATTTTAGGGTGCAGTATAATACCTTCTCTATATGTACATAATACGTGTAGGGAAAGTAATAGATAGTACTATACTGGCTATAAAGGGATACCAGCCATATTGCAAATACCATATAAATAACAAGAGCGTCCATGAATCACAACAAGCGGTCAACAGAAAGGCCAATAAAACGATGGCAAGTGAAGATTAATGGGGACAGAACGAACCGAAGTTTCTAACCTTGAAGAAAAATAATAATAAGACAAAGAAGAATTTATGACGGTAGAGGATCAACATAATTATCAGCAGCAACACGATTTAAAGTGTCGCAGCTCTTTCGTCTACTTTGGAGTCGGTCTGAATTAGTGCCAGTGAAATACTTTTAAAGTAAGTGTGTACATACCTCTTTGATGTTCGGTTATGCGCCGGTTAAGCTCATCGATATTAGAACACACTAAATCGACTCTCAGTGAGGGGAGGAAGAATGACCTGGGTTGGGTACGTTACAAAAAAATAGATACTTCCTCAAAACTGATGTTGTTTATTCATACTTATTATTGTTATAATTATTATTTTTATCATTATTATTATTATTATTATTATTATTATTATTATTATTATTACTAATATTGCGGCACTAATCCGTCGAGCGACTCCCGTATAATTTTTTACATTAATAGTTTGTTTACATTAAGTAGGTGTATACATTAAGTATGTGTTTACATAAATCATTTGTTTACATTAACCATGTGTTTTACATGATGTATTTGTTTACAGCAATCCTTTGTTTACATTATGTATATGTTTACATTATGTATTTGTTTACATTATGTATTTGTTTACATTATGTAGTTTGTTTACATTATGTAGTTGTTAACATTGTGTATTTGTTTACATTAACCATTTTACATTATGTAGTTGTTTACATTATGTACTTGTTTACGTTGTGTGTTTGTTTACATTATGTATTTGTTTACATTATGTAGTTGTTTACATTGTGTATTTGTTTACATTAATCAATTTACATTATGTGTTTGTTTTACATTATGTACTTGTTTACGTTGTGTGTTTGTTTACATTATGTATTTGTTTACAGTATGTATTTGTTTACATTATGTAGTTGTTTACATTATGTAGTTGTTTGCATTATGTATTTGTTTGCATTGTGTATTTGTTTACATTATATGTTTGTTTACGTTGTGTATTTGTTTACATTATGAATTTGTTTACATTATGCATTTGTTTGCATTATGTGTTTGTTTACATTATGAAGTTGTTTACATTATGTAATTGTTTACATTATGCATTGTTTACATTATGTATTTGTTTACATTATTGTTTGTTTACATTGTATATTGGTTTACATTATGTATTTGTTTACATTATTGTTTGTTTACATTGTATATTGGTTTACATTATGTATTTGTATACATTATGTATTTGTTTACATTGTGTATTTGTTTACATTGTGTATTTGTTTACATTGTGTATTTGTTTACATTGTGTATTTGTTTACATTGTGTATTTGTTTACATTATGTAGTTGTTTGCATTGTGTATTTGTTTACATTATGTATTGGTTTACATTATGTATTTGTTTACATTATGTGTTTGTTTACATTATGTATTTGTTTACATTGTGTATTTGTTTGCATTGTGTATTTGTTTGCATTATGTGTTTGTTTACATTATGTGTTTGTTTACATTGTGTATTTGTTTATATTATGTATTTGCATTATGTATTTGTTTACATTATGTATTTGTTTTACATTGTATATTTGTTTACATTATGTATTGGCTTACATTATGTATTTGTTTGCATTATGTATTTGCTTACATTATGTGCTTGTTTACATTATGTGTTTGTTTACATCATGTATTTGTTTACATTGTGTATTTGTTTACATTATGTTTTGTTTACATTGTGTGTTTGTTTACATTTGTGTATTTGTTTACATTATGTATTTGTTTACATTATGTGTTTGTTTACATTATGTGTTTGTTTACATTGTGTATTTGTTTACATTGTGTGATTGTTTACATTATGTTTTGTTTACATTTTATGTTTGTTTACATTGTGTGTTTGTTTACATTGTGTATTTGTTTACATTGTGTGTTTGTTTACATTGTGTATTTGTTTACATTATGTAATTGTTTACATTGTGTATTTGTTTACATTATGTAATTGTTTACATTGTGTATTTGTTTACATTATGTATTTGTTCACATTACGTGTTTGTTTACATTGCGTATTTGATTACATTATGTATTTGTTTACATTATGTATTTGTTTACATTGTGTAATTGTTTACAGTAGTCATTTGTTTACATTATGTATTTGTTTACATTATGTATTTGTTTACATTGTGTTTTACATTATGTATTTGTTTACATTATTGTTTGTTTAAATTGTGTATTTGTTTACATTATGTATTTTTACAGTAATCATTTGTTTACATTATGTATTTGTATACATTATGCATTTGTTTACAGTAATCGTTTGTTTACATTATGTGTTTGTTTTTATTAATCGTTTGTTTACATTATGCATTAGTTTACAGTAAGCATTTGTTTACATTATGTATTTGTTTACATTATGTATTTGTTTACATTGTGTATTTGTTTACATTATGTGTTTGTTCACATTATGTAATTGTTTACATTCTGTATTTGTTGACATTATGTACTGGTTTACATTGTGTATTTGTTTACATTATGTATTTGTTTACATTCTTTATTTGTTTACATTTTGTACTTGTTTACATTGTGTAATTGTTTACATTGTGTATTTGTTTACATTATGTATTGTTTACATTATGTATTTGTTTACATTATGTATTTGTTTTACATTATGTCTTAGTTTAGGTTATGTATGTGTTTACAATATGTACTTGTTTACATTATGCATTTGTTTACATTATTTATTTGTTTACATTAATCATTTGTTTAGATTATGTATTTGTTCCCAGTAATCATTTGTTTACATTATGTATTTGTTTACATTAATCATTTGCTTACAATATGTATTTGTTTAGAATGTGTGGTTGTTTACATTATGTATTTGTTTATGTTACTCATTTGTTTACATTAATCATTTGTTTACATGATGTATTTGTTTAACATTATGTATTTGTTAACATAAATCGTGTGTTTACATTATGTATTTGTTTACATTAATCATGTGTTTACATTATGTATTTGTTTACAGTAATCATTTGTTTACATTATGTGTTTGTTTACATTATGTATTTGTTTACGTTGTGTGTTTGCTTACATTATGTATTTGTTTACATTGTGTATTTGTTTGCATTATGTGTTTGTTTACATTATGTGTTTGTTTACATTATGTATTTGTTTACATTATGTATTTGCTGACATTATGTATTTGCTTGCATTATGTGTTTGTTTACATTATGTATTTGTTAAATTTATGTATTTGTTTACATTATGTGTTTGTTTACATTGTGTATTTGCTTACATTATGCATTTGTTTACATTGTGTGTTTGTTTACATTATGTTTTTTACATTGTGTATATTGTTTACATTATGTATTTGCTTACATTGTGTATTTGCTTACGTTATGTGTTTGTTTACATTATGTGTTTGTTTACATTATGCATTTGTTTACATTATGTATTTGTTTACAGTAATCATTTGTTTACATTATGTATTTGTTTAATTTATGTATTTCTTTACACTATGTGTTTGTTTACATTAATCTTTTGTTTTCATTATGTATTAGTGTGCATTATGTATTTGTTTACATTATGCACTTGTTTACATTATGCTTTTGTATGCATTATTTTTTACAGTAATCGGTTGTTTACATTATGTGTTTGTTTTCATTAAGCATTTGTTTACATCATGTATTTGTTTACATCATGTATTTGTTTACATTAATCGTTTGTTTATAATATGTTTTTGTTTTCATTAAGCATTTGTTTACATTATGCATTTGTTTACAATAATCGTTTGTTTACATTGTGTATTTGTTTACATTAATGTTTTGTTTTACATTAATCATTTGTTTACATTATGTATTTGTTTACAGTAATCATTTGTTTACATTGTGTATTTGTTTACATTAATGTTTTGTTTACATTATGTATTTGTTTACAGTAATCAATTGTTTACATTATGTGTTTGTCTACATTATGTGTTTGTTTACAGTAATCATTTGTTTACATTATGTATTTGTTTACATTAATCATTTGTTTACAGTAATCATTTGTTTACATTATGTATGTTTACATTGTGTATATGTTTACATTAATCATGTGTTTACATTATGTATTTGTTCACAGTAATAATCTGTTTACATTATTATTTGTTTACATTAATCATGTGTTTGCATTTGTGTATTTGTTTATATTATGTATTGTTTACATTATGTATTGTTTACATTATTTATTTGTTTACATTATGTATTTGTTTACATTATGTACTGTTTACATTATGTATTTGTTTACATTATGTATTGTTTACATTATGTATTTGTTTACATTATGTATTTGTTCACATTGTGTTTATTTACATTATGTGTTTGTTTACATTATGTATTTGTTTACCTTATATATTGTTTACATTATGTATTTGTTTACATTATTTTTGTTTACATTATGTATTTGTTTACGTTGTGTGCTGTTTACATTATATATTTGTTTACATTATGTGTTGTTTACATTATGTATTGTTTACATTATGCACTTGTTTACATTATGCTCTTGTTTACGTTATGTGTTTGTTTACATTAATCATTTGTTTACATCATGTATTTGTTTTACATTAATCATTTGTTTACATTATGTAGTTGTTTACATGATGTGTTTGTTGACGTGAATCCTTTGTTTACATTATGTATTTGTTTACAGTGACCATTTATATCATATATTTGTTTACATTATGTGGTTACATTAACCGTTTGTTTACATTATGTATTTGTTTACATTAATCACTTCGTTTACATTATGTATTTGTTTACATTAGTCATTTGTTTACATTATGTATTTTACATTATGTATTTATTTACATTATTTGTTTGTTTACATGAATCATTTGTTTACATTTTGTAATTGTTTACAGTAGTCATTTGTTTACATTATGTAATTGTTTACATTATGTATTTGTTTACATTATGTATTTGTCTACATTGTGTATTTGTTTACAATATGTATTTGTTTACATTATGTATTTTTTACATTATGAATTTGTTTACATTACTCTTTTGTTAACATTATGTATTTGTTTACACTAATCATTTGTTTACATTATCTATTTGTTTACAATATATATTTGTTTACATTATGTATTTGTTTACAGTAATCATTTGTTTACATTATGTAGTTGTTTACATTAATCGTTTGTTTACATTATGTATCTGTTTACATTATGTATTTGTTTAAATTGTGTATTTGTTTACATTATGTATTTGTTTACATTATGTATTTGTTTACATTAACCACTTGTTTACAATATGTATTTGTTTACATTATGTCTTAGTTTAGGTTATGTATGTGTTTACAATGTGTACTTGTTTACATTATGCAGTTGTTTACATTATTTATTTGTTTACATTAGTCATTTGTTTACATTATTTTTTTCGTGGAGTTGATCGTTTTTGAGATACTCCTTTTTCTTTGTTTCAGCTTTGAAAAACTTACTTTTCTCATACAGAAATTTGTCAACTACTGTCCATATAGACAAAGGAACATCAGTCACATAGCAACCAGCTTTTGATTCACTTTAACCTATGGTACTCCCTTATTTCGCTTGTATTTACAATAAAGCAAGGAATAAGACTATTTCTGATCATTTTCCTCGATTAACATGAAATAAATAAAAGATAAGCTTATTAACAATAATTTGTTACAGAGAGATAGAGAAAGTCATATGAATGGAACACATCAGAATTTTCCTAACTGTATCTGCTCCTCACTTCTGGAGTGATTGCCATCAGCGCGCTATCTGGCAAAGTCTGCCAGCACGAATATTTGCCGTTACTTTTAGCATACCTCGCTAGCCTGGTTTGTTCTTGATTTTACATTTCAACATCTGTTCGTTCAATAACATTATTTTTGATTTTGGATATACTTTATAGAAATATTTATATTTATTTCTTTATCGTGTTTATTTATTTACGTCGTTTATTGTGATGCGTAAATACGGGCTCAATTTGCCCCGTGCCATCTTTGCTAGAGTTTGGTCAATGCCCTCGTTCTGAAAGTAAACAGGTTCTAAGTATGTGATTAATTTTCTGGCATCTATTGTAGCGCGTAGTCTTATCGGGTCTCCCTTTTTTATTACCCAACACAATGGTGGAATATATTGTGAATGACCTTCTTGAATAATGTTGTCTCTGACCATTTATTCAATAACACTTTGCGGTGTTTCTTGTAGTACTAAGGGTAACTTATTGTATTTGTAGTGAAATGGTTGTATTGATTCTGCATTGAGCGTATGTGTATACAGGTTACATAAGCATGGTTATTCTGAAAAGTCGCGTAAGTTTTGCCTGAATATGTTCCCCAGGTTTTTTTTTTTTTTTAATACAGTTCCGGAGTCTGGTCGGGACTCGGGCGCTGTATACCCTACTTTTATTTACCTAGTTGTTTTACAGTATGATTACTGAATTTCTGTTTTCTTCTTTCTAAGCACACCCATGCCCAAGGCGGGACTCGAACCCACGATCCCCTGCGCTACGAAGCACCAAAGCGATACGCCATGGGGACCGGCTCAGTTCATCACGCTAGCTGTTAAGCTCTGTGTGAGCAGGTACCTTCCTGACGTATGTGGGTTTTCAATGGAATCCCGTCTAACGGCTTCTTTTGTCTCTTTTGAAGTGTGTGAGGTAGTTCGTAAACATTGATGTTTTGAATAAATATGTCTGAGTTGAAAATTCCTGCTTCTTCCTTGGAAATCTGAATATTTTCGATTACCTCAGGTATAACTTTGACTATTACAGTTTTTCTTTGAAAGTTGATTTTCCCTTCCTTTCTTCAAAACCTAAATGAGCACTGTATTCATTGAATACCTCTGCACCAATAATAATGTGGTTATTCAACCTACTTATAACTAAAAACATGTCAACTGGATGATTTTCAATATACATGGCAATCATATATTGCAGCTTAATAACTTGAGTTGTTTTCCCTATTGAATGAATGAATGAATAAGTGTATTTATTAACATAGCAATATCATACATAGAATTTCAACAGTCGCACGGGTCCACAGACCGTACGTGCTTTTGTAATACACATTAACAAGCAATATTAAAACAACCACAACAAAGAATTAGAAGAGTAAACACGAAAATAAAAAGACAAAGGAAATACACAGTCAAAAGCAATATTAAACAACAATAAAATTAAGAGTGAATCCGAAAATAAAGATACAAGGATATTAAAATATAGCAATTTAAATTTACAGCATAGAGCACACCTTCATAAATGCACCCTCTTATAATAGATAATTACACTTAAAAGACATATATACACATAATATATACAACCCTAGCACAACAGTGACCTAAGTATGACATAATATATATGTATGTAGAACATTATAGTCACTTTTGTTTAGTTGATCTTATTCCCCCCCTTCTCTATTGGCAGCCTCCTCAGAATTCAGCTGTCTTGCCTTAAGTATAAATTTACCTAGCCCGTCCATGTTTTCCATGCCTGCCAGTAGCGTCCAACATGCTTCTATCCCTACATTCGCAGTGGTAAAAATTCGCGGCAAATATTTTTCCCGCCATTCCTCCGTACCCCTACATCTTGCCAATATGTGAGTCCACGACTCTTCCTCCTCGCAAATGGGACAGATTCTCGTACCATTCTCGTCAGAAATTTTCGTGCTCCTCCATGCTCCTAGTCTAATCCACGCGAGCCCCTCACTAATGAGTTTGGTACCTGTTTTGATGTATTGCTCCATACCCCACTCCGATTTCAGCCCAGACTGTACTTCTAATGACACCTTCTCTGTGCATTGCGCAATCATTTGCTGTCTGTCAATATCACAGAGACGTTTCTTAATTTTTCTCCAAATACTTCGCCTGTTTTCCTGCCCCGCCATCCAAATGTCTCCCATCGCAATGGTTTCCAACCCTTTCTTTAACTTTGATGCCCACGTCAAATTACCTTCCATTCGCAACTGTTCACGGTAGCAGACTGCCCTAATTAGAGATTGGTTTCCGTGAACGATTCTCATCCAATATTTAACTGCTCTGATTTTGCACTCTATCGTTTCACTATGTACCCCGAATTCCCTCATTATTCCGCAGTTTGCCGTACCCCTCCCTACACCCAGAATTCCTTTAAAAAATTGGGCCCTCACTTGATCCAGATTTCCTGTTTGTTCCCACCCCCATATTTCTACTCCGTATGTCATCGTGGATCTAACTGTCGCTCCGTATACAGTTTCCATTAAGGTTATGGAGATATTCGGAATTCTGCAGCGTATCCGGAGAGCTTCCGCCGCGTTCACCCTTGCCTTGTGTTTCGCAATGTCAATGTGTTTTGTCCATTTTCCGTTCATTGTAAATGTGAGTCCTAAGTACACAAAAGATTTAACATTGTCCAGTATCTGTCCTGCATATGTCCAAGTCTCCTCCCTGCTATAAACACAACCCTTTTTGAAAGTCATTGCCTTAGTCTTATTCACATTAACTGTAAGTAGCCATTCATCGCAATAGTTCTTAAGTTTGTCCAGTCCTCGTTGCAATCCGTTTACTGTCGTAGAGCACAATACTAAATCGTCTGCGTATAAAAGTGTTGGGATCTGCAAATCCGCTACTACTGGCGCTTGAATATTCTCTGCTATCATTGTATCAGTAATATCATCCACAAAGAGATTGAATAGCAAGGGAGATAAAATACAACCCTGCCTCACTCCCCTATAGCTACGGCAGCTCTCGGACACTATGTTTCTGTCGAACTTCACACAGAATTCGACATTTTGATATATTGCCTGCAATGCTCTAACCATTTTACTCGATAACCCCTTTCTGCCTAGTTTGTACCATAATGCATTTCGATTGATAGAGTCAAATGCCTTCTTAAAGTCCACAAAAGCACAATGAAGCTTTGCCCCGCTTAACTAACAGTTGCTTCGTCCTTAAAGTGTCTAATATAAAAGCGGTCTATGGTACCGTGTCCTTCTCTGAAACCCATTTGAAATTTTGAAAGTTTGCCAACTTTAGATTCCCAGTCCTTTATTCGGTTATATAACAGTCTACAATAAATTTTCTCCTTAATTGGCAAAAGAGTAACCCCCCTATAGTTATCCGGATTTCCAATAGTTCCCTTCCCTTTATAAATGGGATGAATAATGCCCTTTCCCCAACAGGTAGGGTAATTCCCCTCAACAAACAATCTGTTACATATCTGGAGCATACTCCTACCAAACTCATTACCATTGGCTGCGGCTTTAAAAACTTCCGGGGGCAGCCCATCCAACCCTGGAGCTTTGCCTCCCTTCAGACTCCTCAGCGCCTGTGCTATTTCTCGTGCTGATATTTCTTCGTCCAGTACTGGGATCTCAAGATTTCCCAAAATTTGCACTTCCTTTATAAAAATTTCTTCCCTTTCACCTTTCCCGAATATTCCCATAAAAAGCATTGTCCATTTTCTGGGAGAAATTTCGTTGGGGGCCTGACGGTTGCCTCTTAAATGTTTTACTACTTGCCACATCTCAGCGTTATCCCCCCGTGTTAACATATTACTAATTTTCTGAGTAATTTTGTCTTGCCACATAGTTCTCTTTTCCCGTAAGAGCTGTTTATACTCCCTTCGCTTTTTTGTAAACAGTTTCCTAATGTCATCTCCCCCCTCCCTTCTGAATTTTGACAGAGCCTCCTCTGCTTGTTTCTTTACAGCTCTGCATTGCTGGTCATACCAACCATTGAATCGTTTTACCTTACCATGCATTTGGACTTTCATTGTCCCCGCAGCCGTTGCTATTATATGCGTTAGTTCCTCCGCTGTGCCTGCGTTCCTTTCCCCTAATCTTCTTTCTAATTTATCAACAAATACTTCTTTTTCTATCGGTTTCCATATAAATTTACTAATGAATCTCCCTTCGTCCCCCTGTCCCTCTTCAGGTGCTAGCGCCGCCATGGCCGTCTCTATATTCAGTTCCAGGGCAACCGGACAGTGATGTGGCTCGATACGATCCCCCACCCAAAAATTTCTAATTCTGCCAATTAAACCCTGACTTATTAAAATAAAATCTATTACACTACCCCCATTTTCATTTATGAAAGTGAGTTCTCCCTCTCGATCCTCACCGTACTTGCCATTCATTATTTCTAAAGAGAAGGCATCGCAGAAAGCAAGTAATTGTCTGCCCTCCCCATTAATAAAACTATCCTTGCTCTTTCATTGACCTTCGCGGAATTCCTCCCCCCATTGATGACCCCCCGTTAGAGAAATATTCTCCCCTCCTAACCTCGCATTAAAATCTCCTAAGAGAATTAATTCAGTTCCTGGAAACTTTTCCTGTAACTGCACTAACGTTTCGGTTAAGTCACTGAAGAAATTCCTGTTTGCATACTTGGACGTTGCTGGCTGGTTGTATAATCCTATAACTATTATTTGTACTCCCCCCTGTGCCAACGAAACTGATTACAATTTATTTGCTTCTTACTTAATTTCAACTAAATAAGGATGATTGATATTTCAATACTTTTTGAATGCAAATCAAATGTTATACTGATTAGTATGTATTGACATTAATTAACTTCTCTAGAATAAAGCAATCTCCCCTTCCAAACTGATTTCTAATTTAGTTACCTCAGCCTCCAGCTCAGACCTTGAATGAAACTGATACCCCTCCTGGCCACCTTCCCCTCCTACCCCGTGTCTCCCTTCCCCTACTAAAACTACGGAAATTAGCAAGTGTTACATTTTCTCCGTTTTTCAACCAAGTTTCTGTTAAACATACAACGTCAAAATCACTAAGGAAATACAAGAAATTCTCGCTACCCAAACTTTTTTTGAAGCCTTCGATGTTCCATGTGACAATCCTCAGAGAAGGGGTTGGGTCCTATTGTTTCCTTGCTGATGGTCTTCCTACAACTTGGCTGACCCTTTGTCGAGCTGTTGTCAGCCTAAGGGCACGGAGGGGCGTTGTTGTTGGCTTTTCCGGCGAAGACTGTCTCACCCTCCTCTCCTCTTTGCCCCTCCCTGTCGACATAACTTGAGGTACCTGATGTTCTGCTGAGGGACCTGCTACCTGCTGGGCTGATGCACTGGCTACCTGCTCTAGCTGCCCTGTCCTGGGTTCGGTTTCCGTACTACTTCTAGGCTGTTCCATGCGCTCCAGCTCCTGTCGGTTCCAGACTCGTCCGTTAATGAAGAGCTTGTCATAGCGCAATACGGCATGACAGCCCTGCCTCCTGGCATCGAACATATGTCCCTTTAAGAATTCTCTCTCTTCTCTTACACGCTGGCTTAAGTCCTCGCTAATGCTTATTCCCGTTCCCTGTAAATAACGAGCATCTCGAAGGATGGCCACCTTGAGTTTATAATGAGCCAGTTTACACACAATAGGTCGCCTTACATTGCCACGTCGACCTACACGATGGGCTCTCTCCACATCAAACTCGCGGAGTTCGATTCCTATTTGTGAGATGAACCTTTTCACTATTTCCTCCGTCATCTCCCAACTCTCTCCCGCTTCTTCCGTCACACCATATAGCACAATATTATTTCTACGAGATTGGTTCTCTAAATAATCCATTTTCTCTTCCAGAGCACGCATTCGAACTGTCACATTCTCCACGGCACTTTCCAGCGATTTTAGGCTGCACTTTTCAAATCCTACACGCATTTCTTGCCTCAACTGTTCAATGAGATCTCGCACACTTTCCATTGTCGAACTTCTTCCAGGTAGCTACGAGCAAGACGCAAAACACGACCGTCCTCTTTCACACTCGGACTGCAACTCCTATTGCAACAGTACATACAAGTTGGTTGTGGGGAGTTCCATGAACTTAAACCCTTTCACTGATCCATTGTTCATAAATCCCAGCGAGATACATGAACAAGATGCTGCGCTATCTGGAGATGCTTTATACGTAACATTCTCACGGCAATAAATGGGCTTAAAAAGTTGCATTTTTCGGAATTTTTCAAGATTTTATTTTTCTTGTGTGTGCTTATGGTCAATAATTTGGCCATTTTGGGACAATTTTAAGTGGATAATTTCGTGACCCGCATGACGTCCTCAAACATGAAATCACTTAATAGTTTTCCGTCATATTATAGTCCGTACCTCGTGAGCGTGCAGGTTTTACTATTATCTCTTGCTGTTCAGCTGTGTCTAGTTGATGTTTTTCCCTTTCTGAGGAATATGACTCGCTTTCCTCATCTGATCTGTAATTCTGTTGACTCCGCGGTACGATCCTCTATGACCTCTAAAGTTTCTTTGATTTTGGCCTCGACCACTGAAATTATTCTAGCCTGCTCGACTATTATTATTATTATTATTATTATTATTATTATTATTATTATTATTATTATTGTGATTCCTATATACTCACAGCGTATTTATCCGTTCTTGGCTCCTATTTCTCTGGTGCCTGTCTCTGTGTCTCCCAAATTCCGGTACAGTTCTCTGGTACCGTTCCCTGCTTGTTCCCCGACTCCAGTGATTTTTGAAGCACTTTGGTGACTATTTTGTAGAGTCCCTGTACTTTCCTGAGTCCAATTTAGGCATGTCTCCATTTTTACTTTCTCTATACGTGCTGTGTATAGTGTATAGAGAAGGTATTGCACTCCACCAAAAAATTCGATACCGAGATTTTACCGGAAATATATGTTTTAGGGTCTCCTGTATCCAAAAAAAGTATTTTCAGAAAAAGGCCCGTGTGTGTATCCATGTGTCTGTGAACACGATAACTAAAAACGAAAAGTCGGTAAAATACCAAACTTGGTATTTAAGTTTAGTATCTCCCAGGGATGAGACACGAAGATTTTGAGAAAAATCTCCCCACCCCCAACTACCCTTTACATGGAACTTTTTTCGAAAATTTTGATTTTCGAAAAAACAGCTCTAACGATTTTGATTAAAATATCGTATATTAAAGACAAATGACAAATAAAAATTATATTTTGAATTTTCTGAGAATAGCTTCTGAAGACTACTTTATTCTTGGTCAATATTACGGAATATTGCATAACTGCTAAACCGTAAGAGATGGACAAAAACTTACCACACAACAAATGTAGAGTACCTTAAAACACACAATATATGTTATATACATTTTTTTCGTGGAGTTGATTGTGTTTTAGATATTCCTTGGGTTTTTTTTTCAGCTATAAAGACGTATACATTTCTCATACAGGACATTGTTTGTCCATACAAACAAAGGAACTTCAGTTGCAGAGCAACCAGCATTTGACTATCACTTTAACCTATGGTACTCCCTTATTTCGCTTCTACTAACAAGGAAGCAAGTAATAAGACTATTTCTGCTAATTTTTGCTCCATTAGATGAAGTAAATAGAATAATTTGTGGCCGTGATATAGAGAAAGTCAGATTTTTTGTGATTCCAGTGCCGACAGCAGGTCCACTAAAGCAGTGCTATTCCGAGGACGAGCAATTAGCAGATAGTTCTGTATTCTTAATGGAAAATTATTCATAATAAGTATTATGCGGTCTGAGATGTTTGCTGTAGAACATAATCTGACATACTTAGATTTTCTCTCGCTGAATATTGGCCATAGCATAACTTTCCCTAATCTTCTGTTGGCGTGAAGTATTCCAATACCTAGTCATAGCGGGTTGCATCTATTCTAACGTGCGTGCATCTAAGCAGTTCCTCAATACAGCATTTTAACTTGCTCTGGAACGCTTTTGCTAGCAAAGTTAAGCTATTCAAAGTATTCTATGGGCGAGTCTTTATTCTGCTCTGAGAAACTTGGTAGAGGTATATCCGCAAATGTGTGATTAGGCAGAGAAGAACGCTATGATTAGAGGCGAACTGATCAACATATGTATGTGGCCATCATTGCCCCCCCCCTTCATCTCGTGCGTTTTGGGTGTCTGACACAAGGCCCACATACATCATTAATTACATTTACAGGAAGTTCACTCATTTTCTGCGCGGAAGGAGAAGCTGGCTATGTTTGTTTCTGAGTTTAATTTTTCCTTTATTTTATTGCCTAATTCTTTGCAATATTTTTCTAATTCATGATGTTTAGTTCTACTATCCTAGCTAGAATTCTGTATCGTTGATTTAACTCAAGTTTAAGATTACCGAGCTTCTCGCTTCAGTCAGAAATATCGTCCTTATTACCAATTATAATTGTATGTACCTTTGTATCTAAAATACAAATATCTCCAGTGAAGCTTGTAAGATTAGCGAAATTTCATCTTTACATTTATTGATTGTTTCCTGTATCTGGTTTCCCAGTTTTATTAACGCCAGGTCTACCTGTCCTAAAATTTCCCCTTCCTTTTTCAGAATTTTGCCCTCTAGTATACTATTTTTTTCTTCAACTTGGAGGGATAATTTCTGAATTTAGAGAGATAATTCATTATTGCTTTTCTCTAATTCCTTTTCCTGTTTTTGGAAGCTAGCCTGAATTTCTCCTTGGATTTCTTTTTATATTATTGCTTAACAGTGGCTGCATTTCCCCTTGGATTTCCTTTTTATTATTGTTTACCAGTGACTGCATTTCTCCTTGAATTTCTTTTTATTATTGCTTAACACTGACTGCATTTCTCCTTGAATTTCTTTTTATTATTGTTTAACACTGACTGCATTTCTCCTTGAATTTCTTTTTATTATTCTTTAACAGTGACAGCATTTCCACATGGATTTCCTTTTTATTATTGTTTAACAGTGACAGCATTTCCCCATGGATTTCCTTTTTATTATTCTTTAACAGTGACAGCATTTCCCCATGGATTTCCTTTTTATTATTGTTTAACAGTGACAGCATTTCCCCATGGATTTCCTTTTTATCATTGTTTAACAGTGACAGCATTTCCCCATGGATTTCCTTTTTATTATTGTTTAACAGTGACAGCATTTCCCCATGGATTTCCTTTTTATTATTGTTTAACAGTGACAGCATTTCCCCATGGATTTCCTTTTTATTATTGTTTAACAGTGACAGCATTTCCCCTTGGATTTCCTTTTTATTATTGCTTAACAGTGAATGCATTTCCCCTTGGATTTCCTTTTTATTATTGTTTAACAGTGAATGCATTTCCCCTTGGATTTCCTTTTTATTATTGCTTAACAGTGGCAGCTATAACGATTTTGACTAAAATATCGCTCATTAAAAATATTTACCTGAAAAATAAAATGTAAATCTTGAATTTTCTGGGAATAGCCTCTGGGAAAGACCTCTTTATTCTGGATGACTTTATTGAGTTTTGCATAACTGGTAAACCATAAGAGATATACAAAAAGTTACTACACAAAAATGTGCGGCACCTTAAAACACACGATTTGTTATATACATTTTTTTCGTGGAGTTGTTCGTTTTTTAGATATTCCGTGATTTTTTGTTTCAGCTTTGAAAAAGGTATACTTTTCTCATACGAAATGTGTCAACTCCTGTTCATACAAACAAAGGAACATTCTGCTGCGAAGGAGGCAACAAATCATCCTCCAACCATCTCAGATATCAAGATTCCTCATGATGACTACGTCATGCATCTTAGGCACACTATTTTACAGCAACGGAGAACACATTGGATAGCCACATCTAAAAGTAAATTGAATTAAATCTGCCCAACACACAATATTGCTTCCTCTCTTCTGACACTTACCAGAAGAAACCAGCCGCTTGTGCCTTACCTTTGCTGTCGCACGAACCAGCTCCTAGATGTACTCTGTGTGATACTGTTCTCACATAATTAGAGTCTGCCCGAGATACACTGCTCAAAGACTCATGTGATGTTCCTACTGACTTAGGTGATCCACAGAACTGGACACATGTGACTAATCTATATTAATATTGTTTATTTTCTGTAATTGTAGTCGCGATATGACTCTGTGTTAAAGCGACATTAATCAATAAATTAGAAAAAAGAACTGATCTGTTCCATTTACATGACTTTCTCTACATCTGTCCAAAAAAGTATTATTAAAAAGCTTATGCTTCTGTCTGTCTTCTTCATGCTAACCGAGGAAATATCAACAAAAATAGTCTTATTACTTGCTTCCTTGTAAGTGGAAGCGAAATAAGTGAGCACCATAGGTTAAGGTGATAGTCAAAAGCTGGTTGCTATGTGCCTGAAGTTCCTTTGTTTGTACAGAGAGCAGTTGATAAATTCCTGTATGAGAAAGGTATGAGTTTTCCAAAGCTGAAAACAAAAGTAAGGGATATGTCAAAAACAATCGACTCCATGAAAAAAATGTGTATGACATAAATCGTTTGATTAAATGCGCTTAACATTTTTTGTGTGGTAAGTTTTTGTCCATCTCCTAAGGTTCAGCAGATATGCAAAATTCCGTAAAATGCATCCAAAATAGTCTTCAGAGGTTATTACCAGAAAATTCAAGTTATACACTTTATTTGTCAGGTAAATATCTTTAACATACGATATTTTAGTCAAAATCGTTAGAGCCACTTTTGAGAAAATCAAAATTTTCGATAAAAGTTCCATGTAAATGGTAGTTGGGGGTAGAGGAATTTTCTTGAAAATCTTCGTGTCACATCCTTGGAAGATACCGAACTTAAATACCAAATTTGGTATTTAACAGTCTTTTCGTTTTTGAGCTATGCTGTCCACAGACACACTCACACACACACACACACACACACAGAGACACACACATGGATCTTTTTCCAAAAATGCTTCTTTTGGTTTTAGGAGGATCCAAAACTTGTACTTCCAGAGGAATCTCGGTATCGAAATTTTGGGTAGAATGCAATACCTTCTCTATACACTATGTACATAGTAGGTGTAGAGAAAGAAAGAAAAAAAAAAGGAACTTCAGTCACATAGCAACCAGCTTTAGACTATCACTTTAACCTATGGTACTCCCTTATTTCGCTTCTACATACAAGGAAGCAAGTAATATGATTTTTTTACCTGGAGTTGTCTTGCTATATATTTATCCAATATCTCGAATAATAGAACTACAAGATAACTCGAGAACTGCCTTGCGATACGTTATCATTTTGCTTTAAAGCACCACCACAGACAATCAGACGACATAGCAAAGTGGTGTCAAGCGAGGTATTTAAAGCATATTAATTTATGTGACAAAAATGTCAACTGCTTCACAGCTCGTGGTTTTGAACTGACCCATCTCACAATAAGAACCAAGCGAGTAGCTGAGGTCATTGCGAGGAATGTATTTCAAATCCTGCTGCTATCGTTCTGCCTTACTATGGTTTATTTTGACTTTCTCTTCACGTACTATGTTTATAATGTATAGATGAGATATTGTAGTCCACCGAAAAATTCGATACCGAGATTTCTGATATGTTCCATTCTCATGACTTTCTCTACATCTCTGCAGCAAATTATTGTTAAAAACCTTTTGTTTCTATTTATTTCATGGTATTTTAGAAAAAATAGCAGAAATAGTCTTATTACTTGCTTTCTTGTAAGCAAAAGCAAAGCGAAGTTTTTTAAAGGTGAAATCAACAAGAAGGAATAACTCAAAAACGATCAACTCCACGAAAAGCAATGCATATAACATAAATTGTGTGTTTTAACGTGCTCTTCATTTTTTGTGATGTAAAAATTGTTCCATTTCTTAAGGTTTAGTAGCTATGCAAAATTCCATAAAATTAATCCAGAATCAAGTATACTTCAAAGGCTATTCCCAGAAAATTCAATATATATCTGTTATTTGTCAGGTAAATGTCTTTGATATACAATATTTTAATCAAAATCGTTAAAGCCATTTTTCAGAAAATCAAAGTTTTCGAAAAAAATTCCATGCAAAGCGTAGTTTGGGGTGGGGAGATTTTTCTCAAAATCTTCGTGTTACATCCCTGGAAGATACTAAACTTAAATATCAAGTTTGGTATTTTACCGACTTTTCGTTTTCACAGGCACACGGACACACACACATTTTTCTGATTTTTTTTTTTTTTTTTTTTTTTTTGCGTACAGGGAACTGAAAAGCAATATCCGGTGAAATCTCGGTATCGAATTTTTGACTGGAGTGCAATACCTTCTCTATACACTATGTACATAGTACGTGTAGAGAAAGTAAAAATATGTTATAGGATCCATTGAATCCAAAAAAAAGAACACATTTTCAGAAAAAGGTCCGCGTGTGTGTGTGCGCGCGCGTGCGGGCCTTTAGATAGCATAGCTTAAAAATGAAAATACCGTTAAATACCAAACATGGTATTTAAGTTTCGTATCTTCCAAGGATGCGACACAAGATTTTCAAGAAAACACCCCACACCAAACTACCCTTTTACGTGGAAAAACTTTCGAAACTTTTGTTTTTCTCAAAAAGGGTCTAAAGATTTTGATTAAAATCTGTTATATTTAACATATTTACTTGACAAATAAAATGTATAACTTGAATTTTCTGGGAATAGTCATTAGAGACGTATTTATTCTGAATGAATTTACGGAATTTTTCATAACTGGTAAACGGTAAGAAAAAGACAAAAAGCTACTGCGCAACAAATGTACAGCTCATTAAAAACACACACTTTATATTATATGGATTGTTTCCTTGGAATCGACCGTTGCTAAGATATTTCTTACTATCTATTTAAGTTTTAAAATACTTAACTTTTCTCTATTGGAACTTGGAATTCTTGACCACGCAAAGAAACGCATTTCAATCCTATAGCAACCACATTTTAAAACATTTGACTGTCAGTTTAACCTAATGTATTCTCTTATTTCCCTTCTCTTATAAGGAACTAAATAATAAACTCGTTTCTGCTAATGCTTTAGCATTAAATAGAAGAATAAATTTCCTAACAATTATTTGTTACAGAGATGTAGAGAAAGTCATGTGATTGGAGCACATCAGATTTTTATTTACCTTTTCTTACATATTTTATTACATTTGAGTTATGCGGTATAATAAATGTAGGCCTCAAACATTTCCTCCCCAAATTTCCTTTCTTAATTATCATTTCATTTTATCTATCGTCAGTGCCCACCATCTGTGATTCTGTATGCAGCAGGAACGGACGTTAAATGCTAGTACTAAACGCAAAAATCTGACGTGTTACACGCACATGGTTTTTTCTAGCTGCTCTACAAATAAAATGTTCTAAAGATTTTCTTTTTTCTACACAATGCTAATCGAGATAAACATTAGCAGAATGTTCTTATTTACTTAGTTCCTAAGTAGAAGGAATCCGCTATACTTAAGTTATAGTCAAATGTTTAAAAGCTGTCGTTATGGAATTGTCATTGCCAATCGCTTTTTTACTTGGCCAGCAGTAGAACAAAAGAAAAACGGACATTTACTGTCTGAGAAAAATATAAGTACTTTACAATTGAAACCAATAACAAGGAATATCTCGGAAACGGTTACCTCCACAACAAAAACGTAAAACAAAATAAATTGTGTGTCTTGAAGAGATCTATATTTTTTGTGCAGTAAGTTTTTGTCTATCTCACGCGGTTTAGCAGTTAAGCAAAATTCGGTAAAATTCCAGCAGAATAAAGAGACCTTCAAAGGCTATTCCCTGAAAATTCACGATACACGTTTTATTTGGCAAGCAAGTATCTTTAATAAACGGGATTTTAATCAAAATCGTTAGAGCCATTTTTGAGAAAATCAAAGTTTTCGAAAAATTTTCCATGTAAAGGCTAGCTGGGACTGGGGGACTTTCTTGAAAAGCTTCGTGTCGTATCCTTGGTAAATACTGAACTTAAAGACCAAGTTTGGTATTTATGGGACTTTTTGTTTTTGAGCTATGCTGTCCGCAGACACACACACATACAGGGATCTGTTTCCAAATATGCTTTTTTTGAATTCAGGAGGATCCAAAACATATATTTCCGGTGAAATCTCGGTATGGAATTGTTGGGTGCATTACAATACCTTCTCTATACACTATGTACATAGTACGTGTAGAGAAAGTAATATTATAATACCGTTGAGCCACAACATGTCTATGAAACGTACAATTTAGAATTATATCAAATATAACGTATCTTTCTGGTGATGACGTCACGAGGGGTCTCTTGCCAATATACATTTTCTTCCTTTTTATGTGAAAAAAATGAAATTCTATTATTTCTCCTTTTTTTTAGGCAATGGGTAATACTTAATATTAACATTAAATTAGATGAATCATAAATTTCACTTCAAAACCTTTCATAAGAACTGTGCGTTAAAACGGATGGATGATCCTGTTGAAGAGAACAGTGGCTATCATTATGGAAATTCTCCACTTAAAACTGTAAGGATTAATTTTATCTGAGCTGTTTATCATTCTTAGTTTTTCCATTTCTATAATAATCTCAACATTACGTCACCCTACTTCCAAGTTTTAACTCTTGACTTAACATAAAAACAGAAAACAACTACAGTTAATGAAGTAATGTTTGATCCTTCCCAGATTATAATGGCGCGGTCTTCTGAATGGTCCTCATTTATTCAACTCCTCAGCGAGTGTTAAATGTCACGGTCTTAGTTTCTTGGGAAAACGACAGCCTTTCTTCATCTTAAGCTGAGGAATTTCCTGGATGCGCCTCCGACAGTCAGTTCTCAACCTTCCTTTATTTGGTCCAAGGCCTCGTCTTGCACTTGGCGTTCAAAGCCCCCGCTTTCCGCTGTCATGGAGGTCATGAACATCTGCTATGTGTCATCTGAGAATAAATCCATTGTACGTTTCTACCCAGAAATTAGCGGCAAAGAGGCTTTACTTTATAGGGAGATTGAAGACAAAGGAGGAGGCGTGGGTCGTATTTTCCAACCTTAATTGAAATTCCTTAAGTGTAAGTCGAGGAGAAAACCGCAGAAATCCTGGAAACCGTATTTTGCTGTGGTTCTCTAGCTCCCAAAAGGAAAGATCAATAACAGCTTGTATTTGACTCATTTTGTGAACTCCTAGCTACACACTCAAACCGGCAAACACTACCTACAACGAGAATAAGAAAAGTCTTCAAAATGATTCTTTCATGGACTTTCCTGATGTCTTCTGCTTTTATGAATATAATAAAATACTTTTTGGAGGGAGAACCCTCTCTGGTGATATTCTAATACTCTCGTCATTGCTTTCCATAAATTGTACTTTTTTCTTTCATAGAAAATATCATCTATAACTCTTCTTTAATCGTTACTTCTCTCCTACGTTCTTATTTCTTCTAAAAAACTGTCTTGATTTTCCGAAAAGACACATTTAGAGTCTTCCTAAACACCCCAAAACAGTTTTGAAAAACTCTGTCTATATAAGTACAACAATGTAAA
Organism: Hymenopus coronatus; assembly: GCA_030762935.1. Taxonomy (NCBI): domain Eukaryota; kingdom Metazoa; phylum Arthropoda; class Insecta; order Mantodea; family Hymenopodidae; genus Hymenopus; species Hymenopus coronatus. The sequence continues at coordinate 129,948,793 of CM060888.1, read as the reverse complement.
AATGAAAGTCAGTTAAATACGAAACTTTTTATGTAAGTTCAGGGCATTCAAAAGACGCAACACTGACATTTCGAAGAAAAAAATCCCCCACCCAAAACTGCCCATTATCTCAAAATGTCCCTAATGAGTTTGACTAAAATACAACTACATACGAAATGTATATCTTGATTTTCACCATATTCCTGTGAATTGCATTTATTTCGAATTACTTTTGCAAGATACAGATAATAAAATACAATTTACATCAAACATCTTTTTTGTGATGTTAACCATTTCCAAGATATTCGACGTTGTTATTCTGAACTTTCAAATAATGTTTTATTACTTTCTCTACACGCACACAGTGTATAGAGAAACTGTTGTATTGCACCCAAAAATTCGATAACGATATTTCACCGGAAATACATGTTTTGGGACTCCATGAATTCAAAAGAGCCGTATTAGAAAAAGGTCCGTGCGCGCGTGTGTGTGTCTGCATATTCTTATGTCAGTTATTGTAACCATTGCAACATGGGGCGGTAACGGGAGTTACGGGTTCGTGTCTCGGGCGCAGGTTTTGTCTATTCGGAATGGTGTGGATATGTGGGTGCCCTATCCCAGGATTTTTACTAGCATGGAAACTCTTTTCGGGCGTGGTAACACACAATTGCTTTATTCATTTGGTTCGGCCTTTTTCCGCCGTCGAACACACACGCATTCCTCCTAAATTTTCTACCGCGACTATTGTTTCTTATTATTTTTGATGCAGTGATTTCGTCCGTACTCTGGTCTGTATTAAAATAATTATTTCCCTCACAACTAAAGGTAGCCTGTCCGGCTCCACCACGGACCCCAAATATCATTTTTGCCCTGCCGATGTTCTACGCCAAGTGCCCCAAACAGTGTAGCCTGATCAGCGGGAGCGTTGTTTTCTCTTTTCCTGTTATGTTCCCCTTGGACAGTGTAACCTCTCCCCTTCGGGTCAATGCTCTACCCCTAACGGTGCTGTCCTATCTGCTCGTGACAACTCGGCTACTTATGCGTGTTTGAAATCTTTCGTCCCATTTTCAATGTACATTTATATTTCCGTTCTTGGTTTAATTTATATTATTAGGTTTGATTCTGCTTCTGCTTGTGAATAACTCTTAGCCCCCTGACAAGACGTGTACTATCTCAAACGGCTAAGGGTATACTAGACTAAAAGGGCCGGGGATATTCTGTACAAATCGATTCTGTGCCAAATAACTTGGTACACCATGTACAAAACCAGGTTCTTTATTTGATAGAAGTTTGAAAGAACATCGACTGTTACTAATTCTTATGTTCCCGTTTTTTGTAGGTAATGAAAGTTTCAGTAGTGTATGGTTTGTGTCGTACTTGAAGGCTCATAGGCACAGCGTTCCGTAGTGAATGTGCCATTTTTAAGGAAACATAAACTGAATTCCAGCTTTGACATGCCGAAAGTATCATTTTCATAACGCTTTTAGAGCACGCACACAAACTGCAAATGTAATTACTTGCTCCACAAAGTTGTACATATATAAAATTTTGAAAGGAGCTGGCAGTTATTTAAACCATTCCCTAAAGTTTCATTTTCCAAATTGCGATTAATTGCATAGCAATTAATGTAATTTAATTGTTTTTTCACACAAGCCGTGTGTAGGATAGAAGTTGGATAGGTAGAGTCAGATTGAAAAAAAATAAATTCCTTAACCGGATTTTGAACCACGGATCTCCCGGTCTCTAGCCAGTTGCTGTACCACTGAGCTACCATGGCAATATGCCGGAAGAGCATTGAATTTCTCAACTTACTCGCATGTTTCCCGGTAAACCACAAGGTGTTCTCAAATTATTTTGAGATGACAACCCTAGTGACGACCTACAATGTTGTAAGTACTTCTAGTCCCAGGATTCAACATGTAGATCACGTTAAAACATAACAATATGTCACATATATATTTTTTTCGTTGAATTGACCATTTCTGAGACATTCCTTGTTATTTGTTTTAGATTTAAAATACTTAACTTTTTTCACACTGATACTGGCCCTGCATAGAAACGGATTTCATCCACATGGCAACCGGCTTTTAAAATATTTGACTATCGTTTTAGCCAAGTGTATTCCCTTATTTACCTTCCTTACAGGAAGCAAGTAATTAAGACAATTTCTGCTAATGCTCATCTCGATTACTATAATTAGATAGAATAATATGCTTTTAAACAATAATTTGTTATAGCAATGTAAACAAATTCATGTGAATAGAACACATCAGATTTTTACTTTCTGGACTACGCACAAAGGGAAAGCATTAAATTAAATCCAAAAATCCGTTATCGATGTTACAGAAAAGATGTGTTTTTAGAAAAAACTCCGTGTCTGCGTTGTGTGTATCCGAGTGTCTGTGAAGAGAATAACTCAAAAATCTGATGTGTTCCATTCAAACAACTTTCTCTACATCTCTGCAAGAAAGTATTTTAAAAAGCTTATGCTTCTATTTACCAATTAGCAGAATTGGTCTTATTACTTGTTTCCTTGTAAATAGAAGCGAAATAAGGTAGTACCATAGGTTAAAAAGATAGTCTAAAGCTGGTTGCTATGTGACTCAGGCTCCTTTGTTTGTATGGACATGAGTTGACAAATTCCTGCATGAGAAAATTATTAGTTTTTTTAGCTGAAATCTAAAACAAGGAATAACTCAAAAACCATCAACTCCACAAGAAAAATGTATATAACATAAATTGTGTGTTTTAAAGTGCTCTATATTTTTTGTGTGGTAAGTTTTTGTCCATCTCTTATGGTTTTGCAGTTATATAAAATACCGTATAATTCATCCAAAATTAAGTAGTCTTCAGAGGCTATTCGCAGAAAATTAAAGATATACATTTCATTTGTCAGGTAAAGATCTTTAATATACGATATTTTAATCAAAATCGATAGAGCCATTTTTTGAAAAATCAAAATGTTCGAAAAAATTTCGATGTAAAGGGTAGTTTAGGGTTGGGGGATTTTTCTCAAAATCTTGGTATCACATCCCTTGAAGATAGTAAACATAAATACCATGGTTGGTATTTTACCGACTTTTCGTTTTTGAGTTGTCATGTTCACAGGCACACACACACACACACACACACACACACACACACACTCACACGGACCTTTATTTGAAAATGTTTTTTTTTTTTTATACTGGGGACCCTAGAATATACATTTCCGGTCAAATCTCGGTATGGAATTTTTGGTGGAGTGCAATACCTTCTCTATACACTATGTACATAGTACGTATAGAGAAATTAAAAACTAAAGTCCGTTAAATGAACTTGTATTTAAGTTCAACAGCATCCAAACCTGGGACAAGAAGATTTTCTAGTAAATTCCCCCACCGCAAATTACTCCTTCAAAGAAAAAGTTTTATTGCCCTCCATATTGCTGAGGACTCTGTGCTAACCTCTAATATCCAGTTCAGACCCGGCGGAAGGCGGTGACATTTTTCGGGTGTAAAAATCCTCGGCATGTATCGGAAGGGAAGTAAAGCCCATCTCGTAAATTAACATCACGAAAAAGAACCTCAAGAAGAGGATTCTGACCCAAGATAACCAAGAGGTTAAATAGCGTCCATAAATGAAACTCAATTTAAATTATGAAAAAAGGTTTTGAAAATTTCAATGTTCTTAAAAGCTGTATTATACGTTTTGATAAAATGCCATATCTATACTGGTTAATATTATTAGGATACGAATGCAAATAAATGTAAATGCCGTGTTATTTATGGACGCTCTTTAACTGCTGTGGTTCTCAGCGTCCCATTCTAAGTTGGGTGTGAAAGACCGCATAATTTTGCCCAGAGGCCTCTCTGTCAGGTTTGAGGTTCTTTTACATCCGTAGGTCTTCGACACGGAACCAACAGCTTTACTTCCCTTCCGAAGGAAGCCATGCTTAGGATTCTTACAACCGCGATACGAACATAAGTCGCCATTAAGGTAGTTCGCTGAAGGGAGATCCACTGATTGCTTGAACCGGGTAAAGCACATTTAATCAGTTGGGAGTTTGAATGGCACACCGGCAAGTTGTCATGGTAGCTCTATGTTTAGAGCAACCGTACGGAGAGTGGTGCAATCGTGTTCAAATCTCGCATTGGTATTGAATTTTTCAACTGGTTCCAACAATAAAAAACTGATGTGTTCCATTCACATGACTTTCTCTACATGTCTGCACTAAATTATTGTTAAAAAGTTTATACTTCTATTTACGCCATGCTATCGAGAAAAAAAAAAAAAAAAAAAAACTAGCAGAAGTAGTCTTATTACTTGCTTCCTTGAAAGTAAAAGCGAAATAAGGGAGCACCATAGCTAAAAATGATAGCCAAAAGCTGGTTGCTATGTGACTGAAGTTCCTTTGTTTGGACTGGAGTTGACAAATTCCTGTATGAGAAAAGCATAAATCTTTCATAGCTGAAACCAAAAACAAGGAATATCTCAAAAACAATCAACACCACGAAAACAAGTATACAACATAAACTGTGTGTTTTAAAGTGCTCTACATTTGTTGTGTGGTAAAGTTTTGTCAATCTCTTACGGTTTAGCAGTTAAGCAAAATCCGTAAAATTGACCCAGAATAAAGTAGTCTGTAGAGGGTATTCCCAGAAAATTCAAAATATACATTTTATTTGTCAGGTAATTTCTTTAATATATGATATTTTAATCAAAATCGTTAGAGCCATTTTTTAGAAAATCAAAATTTTCGAAAAAAGTTCCATGTAAGGGGAAGTTTGGGGTGGGGGATTTTTCTCTAAAGCTTCGTGTCGCATCCCTGGAAGTTACTAAACTTAAATAGCAAGTTTGGTACTCTACCGACTTTTCGTTTTTGAGTTATCGTGTTCACAGACACACGTACACACGAACACACGGACACACACACGGACCTTTTTCTGAAAATACTTGTTTTTGGATACAGGGGACCCTAAAACATATATTTCCGGTGAAACCTTGGTATCGAATATTTTGGTGGAGTGCAATACCTTCTCTATACAGTATTAACATAGTACGTATAGAGAAAGTAAAAATCTGATGTGTTCCATTCTCATGACTTTCTCTACATCTCTGCAACAAATTATTGTTAAAAAGCTTATACTTCTATTTAGTTCATGCTAATTAAGAAGACATTAGTCTTATTATTTGCTTCCTTATAAGGAGAAGTGAAATAAGGGAGTATCATAGGTTAAAGTGATAGTCAAAAGCTGGTTACTATGTGACAGAAGTTCCTTTGTTTGTTGACAAATTCCTGAATGAGAAAAGCTTTTTAAAGCTGAATCCAAATACAAGGAATATCTCAAAACGATCAACTCCATGAAAAAAATGTATAGAACGTAAATTATGTGTTTTAACGTGCTCTACATGTTTTGTGTGGTAAGTTTTGGCGCATCTCTTACGGTTTAGTAGTTATGCTAAATATAAAATTCATCCAAAATAAAGTAGTCTTCAGAGGCTACTCCCAGAAAATTTAAGTTATACATTTTATTTATCAGGTAAATATGTTTAATATACGATATTTTAATCAAAATCCTTAGAGCTCATTTTGAGAGTCAAAATTTTCTAGAAAAGTTCTACGTAAAGCTTAGTTTGAGGGGGGGTGGATTTTCTCAAAATCTTCGTGAAGCATCCTTGGAATATACTAAACTTAAATACCAAATTTAGTATTTTACCAACCTTTCGTTTTTGAGTTATCGTGTTCAAAGCCAAACGGATACATGGACACACGGACACAGACACACACGGACTTTTTTCTGAAAATACTATTTTTTGGATACAGGGGACCCTAAAACATATATTTCCGGTGAAATCTCAGTATTGAAATTTTGGTGGAGTGCAATACCTTATCTATACACTATGTACATAGTGCGTATAGAGAAAGTAAAAATTGTTACCAGGTGAATATATATATACACATATATATATATATATATATATATATATATATATATATATATATATATATACAGGGTTACTACAAAAGAAATAGACAACTTTAACTGCCTGTAAAATAAAAACTATTAGAGATAGCAACCTAATTATTTTGGAGGTATGTTGAGAAACTCTTAAAGTTTTGTTTGTTACTATTGGTAACGCTTTAGTGTTTTGTTTGTTGTTGCAGAAGCTGAAATGGCGGAAAATCCTATGGGAAAGGCATATTGCGTGTTGGAATTTGCTAGAACGCAATCAGCAACTGTTGTCCGACGACATTTTAGAACACGTTACCACAAAACGCCACCGACTAGACAGTCAATCTATGACTGGTATAGAAAATTCGAGACAACGGGATGTTTGTGCAAAGGGAAGAGCTCGGGAAGACCAAGAGTTTCGGAAGAAAACGTTGAACATGTTCGTTCTGCCTACATAAGAAGCCCACAGAAATCGACATCTAGGGCAAGCATGCAATTACAAATTCCACAGCAAACTGTATGGAAAAATCTTGCGGAAGCGACTGCACATGATGCCTTACAGATTACAGATGTTGCAGTTTCTGAGTGAAGAAGATAAGGTCATACGGCGTGACTTTTGCATCGACATGTTGCGACATGATGATGACGATGCTGGTTTTTGTGAGCGCATCATTTCATTTTTGTGGTAACGTGTTCTAAAATGTCGTTGGACAACAGTTACTGATTGCGTTCTAGCAAATTCCAACACGCAATTTGTCTTTTCCACAGGATTTTCCGCCATTTCAGCTTCTGCAACAACAAACAAAACACTACAGCGTTACCAATAGTAACAAACAAAACTTTGAGAGTTTCTCAACATGCCTCCAAAATAATTAGGTTGCTATCTCTAATAGTTTTTTGTTTTACAGGCAGTTGAAGTTGTCTATTTCTTTTGTAGTAACCCGGTATATATATAATTATATGGTACTACCATTATAATACCATTTCTATATTTAAGACATTTTATGGTAAATAAAACGCATATCTTTAATTTTCTGGGATTAGGCGCTGAAGTCCTATTTATTTTAAATAATAACTAAACTTAGGGAAATAGAAAGAAAGAAAATAAATGTTAGCTTGTTAGACGCTGTCAAACACCATGACCTCACGAGCACCGCTGGCATGTCGGAATTTCATCCTGCAGTGCTTTTCCGTGGCAGTAAATGTACTTAACGGGGTTATCGCTTTCAGCACACTTAATGGGCTCCGATTGACCCCACTACCCTGAGATCATAAGGATAGCACCAAATCAATTGTCTCGCCACATCTATCGGTAAGAGATAGACAAAATCTTTCTACACAAATGTTAAGGTCTTGTTAAATTAGATAGTATATGTACAATATATTACTTTCTCTGCACGTACTATGTACATAATGTATAGAGAAGGTATTGTATTGCCCCCAATAATTCGATACCGAAATTTCACCCGAAATACATGTTTTAGGGGCCCCTAAATCCAAAAAATATGTCTTGTTCCACTCACATGACTTTCTCTACATCTCTGTAACAAATTATTGTTAAAAAGCTTATGTTTCTCTTTACTTCATGCTAATCGAAAAAAAGTTTTCTTATTACTCGCTTCCTTGTAAGTAGAAGCAAAATAAGGAGTAGCATAGGTTAAACTCAAAAGCTAGTGCTATGTGACTGAAGTTCCTTTGTTTGTATGGAGAGGAGTTGACAAATTCCTGTGTGAAAAAAGTATAAGTTTTTCGGAGCTGAAACCAAAAATAAGGAATATCTAAAAACGAGCAACTCCACAAGAAAAATGTATATAACATAAATTGTGTGTTTTAAAGTGCTCTATATTTTTTGTGTGGTAAGTTTTTGTCCATCTCTTATGGTTTTGCAGTTATATAAAATACCGTATAATTCATCCAAAATTAAGTAGTCTTCAGAGGCTATTCGCAGAAAATTCAAGATATACATTTCATTTGTCAGGTAAAGATCTTTAATATACGATATTTTAATCAAAATCGATAGAGCCATTTTTTGAAAAATCAAAATGTTCGAAAAAATTTCGATGTAAAGGGTAGTTTAGGGTTGGGGGATTTTTCTCAAAATCCTGGTATCACATCCCTTGAAGATAGTAAACATAAATACCATGGTTGGTATTTTACCGACTTTTCGTTTTTGAGTTGTCATGTTCACAGGCACACAGACACATGGATACACACTTACCCACACACACACACACACACACACACACACACGGACCTTTATTTGAAAATGTTTTTTTTATACTGGGGACCCTAGAGTATATATTTCCGGTCAAATCTCGGTATGGAATTTTTGGTGGAGTGCAATACCTTCTCTATACACTATGTACATAGTACGTATAGAGAAATTAAAAACTAAAGTCCGTTAAATGAACTTGTATTTAAGTTCAACAGCATCCAAACCTGGGACAAGAAGATTTTCTAGTAAATTCCCCCACCGCAAATTACTCCTTCAAACAAAAAGTTTTATTGCCCTCCATATTGCTGAGGACTCTGTGCTAACCTCTAATATCCAGTTCAGACCCGGCGGAAGGCGGTGACATTTTTCGGGTGTAAAAATCCTCGGCATGTATCGGAAGGGAAGTAAAGCCCATCTCGTAAATTAACATCACGAAAAAGAACCTCAAGAAGAGGATTCTGACCCAAGATAACCAAGAGGTTAAATAGCGTCCATAAATGAAACTCAATTTAAATTATGAAAAAAGGTTTTGAAAATTTCAATGTTCTTAAAAGCTGTATTATACGTTTTGATAAAATGCCATATCTATACTGGTTAATATTATTAGGATACGAATGCAAATAAATGTAAATGCCGTGTTATTTATGGACGCTCTTTAACTGCTGTGGTTCTCAGCGTCCCATTCTAAGTTGGGTGTGAAAGACCGCATAATTTTGCCCAGAGGCCTCTCTGTCAGGCTTGAGGTTCTTTTACATCCGTAGGTCTTCGACACGGAACCAACAGCTTTACTTCCCTTCCGAAGGAAGCCATGCTTAGGATTCTTACAACCGCGATACGAACATAAGTCGCCATTAAGGTAGTTCGCTGAAGGGAGATCCACTGATTGCTTGAACCGGGTAAAGCACATTTAATCAGTTGGGAGTTTGAATGGCACACCGGCAAGTTGTCATGGTAGCTCTATGTTTAGAGCAACCGTACGGAGAGTGGTGCAATCGTGTTCAAATCTCGCATTGGTATTGAATTTTTCAACTGGTTCCAACAATAAAAAACTGATGTGTTCCATTCACATGACTTTCTCTACATGTCTGCACTAAATTATTGTTAAAAAGTTTATACTTCTATTTACGCCATGCTATCGAGAAAAAAAAAAAAAAAAAACTAGCAGAAGTAGTCTTATTACTTGCTTCCTTGAAAGTAAAAGCGAAATAAGGGAGCACCATAGCTAAAAATGATAGCCAAAAGCTGGTTGCTATGTGACTGAAGTTCCTTTGTTTGGACTGGAGTTGACAAATTCCTGTATGAGAAAAGCATAAATCTTTCATAGCTGAAACCAAAAACAAGGAATATCTCAAAAACAATCAACACCACGAAAACAAGTATACAACATAAATTGTGTGTTTTAAAGTGCTCTACATTTGTTGTGTGGTAAAGTTTTGTCAATCTCTTACGGTTTAGCAGTTAAGCAAAATCCGTAAAATTGACCCAGAATAAAGTAGTCTGTAGAGGGTATTCCCAGAAAATTCAAAATATACATTTTATTTGTCAGGTAATTTCTTTAATATATGATATTTTAATCAAAATCGTTAGAGCCATTTTTTAGAAAATCAAAATTTTCGAATAAAGTTCCATGTAAGGGGAAGTTTGGGGTGGGGGATTTTTCTCTAAAGCTTCGTGTCGCATCCCTGGAAGTTACTAAACTTAAATAGCAAGTTTGGTACTCTACCGACTTTTCGTTTTTGAGTTATCGTGTTCACAGACACACGTACACACGAACACACGGACACACACACGGACCTTTTTCTGAAAATACTTGTTTTTGGATACAGGGGACCCTAAAACATATATTTCCGGTGAAACCTTGGTATCGAATATTTTGGTGGAGTGCAATACCTTCTCTATACAGTATTAACATAGTACGTATAGAGAAAGTAAAAATCTGATGTGTTCCATTCTCATGACTTTCTCTACATCTCTGCAACAAATTATTGTTAAAAAGCTTATACTTCTATTTAGTTCATGCTAATTAAGAAGACATTAGTCTTATTACTTGCTTCCTTATAAGGAGAAGTGAAATAAGGGAGTATCATAGGTTAAAGTGATAGTCAAAAGCTGGTTACTATGTGACAGAAGTTCCTTTGTTTGTTGACAAATTCCTGAATGAGAAAAGCTTTTTAAAGCTGAATCCAAATACAAGGAATATCTCAAAACGATCAACTCCATGAAAAAAATGTATAGAACGTAAATTATGTGTTTTAACGTGCTCTACATGTTTTGTGTGGTAAGTTTTGGCGCATCTCTTACGGTTTAGTAGTTATGCTAAATATAAAATTCATCCAAAATAAAGTAGTCTTCAGAGGCTACTCCCAGAAAATTTAAGTTATACATTTTATTTATCAGGTAAATATGTTTAATATACGATATTTTAATCAAAATCCTTAGAGCTCATTTTGAGAGTCAAAATTTTCTAGAAAAGTTCTACGTAAAGCTTAGTTTGAGGGGGGGTGGATTTTCTCAAAATCTTCGTGAAGCATCCTTGGAATATACTAAACTTAAATACCAAATTTAGTATTTTACCAACCTTTCGTTTTTGAGTTATCGTGTTCAAAGCCAAACGGATACATGGACACACGGACACAGACACACACGGACTTTTTTCTGAAAATACTATTTTTTGGATACAGGGGACCCTAAAACATATATTTCCGGTGAAATCTCAGTATTGAAATTTTGGTGGAGTGCAATACCTTATCTATACACTATGTACATAGTGCGTATAGAGAAAGTAAAAATTGTTACCAGGTGAATATATATACATACATATATATATATATATATATATATATATATATATATATATATATATATATATATATATATATATATATATACAGGGTTACTACAAAAGAAATAGACAACTTTAACTGCCTGTAAAATAAAAACTATTAGAGATAGCAACCTAATTATTTTGGAGGTATGTTGAGAAACTCTTAAAGTTTTGTTTGTTACTATTGGTAACGCTGTAGTGTTTTGTTTGTTGTTGCAGAAGCTGAAATGGCGGAAAATCCTGTGGAAAAGGCATATTGCGTGTTGGAATTTGCTAGAACGCAATCGGTAACTGTTGTCCAACGACATTTTAGAACACGTTACCACAAAATGCCACCGACTAGACAGTCAATCTACGACTGGTATAGAAAATTCGAGACAACGGGATGTTTGTGCAAAGGGAAGAGCTCGGGAAGACCAAGAGTTTCGGAAGAAAACGTTGAACATGTTCGTTCTGCCTACATAAGAAGCCCACAGAAATCGACATCTAGGGCAAGCATGCAATTACAAATTCCACAGCAAACTGTATGGAAAATCTTGCGGAAGCGACTGCACATGATGCATTACAGATTACAGATGTTGTAGTTTCTGAGCAAAGAAGATAAGGTCATACGGCGTGACTTTTGCATCGACATGTTGCGACATGATGATGACGATGCTGGTTTTTGTGAGCGCATCATTTCATTTTTGTGGTAACGTGTTCTAAAATGTCGTTGGACAACAGTTACTGATTGCGTTCTAGCAAATTCCAACACGCAATTTGTCTTTTCCACAGGATTTTCCGCCATTTCAGCTTCTGCAACAACAAACAAAACACTACAGCGTTACCAATAGTAACAAACAAAACTTTGAGAGTTTCTCAACATGCCTCCAAAATAATTAGGTTGCTATCTCTAATAGTTTTTTGTTTTACAGGCAGTTGAAGTTGTCTATTTCTTTTGTAGTAACCCTGTATATATATATATATATATATATATATATATATATATAGAATTATATGGTATTACCATTATAATACCATTTCTATATTTAAGACATTTTATTGTAAATAAAACGCATATCTTTAATTTTCTGGGATTAGGCGCTGAAGTCCTATTTATTTTAAATAATAACTAAACTTACGAAAATAGAAAGAAAATAAATGTTAGCTTGCTAGAGGCCGGGCATGTCGGAATTTCATCCTGCAGTTCTTTTCCGTGGCAGTAAATGTACTTAACGGGGTTATCACTTTCAGCACACTTAAAAACATCGGTATGGGCTCCGATTGACCCCACTACCCTGAGATCATAAGGATAGCACCAAATCAATTGTCTCGCCACATCTATCGGTAGGAGATAGACAAAATCTTTCTACACAAATGTTAAGGCCTTGTTAAATTAGATAATATCTGTACAATATATTACTTTCTCTGCACGTACTATGTACATAATGTATAGAGAAGGTATTGTATTGCCCCCAATAATTCGACACCGAAATTTCACCGGAAATACATGTTTTAGGGGCCTCTAAATCCAAAAAATATGTCTTGTTCCACTCACATGACTTTCTCTACATCTCTGTAACAAATTATTGTTAAAAAGCTTATGTTTCTATTTACTTCATGCTAAACGAGAAAAAATAGTCTTATTACTCGCTTCCTTGTAAGTAGAAGCAAAATAAGGAGTAGCATAGGTTAAAATAAAAAGCTAGTGCTATGTGACTGAAGTTCCTTTGTTTGTATGGACAGGAATTGACAAATTCCTGTGTGAAAAAAGTATAAGTTTTTCGGAGCTGAAACCAAAAATAAGGAATATCTAAAAACGAGCAACTCCATGAAAAAATGTATATAACTTAAATTGTGCGTTTTAACGTGCTCTACATTTTTTTGTGTGGTAAGTTTCTGTCCATCTCTTACGGTTTAGCCTCTGAGAACTACTTTATTCTGGACAAATTTTACGGAAGAGATAGAAAAAAATTTAAAACACCGAAAATGTAGATCACGTTAAAGCACACAATTTATGTTGTATTCATTTTTTCGTTGAGTTAATCTTTTTTGAGATATTCCTTGTTTTTTGGTTTCAGCTTAAAAAACACTTTTCCCATTCGTGAATTTGTCAACTCCTGTCCATACACACAAAGGTACTTCAGTCACATAGTAACTAGCTTTTGACTATCACTTTAACCTATGGTACTCCCTTATTTCGCTTCTACTTACAAGGAGGCAAGTAATAAGACTATTTCTACTAATTTTTTCTCATTTAGCATGAAGTAAATAGAAACATTGGCTTTTTAACAATAATTTGTTGCAGAGATATAGAGAGAGTCATGTGAATGGAACACATCAGAATTTTTTTGTAAGATTAATAATTTCCGAGATTTACCTTATTATTGATTTCAGTTTTAAAATATTAATACTACTCTTAAAGTCATTATTTATTTTCCTTTCTTCTGGTCAAGGAGACCTAATATATAATTACAATGATATCCACTTTTAAATGATATTTCAAAGAATGAAGACGTTCAATATTGTAAATAACAACAACGCTACGCAAGTTTTCATATGATTTATAATGAATTTGCTTGTAACATAAGTATACAAGTGTGGCTTGTCTTAATGCCTATAGTTTTCTCTCAGATAAGGCACCTTTCAACTTTATAACAGCAAAAACATGATACCATTAAAAGCTGGGTGGAAGTCCTAAACTTGCATAAAGTCGAGAAGAACATTAATTATCTTAGAGGAAGGTTATACATTGTTGCTGTTTTAATAAGATGAAGTGTTAGTAAGTTACGGAAGAGAAACGGATCTCTCGCGGAAGGATACATCATATTGCTATTAAACTTTTGTTTATACTGGTCGTGTTCTTAAAGTTGTTCAGGAGTATGGCGATGAAAAGTTCATTTCATTATTTTCCACTTTGTTGTTGCAACATGAGTAAGAAGAGATTCATATTCAGAAAGGTGATCCAGGTCTGCATCGCTCTCGTCGGGTAATGGCTCAAAACCTCCCTAGGGACGGTCCTAAGGTCCCGCCGAGCAAACTTGAGACCGATAAGCAACTGTTGGGAACGCAATAAGAGTGCTTGTATGTCACGTGTGCCACACGTTCATTTGCTTTATTAGCCATTTATTTTGCTTCTCTTCGTCTTTGCTTTTCTCCCGCTTTACATAGTGTATAGAGAAGGTATTGTATTGCACCCAAAAATTCCATGCCAAGATTTCACGGAAAATACATGTTTTGGGTAACTCTGAATAAAAAAAAAAAGGGCGATGTTTTCCATTCACAAAACTTTCTCTACATCTCTGCAACAAATTATTGTTAGAAAGCTTATGCTTCTATTTACTTCATGCTAATCAAGAAAAGTTATCAGAAATAGTCTTATTACTTGCTTCCTTGTAAGTAGAAGCGAAATAACATTGCTGCTTGCCAAGCTGGAGACCTGGGTTCGATTCCCAGTACCGGCATGGACATTTTTCCCCCGCTGGGAGACCTGCACCGCGGTGCGCTCAGCCTCATTAGGTCCCTAAGTGGGACATTGAGTAGGGGCATTAACTGGCCAGGGGGGACGAAACGCTGACCACGTCTCACCCCCAATACTGCACCCCATCCATAACATCTGTAATGTACCGAGATGGGGGACGTAGCGGCCGGACGGAAGGCCAAGGCTCTTAGTGAGATGTGCCAAGGAGTCAGTTTCATAGATGAAAGTGATAGTCAAAAGCTGGTTGCTATTTGACTGAAGTTCTTTTGTTTGTATGGACAGGAGTTGACAAATTCCTGTATGAGAAAACAAGTTTTTCAAAGCTGAATAAACAAAAAACAAAAAAAAAAAAAAAAAAAAAACAATGAATATCGAGAAAACCTCAACTCTACATAAAAATGTATATACATTATGTGCTTTACATTTTTATGTGATAACTTTCTGACCATCTCTTACGGTCTAGCACTTATGTAAAACACCGTAAAATTCATTCAGAATAAAGTAGTCCTCAGAGACTATTCCCAATGAATACAAGAAATACATTTTATTTGTCAGGTAATTATCTTTAATATACGATATTTTAATCAAAATTGTTACAGCCATTTTTGAGAAAATTAAAATTTTCGAGAATCTTTCATGGGTTGCGGGGGTTGGGGAGATTTTCTTGAAAATCTTCGTGTTGAATGCTAGGAAGATACTAAACTTAAATACAAAGTTTGGTATTCAATGATATTTTCGTTTCTGAGCTATACTGTTCACAAACACACAGATGGACCTTTTTCCAAAAATGATCTTTTAGATTCAGGGGATTTCCGATGAAATCTCGGTATTGGATTTTTGGGTGGAATACAATAGCTTGTCTATAGACTATCTACATAGTACGTGTAGAGAAAGTAAAAACATTTTTAGAAAAAAGTCCGTGTGCATGCCTGTGTGTGCGTGTGTCCTTGTGCGTGTGGACAACATAGATCAAAAACGAAAAGACCGTTGAATACTAATCTTTGTATTTAAGTTTGGTATCTTCCAAAGGATGCGATTCGAAGATCTTCAAGAAAATTCCCCCTCTAACAACTCCTCTTTACATGGAACTTTTTTTCGAAAATGTCTTAAAAATGCCTCTAACAATTTTGACTAAAGTATCATATATTAAAGATATTTACCTCATAAATAATATGTGTATCTTGAATTTTCTGGGAATAGATTCTGAGACTACTTTATTCTGAATGAATTTTGCGGAAGTTTGCATATCTGGTGAACCGTAAGAGATGGACAAAATCTTACTCACAAAAAATAAAGAGCTCGTTGAAACACACAATATATGTTACATACATTTTTTTCGTGGAGGTGACCATTTCCAAAAAAGTCCTTGAGGTTGATTTGAGCTTTAAAACACCTATACTTTTTTCATACAGGAATTTGTCATCTCGAGTACATACAAACAAAGGAGATTCGGTCGCATAGCAACCAGCTTTTGACCATTACTCTAACCTTTGATACGCCCTCCGTGGTGTAATAGTTACCATGCTAACCTCATATGCCCAAGGTTGCGGGTTCAAATCCAGCGGAGGACGATAGATTTCTTCGGGCGTAAAAATCCTTAGCATGACTTCCTTCGGAAGGGAAGTATAGCCTTTAGTCCCGTGTCCTCAAGCCTGATAGAGAGGCTTCGAAGCAAAATTAAGCCGTCTGGGACGCTGAGAACCACAGCAGTTAAAGAGCGTATAAATATATATTAAGTTTTTTTTTCTTTATTATTGAAAACAATTTAAACACAAGTATTGGCAATAAACTAATGTGGATATATCGGGTAATAACGGGGAATAGTTGGTTGTTTATCATCTACAGTATCACACACATTCTATCGAGCCAGAAACATACATAAGTGAAATTATGAGGAATGTGGAAGTAGCTGGATCATAATACAAGAGTTAACCAAAAGCTATTGAGAAACAGAAGTTGACTCAGACCATTTTGGTACAAATTGCATTTAAAATTCCAAAGAAATTTAATTATAGGGAAACGAAGGAAGTATAAAACAATAAAATTAAATTATTGGAACAAGAGAGCATAGCAGGCTTTATGAACATCGTTTAGTTCTTTTGTTAACAAAAGCAACTAAAGACATAAGCGTTTATTGGATTTTGCAAAAAGCGCTCTATTATATTATGCTGAAGGAAGCTTAAGATATCACATAAGACGAAGGCCACATAGATTAAAAATCTGGAAAGAAGAACTGAAGGAAGCTGCACAAAATAAGAAGAAAGCAAAAATCTCTCGTTACTAGGAAAATTAAATATAATAAGAATATGAAAAGGCAGCAGAAAAGACGGAGTCTTAATAGAAAGGCTGATACAAAAGTCTTGGAAGTGTTCCTCAAAAAGAACAGAACATTATGGGATCAAATAAGCTAACAAAACTGATGTGTTTCATTCACATGGCTTTTACTGCATCTCTGCAAAAATTATTGTTCAACAGCTTTTGCTTCTTTTTACGTAATGCTAATCGAAAAAATTAGCAGAACTAGTTGTATTACTTACTTTCTTGTAAGTAGAAGGGAAATAACGGAGTACCATAGGTTGAAGTATTAGTCAAAAGCTGGTTGCTATGTGACTGAAGTTCCTAGGTTTGGATGGACAGGAGTTGACAGATTCCCGTATGAGTCAAGTATACATTGTTTAAAGCTGAAACCAATAACAGGGAATATCTCAAAAAGGATCCACTTCACAATATATGTATATATAACATAAATCGTGTGTTTTAAAGAGGTCTATATTTTCTGTTAAGTAAGTATTTCTATACCTCTTACGGTTTGCCAGTTATAAAAAATTCCGTAAAATTTATCCAGAATAAATTAGGCTTCATCTGCTATTCCCAGAAAATTTAAGATATACTTTTATTGTAAGGTAAATATCTATAATATACATATTTTAATAAAAATCGTTAGAGCCATTTTTGAGAAACACAGCAAATACACACAAGAACCTTTTTCCAAAAGTGTTTGTTTAGAATTCAGGGGGACTCAAAACATGTATTTCCTGTAAAATCTCGCTATCGAATTTTATGGTGGAATACAATACCTTCTCTATACACTATGTACATGAAGATAAAGTAAAAAGGGATATAAGTTCTTCAAGAAGTTAACTCTAAGAACTTATGTCTGCCTACATTGATTAGATTATCAGTCGATCTTATAATTACAGGCAATTGTGACTTGATTCAGTTTTCTTTCTACTTTAGTAAGGCCGATCCTCATGGCCACGCTCACTAAAGTGCCTCGCTTTGATGCTTCGTGGCGCTGGGGATCGTGGGTTCGAGTCCCACTTTGGACATGGGTCTTTGTAAGTGTGCATATGTGTGTGTTTGTGTTATTGAAAGTAAAAAATCTTATCCATTCACATGACTTTCTCTATATCTCTGCAACAAGCTATTGTTATAAAGCTTATGCTTTTATTTCCTTCATGCTAATCTAGAAAAAAATTGCAAAAGTAGTCTTATTACTTGCTTCCTTGTAACTAGAAGGGAAATAAGGGAGTACCATAGGTTAAAGTGATAGTCAAAAGCTGGTTGCTATGTGACTGAAGTTCCTTTGTTTGTATGGACAGGAGTTGGCAAATTCCTGTATGAGAAAAGTTTGTTTTCATAACTGAAACCAAAAACAAGGAATATCTAAAAAACGATCAACTCCATGAAAAAAAAAAATGTATATAACATAAATTGTGTGTTTCAACGTGCTGTTCATTTTTTGGATAGTAAGTTTTTATCTATCTCTTACGGTATAGGAGCTATGCAAAATTCCGTAAATTTCATACAGAATAAAGTAAGCTTCCGAGGCTATTCCCAGAAAATTGAAGATATACATTTTATTTGTCATGTAAATATCTTTAATATACGGTATTTTAATCAAAGTCGTTAGAACCATTTTTAAGAAAATCAAAATTTTCAAAAAAAGTTCCATGTAAAGGGTAGTTTGGGGTGGGGGGTTTTCCTCAAAATCTTCGTGTAGCATCCCTGGAAGATACTGAACTTATATACCAAATTTGGTATTTTAGAGATTTTTTGTTTTTGAGTTATCGTGTTCACAGTCACACGGACACACGGACACACACGGACCTTTTTCTAAAAATGTTTTTTTTTGGGATACAGGGGACCCTAAAACATACATTTCCGGTGAAATCTCGCTAAAGAATTTTTGGTGGAGTGCAATACCTTCTCTACACACTATGTACATGGTACGTATAGAGAAAGTAAAAATACCTAATAGACAAATAAAGGAAATGTAGGGAAAGTGGAAAAAAAGGCAAACTTAAAAAAAGAATACAGCGCCGGAATCCCGACAAGACTCTAGAAACTTCATTTAGTTGAGATAATGTTGCATCATTAATGTGATCTAGCTTGATTTTCCATCCCTTCACTATTCATCGTGCCGTATACAAATAATGAAATTATGCATAGAAAGTAACCTCTTCTTTGGATGATTCACTTGCTGAGGAATGAAACATTTGTACCTATCAAAAGTCGTAATGAAAGTCGCTCGCTTGTATAACAGCTAGAACCTTCCACATTTCCAGAACATTTGAGAAGTGGTGAGAAAGGAACGATTCCGAAGATTCTGGTTCTCTCGCTAGCTTCTCTGATATTTAGCTGGGCAATTAATCAGGCGACTAGTTGATCGATAGGTCGACGCTAAGTGCCGATAATCGAGGCCCATTGCGATTCATAATTTGGAACACTGCAATGCAGTAATAGTATTATAAGATAAAACAGAAATTTCACAGGAATTAATAGTATAAAATTCTGATGCGTTACACTCATATGAATTTTTCTAACTGTTCTAAGTACAAAGAAACTTCTTTCTACAGATTATTCTTCTTTCTACGCCATGCTAATCCATAGTCAAATGTTTTAAAAGTTGTCACTATGCGATTGTCATAGAAATTCGCTTTTTTATTTGATCAGGAGTAAAATAACAAAAACGCGGGCGATTATCTGTCTGAGAAAAGTATATAAGTATTTTAATATTAAAACCACTGACAAAGAATATCTCGAAATAGTTATCACCGCAAATAAAATTTAAAAGACCAAAATTGTGTTTTTTGACGAGGTCTACATTTTTTGTGCAGTAAATTTGTTTTCTATCTCCTTCTGTGCACCACTTATATAAATTATTTAGAATGAAGATGAACTTAGAGGCAATTCCTAGGAAATTCAAGATAGACTTTATTTATCATGTAAATGTTGTTAATATACAGTATTTTAATAAAAATAGGTGGAGCCATTTTTGAGAAAATCAAAATTTTCGATATTCTACATTCTGTATATGTGCTGTGTATACTGCATAGAGGGATGTTTTTGAAAATCTTCATGTCGCTTCCTTAGAAGATACCAAACAAAAATACCACGTTTGCTATTTAACAGTCATTTTGTTATTGAGCTATGCTGTCCACAGATACTCACACACACACCCACACACACGCGCACACACGCACCTTTTTCCAGAAATGCTTTTTTTGGATTCAGGGGGACCAAAACATGTATTGGCGGTGAAATCTCGGTATCGAATTTTTGAGTGGAATATAAAACCTTCTCTTGCTTCTATGTGCATTGTATGCAATTAGGTGCGGGAGAAAGTAAAATGGAAATATTGATGATCATGCCACTCTGTGCAGAGCCTCAGAAGTCGTTAATATACACAGATCAGTAGCTTAAAGCAGAAAATAGGCAACGAATATGATGTGACAATTCTTCCCGCTTGTCAAATGTGCCAAGCCCGGATTCATTCGCACATTGATTCTTGGAATGCTCAGGTAAAGAACTGACATGGACATGGCTCTTGGGCCGATGTCGGGGGTGGTGACACCTGGCAATTCTTCCTGCTTGACCAATGTGCCAAGCCCGGATTCATTCGCACATTGATTCTTGGAATGCTCAGGTAAAGAACTGACATGGACATGGCTCTTGGGCCGATGTCGGGGGTGGTGACACCTGGCAATTCTTCCTGCTTGACCAATGTGCCAAGCCCCGGATTCACTCGCACATTAACTCTTGGAATGCTCAGGTAAAGAACTGACATGGACATGGCTCTTGGGCCGATGTCGGGGGTGGTGACACCTGGCAATTCTTCCCGCTTGTCAAATGTGCCAAGCCCCGGATTCACTCGCACATTGACTCTTGGAATGCTCAGGTAAAGAACTGACATGGACATGGCTCTTGGGCCGATGTCGGGGGTGGTGACACCTGGCAATTCTTCCTGCTTGACCAATGTGTCAAGCCCGGATTCACTCGCACATTGACTCTTGGAATGCTCAGGTAAAGAACTGACATGGACATGGCTCTTGGGCCGATGTCGGGGGTGGTGACACCCGCAATTCTTCCTGCTTGACCAATGTGTCAAGCCCGGATTCACTCGCACATTGGCTCTTGGAATGCTCAGGTAAAGAACTGACATGGACATGGCTCTTGGGCCGATGTCGGGGGTGGTGACACCTGGCAATTCTTCCCGCTTGTCAAATGTGCCAAGCCCCAGATTCACTCGCACATTGACTCTTGGAATGCTCAGGTAAAGAACTGACATGGACATGGCTCTTGGGCCGATGTCGGGGGTGGTGACACCTGGCAATTCTTCCCGCTTGTCAAATGTGCCAAGCCGGGATTCACTCGCACATTGACTCTTGGAATGCTCAGGTAAAGAACTGACATGGACATGGCCCTTGGGCCGATGTCGGGGGTAGTGACACCTGGCAATTCTTCCTGCTTGACCAATGTGACAAGCCCGGATTCACTCGCACATTGACTCTTGGAATGCTCAGGTAAAGAACTGACATGGACATGGCCCTTGGGCCGATGTCGGGGGTGGTGACACCTGGCAATTCTTCCTGCTTGACCAATGTGTCAAGCCCCGGATTCACTCGCACATTGACTCTTGGAATGCTCAGATAAAGGATCGATATGGACATGACAGATGTCGCGGGTGGACTGGTGACACCTGGCAGCCTTCAGCAACGGATATTTTGCACCTGAATTCTCCCTGGACACATCCTGCATTGTGGTGAACTCTTATTTGGACAGTAATGGGTACCTATGCATGGCTTATACCCCCACCGCTGGGTCCTTACACTTGACAGTACGGTTGATTTCGCTGCCTTTGCAACGATGCCAGAGTAAACAACAACAGCTGATTGCAAATGTCTCTATCGGGTGTAAAGACGAATATAAAGTTTACACAGTAAATGAATGCCATTGAATAATGAAAGTAATTCGTTATCATTAATATTTACGACAATATAGAACAAATTAAAAGAAGCCCGCCTGGGTAGCGTGGTGGTAGCATGTCTGCCTCACGTCGTGAGTTCGAATCTCGCTTAGGGTGAGTTACCCGGGTAAGGTTTTTTTCGGGGTTTTCCCTTATCCTGAGAAGACGAATGTCGAGTAACTTTAAGCTCCATGGACCCCGAGATCATTTGAGCATCATATCATCAATTCCATTCATCGTCCGATATGACCAAACCAGGTTAAAGGACGTTAAACTACCAAAAAAAAAAAAAAAAAAAAAAAAAAATTAACATAGACTTACTTGTTACAGTCAGAAAACGGTATATCAACGTGATTTTCACTGGTTTAGAATTTTAATGGCTCAATCCCATCCAAGTCTCCGTCGTCATCATTCTTGGAAACATCATCATCATCGTCGTTGTCACCAAGACATATCATTAGTGGTTCACATTCACTGATGATTCCGTCTAATTCCTTGCTTTTCGTATTATTTTGTGAACATGATTCACTTTCTTCTTCCATAAAGCCGCGTCCACTCTCGCCACATCTTCCAGCAAAAGTCTATCCACCTCTATAATTATGAAAGTCTTGTTATGTTCCCTCAAGTACAAACAAACACCAACAACACTATCACCAATAACAACAAATATAAATAACGAATAATACATAGGTTGTACAGAATATTTCAACACACGGTTAGGAGTTCACACACTGAGCACGTGGTTGGAAATAACCAGATATAGCAACGGTGCGGCATCTAGATCCATTTTCGTTCTCTGATCGCCCGACTGGAATGCTACTTTGAGAAGTCAAACGGGTAAATCCTTTCGTTTGTTATTTGCGGGTGTCAAGTGGAAGGATTCAGCGGCGGGGGTATAGTACCTTAGACACCCCAGACTAATGTATGGTTCCAGCTTTACGCAGTTTTTTGTGTGCAGAGAGGTGGCGGATGATTCGAGACAACAGAATCAACTCTTTTAAACCCTGTATACACAAGCTATGAGCACCTGATTGATCCTATATAGACCCTGACTGACCTTAGATGGAACATCGTGCATTCGTCCTTTTTGTGTTGGCCTGTTGTAATGTAGGGCTCCTAGTCCTCCTGAAATAAATAAAGTTCCTAGATCCCAAAGGGGGTAAAATCCCAGTACAAAATAAATTAACAAATCTGATGTTTTCCACTCACATGACTTTTTCTGCATCTCTGCCACAGATTATTGTTAAAAAGCTTACGCTTCCATTTACTTCATGCTAATCGAGAAAAAATTAGCAGAAATAGTCTTATTACTTGCTTTCTTGTAAGTAGAAGCGAAATAAGGGAGTAACACAGGTTAAAATGATAGTCAAAAGCTCGTTGCTATGTGATTGAAGTTCATTTGTTTGTATGGACAGTTGACAAATCCCAGTATGAGAAAAGTATAAGTATTACAAAGCTGAAACCAAAAACAACGGCTATCTCAAAAACGTCCAACTCCAAGAAGAAAATGTATATAATATATATTGTGTGTATTAAAATGCTCTACATTTTTTATATATTAAGTTTTTGTCCATTTCATTCGTTTAGAAGCAATGCAAAATGTCATAACATTCATTCAGAGTAAAGTAGTCTTCAGAAACTATTCCCAGAAAATTCAGAACATACAATTTATTTGTCAGATAATTATCTTTAATATACGATATTTTAATCAGAATCATTTGAGCCATTTTTGAGAAAATCAACATTTTTGAAAAACGTTCCATGTAAAGGGTAATTTGGGTTTGGGGATTTTTCTCAAAATCTTCTTGTCGCATCCCTGGAAGATACTAAACTCAAATACCAAGTTTGGTTTATTACCGACTTTTCGTTTTTGAGTTATCGTGTTACGGACACACACAAGGATATTTTTCTGAAAATGCTTGTTTTGGATAAAAGGGACCCTAAAAATATATTTCCGGTGAAATCTCGAAATTGAATTTTTGGGTGGAGTGCAATACCTTCTCTATAGACTATGTACGCAAAGATAAATTAAATTAAAAGAAAGTCCTTAGTAAATAACAAAACAAAAAGCTATTTATGTAGTACTCTGGTTTAAAAATTTCTTGCTAAAAAAACCTTTAAAAACGAGCCTCGCGTCTAAAGAATATAAAAAAATACAAGTAATGGACGTTTAAATATGCATGGAAAAAAAATACTCCGCGAAAAAAATGTATATAGCATAAATTGTTTGTTTTAACGTGCTCTACATCCTTAGTGTGAAAAAAAAAATATGGAAGTTTTTCAAAAGTTCGCCAACGTTAAAGCTACTAGTGGAAGGTGTTTGGAGTTTGGCATACAGGTTACTGAATGGTATTACGTTAGTAAACTTAAGTTTGGGGAACATAGTTCTCGGCTGTGAACTTTAATGCAACAGAACAAGAAAATCCCATTAATGTTTTCCAGGGCAGTGGTTTTGCAACTTTGATACTCGAAATGCGATTTCACCAACTAGACTGAACATTTACAAACGTAACATTGCCTACTCTCGCAGCTACTGCCGCGAAAATGCTGTTAGATAAGAGTCATATATTCTGCAATATTCTATTTTGTATGAAAGTTGAGCCGCAATTTCCATGCTAAAACTCTTACGCAATTGTTTCTTATTGGGATCCATAAGAAGGTTCATAATTAAATAAAAAATTTGATGTGTTCCATTCACATGGGCTTTCTCTACATCTCTGTAGCAAATTATTTTTAAAAAGTTAATGCTTCTATTTACTTCATGCCAATAGAGGAAAAAGCTAGCAGAGATAGCTTTATTACTCCCTTCCTTGTAAGCAGAAGAAAAATAAGGGAATACTATAGGCTAAAGTGGTAGAATGTTAAAGCTGGTTGATATGTGACTGAAGCTCCTTTGTGTGTATGGACAGGAGTTGACAAATTACTGTATGAGAAAAGTATAAGTTTTTTAAAGCTGAAACCAATAGCAAGGAATATCTCAAAAACGATTAACTCCACGAAGAAAATGTACAAAATATGAATTGCACGTTTTAATCTGTTCTAGATTTTTGTATGGTAAGTTGTTGTCTATCTTTTACGGTTTAGCAGCTATGCAAAATTCCGCAAAATTCATCCACAATAAAATAGACTTCAGAGGCTATTCCCAGAAAATTCAAGATATACATATTATTTGTCAGCTAAATATCTTTAATATACGATATTTTAATCAAAGTCGTTAGAGCCATTTTTGAGAAAAACAAAATTCGAAAAAAGTTCTATGCAAAGGGTAGTTGGGGGTTTGTAGTTGGGGGTTTGTAGTTGGGGGTTTGTAGTTGTTGGTTTACTTTCTCTATACATATTATGTACACAGTGTATAGAGGAAGTATTGTATTCCACCCCAAAAAATCCATACCGAGATTGCACCGGAAATACATGTTTTAGGACCTCCTGAATTAGAAAAAGACATTTTTAGAAAAAGGCCCGTGTGAGTCTGTCTGTGGATCACATAGCTCAAAAACGAAAACAGCGTTTAATACCAAACTTGGTATTTAAAATTGGTATTTTCCAAGAATGCCACATGAAGATTTCAAAGAAAATCCCCCCAGCCCCAACTACAATTACATGAAAAATGTTTCGAAAATTCTGTTTTACTCAAAAATCGCTGTAACGATTTGGATTAAAATATTGTATATTAAAAATATTTACATGACAAATTAAATGTATATCTTGAATTTTCTGAGAATAGCCACTGAAGAATACTTTATTCTGAATGAGTTTTACGGAATTTTGGATAACTGCTTAACCTTAAGAGATGAAAAAAAAAAAAAAAAAAAAAAAAATTTACCACACAAAAATATAGAGCACGTTAAAACACAATTTATGTTATATACATTTTTTCGTGGAGTTGAACGTCTGTTTAGATGTTTCTTGTTATTGGTTTCAGCTTTTAAAAACATACTTTTCTCATACAGGAATTTTTCAACTTCTATCCATACAAACAAAGGAACTTCAGTCACATAGCAACCAGCTTTTGACCATCACTTTAACCTATGGTACTCTCTTATTTCGCTTCTACTTACAAGGAAGCAAGTAATAAGACTATTTCTGCTAATTTTTTCTCGATTAGCATGAAGTAAATAGAAGCATAAGCTTTCTAACAATTATTTGTTGCAGAGATGTAGAGAAAGTCATTTGAATGGAACACATCAGATTTTTTTAAATATGATCTAGTTCCAATTTTCACATTCACTTCACTTAATTATCAATAACACTTCATTCGGTACGAACCAGCTCAGTTATACCGTCACTTCATTTTCCTCCGCGACTTCGCCGCGAGAGGAAATACGCAAGACGTAGCCTCTGCTTTCAGACGGTTCACCAGCTAGGAGGTAAACACAAGAATTCTGCAATAACTCGCGGAATTAACATTCACCGCATATCACACGAACTCGCTCGGAGAACAGCACTTTTCGTCGCCCCCGATACACAATCGTCAGTCACATATCGACCGTCCCCGTGACTGTTTGGATCGTTTTTGGAGGGGGAGGAGTATACTTGGGTGTGCTCGATCAGGAGCAGCGCAAATGTTGTACCGGAAAATTAGATATTGTACAATGGCTGCCCCCTACGGGTCCAAGGAACATGGTAAGAAGTATTTCTTTATTACGGGTGATAATTTCATCTCCCATGGTTGGACGATCGAGATAGTGGCAACATGTTCCATGAGGTTCTGGGTGAGCTGGTAGCTTTCCTGTAACTGGAGATGACTACCCTGGATATTGGAAACATGTTCTGGATGCTGGCGTCGCTCCGGTTTGTTGCTGCTCTCGAAGCGCAGAAACTGAGGCCTTGAGGGTTCTCAGTTTATGTGCGGTCATCACCACAGTATCATGATGGTATACTTGATGCACATCAGCTTGCTCCATCACAATACCAGCACCTTATTGTTGTCATCCTCTAATGCTTGGCGGAGTTGGACTATCTGTGATTTGGAATTGCTGTTTGGCAGAAGGGATTGTTGATTTACCTCCATAGCAGCAAGATACACATTTATTGCTCACCGCAGGATCCCGAGGCGGAGACCAATGTGTCCGAGAGTCTCACGTAGGTTATCAATGGATTCCGTGATGGAAGGCGGCGGTGCTAAACCGTTTGTTGGGGTTTTGCGGTAGTGTGCAGATTGGTGCGTGTGATAGATAAGATAGTGCCATAGCAGCAGAATGCCTGGCCCGTGGAACAATGGAGCGACGAAGGAACACCAACCTCGGTGCAGTTTGTTGTGATGCTCGGAAGGCCGCAGTAATGTCAGCAGGATTGTTGGTATCCATTGTGTAGCTACAGCAACGGTGACTTGTGCTGCCTCTATCCTAGTCGAACTGATCTACGAGAGAGTCACTCCAGTCAAGATTACTATTCAGGAAAGTCGGGTGGAGTAGTGTTTAAGTCCTCTGCGGAGGTGATCGTAGAGGTTCTGACCAAGATTCAATAGTTTCCAGGACGATCCTTTCTAAGAGGAGACAAGGACCTCTCACAGATTGCGACTCTGAAAGCTCAAAGAGATCTTGAGATCGGCCAGTGGCATGACACGACACGAGCAGTTGGCAGGCTGAGGGCAGCCCGAGGAGTGTTAGGCGTGTTCCTATTCTAACAAGAACTTAACCACGTTCTGACGGGAATGTGGGGTTTACAGGATGGCGGGTGAGAATGAGGTTGGGGAGCGACAGGAGGAGACAAGTTTTGTTCCTCAATGGTTGCCAATCATGGTGCACCGCTGGTGTAATGGTTTTGCAAAAATGTTTATTTTTGGGGTTTTACATTTTGATGAATTGTAGCAGCTGTTGGAGGTGCTCCTTCGTTACCGGTGATGCCTGCACACGCATATCTCGACATTGAAGGTCCCATGCTGTTGTAGCGAATGAGGTCTGGTGCTCGTGGGTGAAGTAGGTGGAGTAACAGTGGATTCTGATTACTGAGGTAGTGCGACGAACTGCAGCAGCAGACAGTTGTGATACGGAAATGTAACATCGACTGCTGTGGTGGCCCTGTATGCATCTCCGTCGGCTTGGCTGTGTCGGAGGAGGCAGGACGATTTTTCTTCCATTCCATGCTACACAAAAGATCTTCACAATTCCGAGTCTCAACGAGAAGTAGCTGGATCACGCGAGATACTCGCTTATGTAGCACCTGATATATTCGCAGCAGAACTTTCTAGAAGTGAACTCTCTGGATTAGGAGAAAGATACTTCCTGAATATTCTGGTTATTTCTCGGTGAATGGGCGCTGTTTAATCTTTGAATCATAATATTAAAGTTTAAGTATTAGTTTGTTATATAAAGCTGAGGATAGTTTAATTCAATTAAAAAGTTCTCTTAAACAAATTATATGTAGAGAGAATAAAATATGATTATTAATACTACAAATAATTGTGAAGTCAGCTACTGAACTTAAAGATCAGAAAAAAAGCAAAAGTGACTCCCAAAACTGTTTTGGATAGTTTTAATGGAGAGAATAATTTGTTAATGTAGGTAAATAACTGGTCACCAGTTGTTTTTTATTGTTGCCTCATGCAACTAATAGTCAGTTGTTTTAGTGCATACTTTCTTTTGTTTTTGTTTTTTTTATTATTTTTGAGGTCATTTGTGAAACAACAGCATGTATTCTGTCACAGGGATCATGTATAGAGCATTTTATCTCCACTTCTGTATTTAACATTGCATTTTGTAACTATTTTCATGGTTCAATAATTAGCTTACATTAATTTTTTCCCAGTTCATATTAGTATCAGCCCTTTCTGAGTTGTTTAAGAAACTTTGTGTATGTAAGTGGACGCGACTACGTTTGCTGACAACCTGCAGGCGTGAAGCTGAAGCGGCTGACGTGATAGGTACATGATTGACGCAGTGCAGCTCTACATGTACTTCATTATGCATTTGCTGCGGAGTTGCATCGCTCGGCACTTACCGCAAATGCGTTGAGCGTCTGGAGAGCTCGCTCGGTGTGTCAATCACCGCGCCAACAGCTTTACTAATTAACGGCGTATTCTCCACATCTCCACAACAAATTATTGTTAGAAACCTTATACTTCAATTTACTTCATACTAATTGAGAAAAAACTTAGCAGAAATACTCTTATTACTTGCTTCCATGCAAGTAGAAACGAAATAAGGGAGTACCGTAGGTTAAAGTGATAGTCAAAAGCTGGTTGCTATATGATTGTACTTCTTTTGTTTGTATGGACAGGAGTTGACAAATTCCTCTATAAGATTACCTTGTTTTTTAAGCTGATACCAGAAACAAGGAATATCTTAAAAACAATCAACACCACGAAGAAAATGTATATAGCATATATTGTGTGTTTTAAGGTGTTCTACATTTTTTGTGTGGTAAGTTTTTGTCCATCTCTTACAGTTTAGCAGTTATGCAATATTCCGTAAAATTCACCAGAATAAAGTAGTCTTCAGAGGCTATTCCCAGAAAATTCAAGATATGCATTTTATTTCTCAGGTAAATATCTTTAATATACGATATTTTAATCAAAATCGTTAGAGCCATCTTTTAGAAAATAAAACAATTTCGAAAAATGTTCCAAGTAAAGGGTAGTTGGGGGTGGGGGATTTTCTTGAAAATCTTCGTGTTGCATCTTTGGAGGATACCAAACTTAAATAATAAGTTTGGTATTTAAAGGTCCTAACGTTTTTGAGTTATGCTGCCCACTGACACACACATACCCACACGCGGATATTTTTCTAAAAATGTTTTTTTTTGGATTCAGGGGGACCCAAAACATGTATTTCCAGTGAAATCTCGGTAACGAATTTTTGGGTGCATTACAATACCTTCTGTATACACTATGTACATAGTACGTGTAGAGAAAATAAAAATCAAGTCGCAGAGCTTGAAATCGATAAACTAAAACAGGTTACATGTATAAGTTGTGAAAAGCATCACGAAAATAACATGACATTGTTTTAGAAACGGTAGAAAAAGTAGAGATATAAAACTACGCACTAAAGGTTTACAAAAAGTGTCAACAATAAAATACGTATAATAATTACTTATAGTTTAATTAAGTGGAAATTGGTTATAGTATCAACAATAAAAATGTTCGTGCGAAGATTAAACTATATAATGCAAACAAGGAAACGAACTTAAAACCCCAAGAAAATAGTCACTGGTACTCGAATATTTCCCCTATATTTTTAGCATATCTACAAAACTGTGAGCTACATCTTATTATACAGGGTGGTCTCTTATCGCCATCTACTTTGTTCAAATAGGCAACTTGCAATACAACACGAGGAACGGTAAAATACTCCTACTATAGTATAATTACATTAAACACGACTGCTTGTTTATATTTCACTTTTTACTTTCTCTAAACCTACTATGTACATAGTGTATTGAGGAAGTATTGTATTCCACCCAAAAATTTGATACCGAGATTTCACAGGAAATACATGTTTTAGGACCCCCTGAATACAAAAAACCGCATTTTTACAAAAAGGTTCGTGTGTGGGTGTGTCTGTGTGTGTGACTGTGGACAGCAGAGCTCAAAAACGAAAAGACCGTTAAATACCAAACTTGGTATTTAAGTTTAGTATCTTCCAGGGATGCGACACGAATATTTTGAGAAAAATCCCCCTACCCCAACTACCCTTTACATGGACCTTTTTTCAAAATTTTTGATTTTCTTAAAATGGCTCTAACGATTTTGATTAAAATATCGTATATTAAAGATATAAAATGTATATTTTGAATTTTCTAGGAATGGCCTCTGAAGATTACTTTATTCTGGACGAATTTTACAGAATTGTGCATAACTGCTAAACCGTAAGAGATGGACAAAAATCTACCACACAAAAAATGTAGAGCACGTTAAAACACACTTTACGTTATATATATTTTTTTCGATCGTTTTTAGATATCCCTTGTTTTTTGTTTTCAGCTTTGAGAAACTTACTTTTCTCATACAGGAATTTGGTAACTCGTGTCCATAGAAACAAAAGAACGTCAGTCACATAGCAACCAGCTTTTGACTATCACTTTAACCTATGGAACTCCCTTATTTCTCTTCTACTTACAAGGAAGCAAGTAATAAGCCATGTGAATGGAACACATCAGATTTTATTTGCAAGCTTTCTCGTATTGCTAACATCACCACGTACCACAGAAGGGTATTAATTGGTGACCTAATATTTATTTTTGATTGTTACTTCAATTAAACACTATATTTAGTATTGTTTACGTATTAAGTTATAGTGTTTGATCTTCTGAATATTAATTGAATAATCCATAATACCGAATAGTTATAGTAAATAATAGCTCGTGTTATGAATTATAAAGCTGAAGATTATCTGTTAGGTATTTGCTTTCATCTACATATCCGCTGCTGTGTGGCTGTCAGCGGGTTTATAATGAAGATGTTTCAGAAATGCTTCACGGATTTACCAGAATACAGAATGATATCTTCACCATTGCATGAGAGGAAATGCAAACCGAAGTTGAAGGATAAAGAACGACAGCATGAAGGACTTATGTTATGCACTGAGTATTCTATTTTTACGTTCTCCACACGTACTATGTACATAGTGTATAGAGAGGGCATTGTAATGCACCCAAAAATTCGATACCGAGATTTCGCGGGAAATGAATATTGTGTGCGTGTGTGTGTGTCTGTGTGTGAACAGCATAGCTCAAAAGCAAGAGGACGTTAAAGATCAAACTTGGAATTGATGCGACACGAAAATGTTCAAGAAATTTCCCCCCCCCCCTCTGGCTACCCTTTACATGGATCTTTTTTCGAAAATTTTTATTTCTCAAAATGGCTCTAACGAATTTGTTTAAAATATCGTATTTTATGACAAATAAAATGTATATCTTGTTTCAATGAATAGCATCTAAAGACTACCTTATTCTGGATAAGTTTTACGGAATTTTGCATAACTGCTAAACCATAAGAGATGAACAAAACCTTACTACACTAAAATATAGAGCACATTAAAACACACAATTTATGTTATATACATTTTTTCCCTAGAGTTGATCATTTTTGAGATATTCTTTATTATTGGTTTCAGCAGTAAAGTAAATTTGTCAACTCCTGCCCATACAAACAAATGAACGTCAGTCACATAGCAGACAACCTTTGACTATCACTTTAACATATAATACTCCCTTATTTCGCTTTTGCTTACAAGGAAGCAGCTAATGAGGTTACTTTTGTTAATTTTTTCTTGATTAGCATGAAGTAAATAGAAGCATAAGCTTTTTAACAATAATTTGTTGCAGATATGTAGAGAAAGTTATGTGAATGGAACAAACAAGATTTTTACGTACTGATTTCTGTACCCATTTCTAAATCCAAGGGAGATATGAAATTCAATACTTACTCTTTGATACAAGCACAACAAACAAAAAATTATTCCTTTACACAGTGACGCAGAACCCATTAGCGGTCTTTTGTTTTCCTTGTTAGGTTTCGTAAAAGCCTTAAAAGCCATTACTTCAATTCATTCCATTTGCACACGGCCATTAATGCACTTGAGGTAAACTCTGGATTTCAGTATTGCAACAGCTTTTAGAAACTCAATTCAGAAAATCGCAAAAAATTAAAGAAAATGTTCAAAACAATAGAAAAGAAATTAAGGTGTGTGTGCTAACTAACAGCTTTTTAACTTCAATACTGTCAAACTGAATTCAATGATTTCAAAACATCTTGTTTTAGGCGCATATAAACAGAATTATCTCAAAAGAAGTAGTAGTGGTAGTAGTGGAGTAGTGGTAGTGGTGGTAGTGGTAATGATAGTGGTAGTGGTGCTGGTAGTGGTAGTAGTGGTGGTGGTGGTGGTGGTGCTGGTAGTGGTAGTGGCAGTAGTGGTAATAGTGCTGGTAATGGTAATGGTAGTGGCAGTGGTGTTGGTAGTGGTAATAGTGGTAGTGGTAGTTGTGCTGGTAGTGGTAGTGGCAGTAGTGGTGGTAGTGGCAGTAGTGGTGGTAGTGGTGGTAGTGCTGGTAATGGTAATGGTAGTGGTAATGGTAGTGGTAGTGGTAGTGTTAGTGGTGGTAGTGGTGGTAGTAGTAGTGGTAGTGGAAGTAGTGGTGGTAGTCGTGGTTGTGCTGGTAGTGGTAATGGTGGAGATAGTGGTGGTAATGGTAGTGGTGGTAGTGCTGGTAGTGGTAATGGCAGTGGTAGTGGTAATGGTAGTGGCGGTAGTGCTGGTAGTGGTAATGGTAGTGGTAGTGGTAATGGTAGTGGTAGTGGTAGTGGTGGTAGTGCTGGTAGTGGTAGTGGTAGTGGTGGTAGTGGAGGTAATAGTGGTAGTGGTGGTAGAGATGGTTATAATGGTAGTGGTGATGATGGTGGTAATGGTAATGGTGGTGGTAGTGGTAGTGGTAGTGGTGCTGGTAGTGGTAGTTGTAATGGTGCTGGTAGTGGTAGTGTTAATTGTGGTGGTAATGGTAATGGTGGTGGTAGTGGTAGTTGTAATGGTGCTGGTAGTGGTAGTGGTGCTGGTAGTGGTAGTGTTAATTGTGGTGGTCATGGTAATGGTAGTGGTAGTGGTAGTGGTGCTGGTAGTGGTAGTAGTAGTGGTGCTGGTAGTGGTAGTAGTAGTGGTAGTGGTAGTAGTGGTGGTAATGATGGTTGTGCTGGTAGTGGTAATGGTGGTAGTGGTGCTGGTAGTGGTAATGGTGGTAGTGGTGCTGGTAGTGGTAATGGTAGTGGTAGTGGTAATGGTAGTGGTAGTGGTGGTAGTGCTGGTAGTGGTAGTGGTAGTGGTGGTAGTGGTGGTAGAGATTGTTATAATGGTAGTGGTGGTAGAGATTGTTATAATGGTAGTGGTGATGATGGTGGTAATGGTAATGGTGGTGGTAGTGGTAGTGGTAGTGGTGCTGGTAGTAGTAGTTGTAATGGTGCTGGTAGTGGTAGTGTTAATTGTGGTGGTCATGGTAATGGTGGTGGTAGTGGTAGTTGTAATGGTGCTGGTAGTGGTAGTGGTGCTGGTAGTGGTAGTGTTAATTGTGGTGGTCATGGTAATGGTAGTGGTAGTGGTAGTGGTAGTAGTAGTGCTGGTAGTGGTAGTAGTAGTGGTAGTGGTAGTAGTGGTGGTAATGATGGTTGTGCTGGTAGTGGTAGTGTGTTAGTGGTGGTAGTGATGGTAGCAGCAGCAGTAGCCGTATTTTATTATTATGTTTACAATAATACAATATTTGCGTCACAGTCGCATGGGTGACCGTACATGATGCCTTTACCTACATGTCTAGGTTATATATCTTTAACAACATTGGAAATACACACACATACACAAGCTCGCGCGCTACAACAGAACCACAGAACAATAAAGGAAAGAACACTCTGATATCACTCTCACACACATACACACACACACACATGCACACACTTGCACTCACAACTACACCACGTATCCATACATATAGATTACTCAAACACCAAATAAGGCTATACAATATTTACACAAATATTTTATCTCTTAGTGCACGAACTTCCATTGAGTATGTGCCCAGGCTTGGCCAGTTTTGGCTGTCAAAAGTATCTATAGATCTAGTCAATGCTTTTAGCAGATGGAATATATGTATACCTTGTGAATTTAAGATTTTAAACAAATGAACAAAATATGCAAAGTGAGATAAAAGAAACATTAGATTTAATTATTTGAGCTTTTCAAAGATAATGCTCATACACTCCCGAGTTGAAATGAACACACTTTATCGTGTATCCTTACTTTTTCTACCATATACAGAGTAGTAGAAAGAGAAGATATTGCATTCCATCGAAAATGCGATATCATTGATAGTACATATTTTGAGCGACCCTAAATATAAAAGCATTTTTACTTTCTCTAGCCCCGTATGTACAATGTACATAGGGATAGAGAAGTATTGTTTTCCACCCAAAAATTCGATGGGAAGATTTAACCGGAAATACATGTTTTAGGACCCCCTGAATTCCAAGAAAAGCATTTTCAGAAACAGGCACGTGCGTGCGTGCGTGTGTGCGTCTGTGGACAGCATAGCTCAAGAACATTTCGTCCGCATTAGAACTTAAATTCGGTATTCTCCGAGGATGTGACTCGAAGGTTTTTAAGAAAATCCCCCCCCCACACCTAGCTACTCTTTTTATGGAAAAATTTTCTAAAATGTTTTTCTTAAAAATGGCTCAAACGATTTTGATTAAAATAACACACATTAAAGTCATTTCTATTACAAATAGAAGGGTATCTCGAATTTTCTAGGAATATCGTCTAAAGACCTGTTTATTCTCGATCAATTTTGCTTAATTAGGCATAGCTAGTAAAGCGTAAGAGATAGACAAAAACTTAGAGTACAAAAAATGTAGGTCTTGTTAAAATACACAAGTTATGACATATACATTTTTTTCGTGGAGTTACCGTTTTCAAGGTATTCATGTTATTAATTTCAATTGTAAAGTACTGATACTTTTCTCACACAGGAAGTGTCCGTTATTCTTTTGTTACACTCCTGGCAAAGCAAAGAAGCGATTTGTAATGACAATCGAATAGCGATAACTTTTAAAACACTTTACTTTCACTTTAGCATAGCGCATTCCCTTCTACTTGTAAGCAACTAAGCAATAAAAATAATATGCTAATGTTTATCTTGATTAGCATTATGTAAAAAGAAGAATAATCCTTTGTAAGAAGTTTGTTTGTAGAACAGCTAGAGAAAGTCATGTGAGTGTAACACATCAGATATTTTTTTTATAAAACGTCTCTGTCTGGATCTGTGTCTAAATATCTCTCTCTCTCTCTTTCTCTCTCTCCCTCTCTCTCTCTCTCTTCTCTTCTCTCTCTCTCTCTCTATCTCTGTGTGTGTCAAGAAAATACCAAACCCAAACTAACTTTTACGTGGACCATTTATCAAAGTTTCTCGTTTCTGACTTTTTTATAAATATTCTAATTAAAATAACATCTAAAATACATTTAGATGAAAAATAAAATACACATATTGAAATTGTCTTGAAATGTTCTCTTCATTCAAGAGGAATTTTACCAATAAATAGCAAACACTGATAGTAGAAAACGCAGTGAATAAAAATACAAAACTCATTCAAACACATGATTTATTTCCAATAATAGCCATTTCCAAGATGTCCGATATAAAAGCACAGAACGCTCACTACTTAAACATTTGACTATCGCTATAACCTTTGTATCCATAAGTAAATTGTAATATAGCTATGTCTGTAAAATGTTTATTTTAATTTATGTGTATATTTATTCTGTGCAAATGTGTACTGCCTTGTGGCAGAGTTAAATGAACAAAATTCACATAAAATATTAATCTTACAACTAATAAAGGTAATACAACCAACATACTATATATGCAGGGTTTCTGAAATACCTAATTATTTATTAATCAGTATATCAGTACTTATGTTAATTACTAGCATATTTATAAACAGTTACTGTGAAGCCTCAACCTTTTGAGAGCATTAATTATAACTAGTCAATTTACTTCACATTATTTACTTTAATTAATATCTAACATTCACTCTCTTTAAATTATCCCTAAACTTTTTAAAGGTCAGAGGACAGCCCTGAAAGGCAATTCATTCCATTCAATTGTCCTATCAACAAAAGAAAGTTTTCCTGCGTCGGGTTTTCTGATCTCTTTCTAACGTCCACGCATGCATTTAAAACCAGCATAAGCTTTAAATAGTGCGACTAACCTATGTGTTTTACGCCTAACTTTTAGCGGCCCCCATTTATTCTCTTCGCATTTCGTAAGTCCAAATTCTTTACCTCTTTTTTTGTTTTTTTTGTTTTTGTTTTGTTTAGTTTAACGTCAGTTAACCTAGTTGGTCATACCGTATGATGAATGAAATTGATGAATTCCCTAAAAAAACCTTATCCGGGTAACTCACCCTAAGCGAGATTCGAACTCACGAACTTTTGAATGTGAGGCAGACACGCTACCACCACACTACCCAGGTGGGCTTTGTGAATTTAACCGCCCGTCTCTGTATCTTTTCCAGAGAATCAGTTTGACTAACTCTGTATGGTCCCAGCATGCTACTCCATATTCCATAACTGGCCGCACTAAGGACTTGTAAGCAATTTCCCTGGACTTTGCGCTCCCCTTCTTCAGTGTTCTCATTACGAAGTGCAATGTTTTCCACGCTTTCCTAGATGTAGAATTTATCTGATCCTCCCTTCCGGCATTACTCCCAAATATTTGCAGCTGTCGACCTGAGGAATTTGTTCCCCACCCATATGATAGCTACGAAGAACTTTCTAATTTCTAATTGACTTAATTTTTGCACCATTAACTGTCGTTTTGTATGCCGCGGCCCACCCACTTATTTCATTTACATCATCCTGCAGAACAGTCTCATGCATGGTACTTCGAATTTTATTGGAAGTAATAAAAATATTAATATTTAATATTTATAGTAATATCATTAACAAAGATAAAACAAAGTAACGGACCCAATGCCGAACCTTGGCGTACATCCGAACTTATAAAACCTCCTCAAATAGTTCTTAACTTACTCTTACTTTTTGTGTCCTCCCTGTCAAAAAAAGTCCTCACCGCGATACTATGCGCTTATCGATTCTTGTTTTGCCAGCTTCCGGATGAGTAAATTATGCGACACTACGTCAAAAGGTTTTGAAAAGTCTATCCCCACTGCATCAGTCCTTCCTTTGAATCCAGCTCATGTGCGAAATCCTGAAATAATGAGGTTATTTGACTTTCACACAGATCTAAAACCATGTTGAACTTCTTCGAAGCGTTTCTTGTTTTCTAACTCCTCCATATACATTCTGCAATTAAGTGCCCCATTACACACTAGTGAAGTTAAGCTAATAGGTCGACAATTACTCATTTCTGTTCTGTTACCCCCTTTATATATTACAACTCTAATAGCGTTTTTCCAGTCTTCCATAATATAGCAAAATCATTAAGCGACATGTTAAACAAGAGCATTAGATAGAGAATTATGGATTCTCGTCCTATTTTTACTTTCTCTATACGAACTATGTACATAGTGTATGGAGAAGGTATTGCACCCCACCAAAAATTCGAAACCGAGATTTCACCAGAAATATATGCTTTAGGGTCCCCTGTATCCAAAAAAAGTATTTTCAGGAAAAAAGTCCGTGTGTGTGTCCGTGAGTCCGTATGTCTGGGAATACGATAACTCAAAAACGAAAAGTCGGTAAAATACCAAACTGAGTATTTAAGTTTAGTATCTTCCAAGGATGCGACACGAAGATGTTGAGAAAAGTCCCCCCATCCCAAACTATCCTTTACATGGAACGTTTTTCGAAATTTTTGATTTTCTAAAATTTACCTGAAAAATAAAATGTATATTTTGAATTTTCTGGGAATAGCATCTGAAGACTACTTTATTCTGAGTGAATTTTACGGAATTTTGCAT
Source organism: Hymenopus coronatus (assembly GCA_030762935.1). Lineage (NCBI taxonomy): Eukaryota > Metazoa > Arthropoda > Insecta > Mantodea > Hymenopodidae > Hymenopus > Hymenopus coronatus. The sequence continues at coordinate 129,910,731 of CM060888.1, read as the reverse complement.
AACTGCTAAACCGTAAGAGATGGATAAAAACTTATAACACAAAAAATGTAGAGCACATTAAAACACATAATTTATGTTGTATACATTTTTTTCGTGGAGTTGATCGTTTTTTTTATATTCCTTGTTTTTGTCTTCGGTTTCGAAAAACTTAACTTTTGTCATACAGGAATTTGTCAACTCCTGTCCATACAAACAAAGGAACTTCAGTCACACAGCAACCAGCTTTTGACTATCGATTTAACCTATGCTACTCCCTTATTTCCCTCTTACTTACAAGGAAGCAAATAATAAGACTATTTCTGCTAATTTTTTGTCGATTAGCATGAAGTAAGTAGAAGATCAGCTTTTTAAAACGAATTTGTTGTAGAGATGTAGGGAAAGTCATGTGAATGGAACACATCAGAGTCTTTTTTTTAAATTTTCGTATATAAACTACACAGAAATATAAACGTTTGTTAACTGTGGTTGTAAAGCCACTAATAAAGAAACAGAATATGTGAACATTACACTTCAAATTTTCACTTCCTTTACCTCGTACACGTAAGTAGAGGAGGTATTGCATTCCTACCAAAAATTCAATACCGACAATTTACTAGGAATAAAAGTTTTGGGGTCCGCTGAAACTAAAAGGGCAGCTTTAGAAAAAGGTTGTGTGTGCATGAGTGTGTTTATGTGTGTTTGCGTTCTGGTGTCAGCTTATCTGTAACCCGCTCAGTTAAAAAACGAAATGTCCGATATATACCAAATTTGATATATAATTTCCGAATGTTCCAAGGAATTACTCCTTTCATGGAACAGTTTTAAAAAATTGTGATTTTCTCAAAACAGGCTCTAAAGTTTTGATTAAAAACTTCAATGCTGTGCATAATTTTATAGTGTACATGTTGAAGTTTTTGGGAATAGTTTCTGAATTACTTTGCCCTAACTGGTAAACCTAAGAGCTTACTTCACAAAAATGTGTATGTTGTCAAAAGCTTTGTTCAATTACATTTTTTGTGGAGTTAACCATTTCCGAGATATTCTTTGTTATTGATTTCGGTCTTACAATATCTCTACTTTTCTCAAATAGAAACTCACCATTCGGTTTTATTTTGTTTGTTATAATGATACTGCAGAAAAACAAAGCTAATTTTACATGGACTCTCTTAATGTTCATTAAACTAGAAGTGGTGAACAAGAATGCAATATTGATGGTCCAATACATGTTATAGATCCCTGGAGTAATTATGTTCGGATGAGAAGAAGTTGGGGCCCAGGCTGTCCAGCACAGAGAGGCTCTTTCATTTATCTCCTGACGGAAATATCATTTCCCTCTTAATGTATATTAATGTACACCAGTGTTGTTTTTTCCCCCTTCCCATTCGAAGTTGCCTCGCTATGACGAAAGTAGTTCTATTGAAAACTTTTCTGAGATACAATAATACCTTCTGTTCTCTCATCAGGATTAGCTGACCACTTACAGCCGTAAATAAAATCCTCTCCCGCAAGGAAAAGAAAACCCATCGAGATTATTGAACCGGCAGCAGGAGCTATAAATGACGTGTACACATCACAAAGTTACAATCCCCCTAAAAAGTACAGTTATATCTATCCTTAGATGGTACCTTAATAAGAGTTCGTAATAATAAGCTTTGTACAGGGTGTTAATCAATTATACTGAAATATTTTCACAAAATATGAATATTCCTTAAATAAGTAATTTGAGATAGGAGACTTATGACCTATTTATTGAAATTTCCAAGTAACGGCTATAAGTTTCTGAAGTGCCAGTACGCCACGTATCCCTGCACTTCGTCTGGAATGAAAAAAAATAATAAAAAAAACCATTTACTCTATGACAGGAATCAAACTCATGACCTTTGGGTTTGCAGCTTCCTCGCGTCACGAATTAAGCCACCAGAGCAGTTGAAAAAATGCCTCCAGAGTAGGCTACCTAGAGAAAGCAGTTAATGAATGCTCAGTGTCGCACTGTCAAGTGATTAGTTCGAGATTTTACTGATTTTTGCGACATTAAATCTTGAGAACGCTAGTAACGAGCTGCTAAAAATCTATAGCAGTAGTTTTAAACACCCTGTATAATCCTACCGCTACAAATAGGTTGCTACAATAATATCGTACATAATGGGTTCATTATGTGACACGGGCAAATAACAGCAATGAAGTAAAGCCAGTATTCCAAGCTAATGTGGCTTATAGAGAGAAGATGTGAAATTCTTTTCTCTGAGCAATGAAGATACAACAACCTCTGTATAATATTAAATACAACTTAAGATCTGAGTTTATATTATCTACTGCTGTACTGATAATAGATTATATCACAGTTCGAAACACCTCATTTCTCTTCCAGGAATGGAATTCATGCAGTGGCTGTCTTTTATACCGGTTCAACACGCCCTTGAGATAAGCTAAGTCTATGACGAGCATATCAGATGTTTTTATATACTTCAGCAATATATACCGAATGATTTCATGATGTATTTATTAAAGTAAGATGGGAAAACGCTATTGTCTCTCCAATTTATAGGAAAGGAATATGAGAACTACATGGACATTCATTTAAATACTTTCAGATGCATTATGCATTATATATAATGACCATCAAGAATTAACTAAAATGGTACGGTTTTGATAAAAGTTTTTGAAAAGGAAGATCTTGTTTTGATGGTTATTTTACATTTACAATTTTGATGGAGAAACACAAAACATTTTGTATGGAAGAACATATACCATTTTCGAATTTAAAAACAGTATTCATAGATGAATGAACAATAAAATGATTTAAAATTCTGTCACAGGTTAATGTTCCCTGCAAAGTAATATGTAATATTTATAGTTCATATCAAAACACTGAAACATATGTAAAGGTAATGCTTTATCAGCTCATTACCAACTTATTTGTGTTATTTAAAATGCATTAATAAAATTATAAATCAATTGAAATTGAAATTTAATGGAAAAATACACATACGTAGGTGTTTGGATGTATCGACTTTACTGTTTTTGGATGATCTGGTACTCCTGGTATCCACAGAAGATGGTCTCCAACGATCACTCCATTGTCTTCATATATAACTTTAAGCCAATATTATATGGGCTTGCCATCTGATAAACCAAAAATTATGGCGTTCGTTGGTAAAGAAAATTTGAAATCAGATTTGTTTATAAAACCGAATATTAGTAGACTAAATGAATTTAGCTACGAGGGTCATTTCAGAAGTCATGGCAACTATTTTTATCAGTCAATAAAGCTGCAGGAAACAAAACTCAGGATATACAATTCTAGAATGTTCTTCTCAATGCTGTTCTAAATTGCGATCCGGGTACAAGGGATTATAGTACGGGTCATTGAAACATGCACAAGCAGTGACATATGCACAAAAGATTTCGCGAGCTAACGACCCTCAAAATAGTCCCTCAAGACTTCCACACACACCTTTGACACTCACGAGCATTTCTGCCAAGCAAACAACAACATGTTTTCAAATGTATGTATTGGGTTGTAATAACCGCATGTTCAGTTACTCGGAATATATAAAATAGTTGCCATGACTTCTGAAGTGACCCTCGTATTTGGGATGAAAACTAGATCGTCCAGAAAATCAGCAAACTAAAATAATCTTTCAGACCCGCAAAGTTCAAAAGCATGACCGTTTACGTTTATATAATATTCCTGTATGACCAGGAAATTACACATCGATCTTCAGAGAGATGGCATTGGTAAACCCACAGTATGAGATTTATGAGAAAATCTGTAGAGTTACAAAACTTGATCACAAACTGAAGAGATCTTGGAAGAACTTATAAAATTCAAGTTCAGATAATAATATTTGGCATTATCAAGAAAACTGTAACAATAATTTTAGTCGAATGAGTAAAGTAGATTTTCAAAAGCAATCTTATTATATGGACCGAGATGAGTCCATTGGCAGACCTCAAAAAGATGGATAGAAGATAGATCACACCTAACACTTGGAAGGATGATGATTTCCTAAAAGTTATAATGCTAAGATTGTATTAAACGTTGTGTCCAACTTCTGATAAATCATCATCATCATCAACTCTTGATGGTTTAGGAGGATTCTCCTGTTCCGGTCTCATATTTCTTCCCATCTTTTAACTGGTCTTCCTATTGTTCTGTAGCCTAGAGCTTTATATTTGTATGACTGAAATGGAACGCGAGAGTTATCCATTGTTTGTAACTGACTTTTCCATTTTTCTCTATTTATTTGTATCTTTTGTTTTAAGGAAAATTTCTAATTCTCTCCTTATGTCTTGGTTTCTAATATGCTCTTGTCTGGTGCTACATTTTACTGCTAGGAGATGTTTCATTGCTGCCGCTTGTATTTGGCTCCAATCTTTCTTTGTAAGTGTCCATGTCTCAGAACCAAATAACAGAACTGGAACAGCCATTGTCTTACACAATTTTAGGTTTGTATCTTTTCGGGTTTTTCTTTCCAAGGTACGAGCTATTACTCCACAAATATATTGGAACTTACCCACTTTATTACCCATTGTTTGTTTTAAAGGTTACATTACAACCCAAGTAGTTAAATTTTCCCACCTGTTCTAACACTTTATTGTTTAACATTATCTTTGATCTTTTTATATGGTTTCCTATAGATGCCATTACCTTACTTATGATAAATACTACATATTATATATGTGTGTTTCAGTATATGCTGACTCAACATTTCACCAGTGCCCCAATCGTAAAATGTGTCGCACTAATCGATAGTAAGTGCGGCAAACATGTAATTGTTGCTATAATCATTAAGATTATCCATTTGTTCATAAATTATTGTTTACTGTTTCTGCTATCATCTTACTTAGGATTGATGAGCATATTTTCAGTTTCCTACTAGTTTTCAAACAATTGAAAAGCGGAAATGAGATAACATTTTCAAACAAAATATTTGTAATTTTAATATGTTTACATGGAACATAAAAGGTTTTAGGGTTTGTTCAAATGGCTTCCCAGCGTCAGATCCCTAGCAACGGGCTGAGCAGTAGATTAGTTATTGTTATGAGGTCTAGAACTACCTGGACGTAGTTGCACTATGGATTTTATCACAGAAAGTCACAGTAGTCCTTAGGACACAAACAGAAGATATAGGAACTATCGGCAAACAAGTTCCTAACCTGCCCATAATGTTTAACCCTAGGAAGCCCTTCAAATCTTACTTTTTAAATGTTCTTTTAATTCTTCAAACTTATTTCCCGTATTCTTCCACTTGCCCTTTGGCATCCCTCTTATAAAGTCTGAACTAGACTGCCTTTTTGGATTTTTTGCACAATTGAAAATATTTTCCGAAACCCCGTTAATGCATATGCCGGGCTTTAGAAGCCCCCTTACAGTTATACGTGCCTTTATTTCATATTGGCTTCTACATTTGTTCAGGAACGGTTATTAATTCAACAATAATTATAGCAGAGGCAGCGATGGTGAAGCTGCAGTAGCAGCAGCAGGAGGAGGAGTAGAAGTAGTAGTAGTGGAAGTATTGATGACTCACCACAAGAAGGCAAGGTAGAGGAATGCGTAACGTAAGCACTTATGTAAACATTTTTGCTGTCCGTATGATGTTTATGCTCGACATCTGGACGTTAGGTTCATCTAAAATACACAGTGTTGTCACATAACTCACACTTAGCTAGAAGTCCAGTTGTCAAGCAAGATCCGAGTCGGAGAAGTCCTCGCTGCTGCCGCTACCGCTCTCTGCATTTAAATATTAAACCAAGAATAAAAGTAACAAGATATCATATAATTGTAGTCCTATATGCCGCAGCGAGAGCCAAATAAAACACTGCAGTTACTAAAACGAGCATTAGATCTGGCAGCAGTAGGTTGGTTCATATACACACGTAGTAAACGTAAACAGATCCACTAGTACGTGACCAGATAACAGTTCAAGCCCCTCAGGCCATGCTTGCAATCTTGTGTTGGGTGCACAATAGTAGTAGCAGTAGCAGCAGCAGGAGCAGCAGCGGTGATGGTGATGGTGTTGCTGTTGTGCAAAAAGATGACTCCTCGGGGAAATAATCGGTTGTATCAGGAAAGAGAAAAAGGTGCAATTACTGTCCATATAACAGGTATCGGAAAAACACCATGATATGTATGAAGTGTAAAAACAGCATCTGTAAAAAACATAATTATTCTTCTTGTTTGTCAAAAGTTGTAAACAAAGAAAAAATCTGATGCGTTCCATTCACATGACTTTCTCTATATCTCTGTAACAAATTATTGTTAATAAGCTTATTCTTTTATTTATTTCATGCTAATTGAGAAAAAATAGCAGAAATAGTCTTATTTCTTGCTTTATTGTAAGTAGAAGCGAAATAAGGGACTACCATAGGTTAAAGTGAAAGCCAAAAGCTGGTTGCTATGTGACTGATGTTCCTTTGTTTGTATGGACACGAGTTGGCAAATTCCTGTATGAGAAAACTATAAGTTTTTCAAAGCTGAAACCAAAAACAAGGAATATCTCAAAAATGATCAACCACACGAAAAAAATGTATATAACATAAATTGTGTATTTTAACGTGCTCTACATTTTTTTTTTTAAAGTTTTTGTCCATATCTTATGGTTTAGTAGTTATGCAAAATTCATCCAGAATAAAGTATACTTCAGAGGCTATTCCCAGAAAATTCAAGATATACATTTTATTTGTCAGGTAAATCTCTTTAATATACGATATTTTAATCAAAATTATCACAGCCATTTTTTAGAAAATCAAAATTTTCGAAAACAGTTCCATTTAAATGGTAGTTGTGAGAGAGGGGATTTTCTCGAAAATCTTCGTGTCGTATCCTTGGAAGATACCAAACCTAAATACCAAGTTTGTTTTTAACGGACTTTTCGTTTTTTAGCTATGCTGCCCACAGTCTCTCTCTCTCTCTCTCTCTCTCTCTCTCTCTCTCTCTCTCTCACACACACACACAGATAGACAGACACACAGACACACACACACGGACATTTTTCTAAAAATGTTTTTTTTTTATTCACGAGGTCTCAAAACATGTATTTCCGGTGAAATCTCGATATCGAATTTTTGGGTGCATTACAATACCTTCTCTATACACTATCTACATAGCCGCATAGAGAACGTAAAAATCTGATGTGTTACACTCACGTGACTTTCTCTAGCTGTTCTACAAACAAACTTCTTACAAAAGATTATTCTTCTTTCTACACCATGCTAATCGAGATAAACATTAGCAGAATGTTCTTTTTACTTAGTTCGTTATAAAAGGAAGGAAACTAAAGGAATACGCTTTGCTAAAGTGATAGGCAAATGTTTTAAAAGCTGTCGTTGTGCGATTGTCATTGCAAATCGCACTTTGCTTAGCCAGGAGTAGAACAAAAGAAACACGGACACATCCTATATGAGAAAAGTATAAGTACTTCACAATTGAAACCAATAACAAGGAATATCTTGGAAACGGTTACCTCCACAACAAAAACGTAAAGGACATAAATTGTGGGTTTGGTCGTAAATTGTGTATATTGTTTGTGTAGTGAGTTTTTTTCTATCTCTTATGGTTCAGCAGTTAAGCAAAATTCTGCAAAATTCATCCGGGATAAAGAGGTCTTCAGAGGCTATTCCCAAAATATTCGGAATATACATTTTATTTCGGACATAAATAGCTTTAATATACGGGATTCTACTCAAAATCGTTAGAGCCATTTTTAGGAAAATCAAAATTTTCGAAATTTTTTCCTTGTAAAGGGTAGTTTATGGTGGGGGGATTTTTTTTTTTTTAAAATCTTCGTGTCGCATCCTTGGAAGATAACCAAGTTTGTTATTTAACGGTCTTTTTGTTTAGCACGGGCACACACACACAGACACACACACACACACACACACACACACACACACGCAAGGACCTTTTTTCAAAAATGCTTCTTTCGGACTCAGGGGACCCGAAAACATATACTTCCGCTGAAATCTCGGTATCGAATTTTTGGGTGCATTACAGTACCTTCTCTATGCCTATGTACATTGTACATATGGGGCTAGAGAAAGGAAAAATATGTGTTACACTCACATGACTTTCTCTTCGCTCTTCTACAAACTTCTTACATCAGATTATTCTTCATTCTGCACCTTGCTAATCGAGATAATCATAACAGAATGTTCATATTACTTAGTTCCTTATAAGTAGAAAGAAAATAAGGGAATACATTAGATTAAACCGATAGTAGTCAAATGTTTTAAAAATCTGTCGTTATTCGATTGTCATTGCAAATCACTTCTTTGCTTGGCCAGAAGTAGAACAAAAGAAAAATGGACACTTCCTGTCAAGAGAAAAGTTTAAGTACTCACATCTGAAACCTAAAACAAGGAATATCTCAGAAACGGTTACCTCCACAGCAAAAATGTAAAGGACATAAATTGCGTGTTTTGATCAGATCAACATTTTCTGTGCCGTAAGTTTTTGTCTATCTCTTACCGTTTAGCAGTTAAGCAAAATTTAGCAAAATTCATCCAGAATAGAGAGCTCTTCAGAGACTATTCCCAGAACATTTATGATACACATTTTATTTGGTATGTAAATATCTTTGATATACGGGATTTTAATCAAAATCGTTAGAGGTATTTTTTAGAAAATCAAAATTTTCGAAAAATTTTCCATGTAAAGGGTAGTTGGGGGTGGGGAGATTTTCTGGTATATCTTCCTGTCGCATCCTTGGAAGATACCAAACCTAAATAACAAGTTTAGTATTAAACGTATCTTCGTTTTGGAGCTATGCTCTCCACAAACACACACACACAGAGACAAACACACATACACACGAACCTTTTTCTGAAAATGTTTTTTTTTATTCAGGGGGTCCTAAAACGTGTATTTCCGGTGAAATCTTGTTATCAAATTGCATTACAATACCTTCTCTATCCCTATGTACATAGTACACATGGGGCTGGAGAATGTAAAACTGTAGATATTGTGAAAAATGCATAATAATTATTTTTCCAAATGTAGCTTATAATTCCTAGAACAGTAAGAATGTTGTAATTCAAGGAATTGTTAATAGCTTTTATATAAGGTAGAACTGCAACTTTAAGTATAACAATCAAATAATATTTTGCATATGCTATGTGTAAGTAGTTGTACATGAAAAATATGAACCCTTAAGAGTTCTTTAAAACAGAATAAAATATTTCACAAGCCTACCAGATTCTTTTAGTAGAACTTAGGAACATTTCAATATATCAGTAAGTTTGAAACAAATAAATTCAAAAAATGAGATTATGAAGAGAAAAAATTCTGGTGTGTTCCATTCACATGACTTTCTCTACGTCTCTACAATGAATTATTGTTGAAAAGCTTATTCTTCTATTTACTTAATCCTAATCGAGAAACAAATTAGCAGAAAGGGTGTTATTATTTGCTTCCTTGTAAATAGAAGAGAAATAAGGGAGTACCATAGGTTAAAGTGATAGTCAAAAGCTGGTTGCTATGTGACTGAAGTCCCTTTGTTTGTATAGAAAGGAGCTGACAAATTCCTGTATGAGAAAAGTTAAGTTTTTTTAAAGCAGAAACCAATAACAAGGAATATCTCAAAAACGATCAGCTCCACGAAGAAAAATGTATATGATATAAATCGTGTGTTTTAACGAGATCTACACTTTTTCTTATGTAAGTTTTTGCCTAAATCTTTTGGATAATGAGTCATTCAAAATTCCGCAAAATTCACCGAGAATAAACAGTTCTTCAGAAGCTATTCCCAGAGAAGTGAAGATATGCATTTCATTTGGCAGTAAAATCTCTTAAATATAAGACATTTTAATGAATATCGTTTGAGCAATTTTTAAGAAAATCAAAATTTTCGAAATATTTTCCATGTAAAGGGTAGTTCGGGGAGGGGCATTTTCTTGAAAATCGTCGTGTTGCATCCTTGAAAGGTACCGAACTTAAATATCCAGGTTTGGTATCTATGGTCTTTTTGTTTTAGAGATATGCTGCCCACAGACACACACACACACACACACACACACACACACACACAAGGACATTTTTAAAAGTTTTTTTTTTTTTTTTGATTCAGGGAGTCTCAAAACGTATATTTCCGGTGAAATCTCGGTATCGAATTTTTGGGTACAATACAAGACCTTCTCTATACACTATGTACATAGTACGTATAGAGAAAGTAAAAATAATAAAATAAGGATATGCATTCATGTGTTTCTTAAACACCATATATAGTAGGGTTAAGCAAGAGCAAAATTTAAAAAAAAAAAAATTGCGAAAAAAAAAAAATAAGTAACTGGTTTTCGGTGTAGTCTTATTAATAGGAATTTCCTTCTATTTATATACGAGTCTCCCTAGGGTGAGCTCAAAAAGAATGCCTAACTTCTACATTCCTTTTGAGTAGACAGGCAAAATTCAGTTCTTTTTTTAGGGGAATTGCTGCTACTTTATACATGTGGTACTTTGTGTGTCCAAGCTATATTTATTTTTTTGGAAAAATATGCGAATTTATTTTCTCCAGTTAGGTTCGAAAGTTGTACTGTGAATAACTTTTTTTTTTTTTTTTTTTTTTTTTTTTTTTTTTTTTTTTAATGGAATAAATTAGTCTTCTTCTCAAGACCGTGTAACATAAATAAATTATACTTGAGTACGCTAAAACAACTTCTAATTCCTGTTGTGGGTTTACTTTGATGTTAATAATTTGGCTGCTCATTTTTAAAAAAAATATAATTATTTATATACTTTAAAATAAATTGGAATTAAGAAAATACCTAATTCCTTATTAAATAATTTATTGGAAAATCAGATAAATCAGTCTTCTTATAAGTTATGTCTATCCCCTGCAAAATTTTGAATCCAAAATCATAAAATAGTTTCTGAGACAATGTGTCATATATTTACCAAAACAGAATGCCGGTTGACTCAGGAAGATTCTTGTGTAACAATTTCCTATAGATATTCTAATTAAGCAGTTTCAAGTATATGCTCATGTACTCGATTTTTGTTGCAAAACATATGTATGTGTATATGGGAGTCACCCATGCCGCCATATTAACAGCTACTACGGTAGGTATAATTATGCGTCTCCAGCTCTGAAACAAAATGAAATGTTTATATGATGGAAGAGACTAAGGAAAGATTATGGGAAAGCAAACGTAAACCTTGGGTAAGATCTTTAGAATGGTCTAACCTATCAATATGATTGTGTCAGGCAACACAGATTGCATTAGAAACAAGTGACGCACAAATAAGTAAACACTGCAAATGTGTTTAATTGTACATATACGACAGTACTCCCAAATTTACTGGCTATATAATGTAGTTCTACATCGCAGGTGACATGTTATCTCAATTTCTACTTTCTCTACACGTACTATTTACACAGTGTATAGAGAACGTGTTGCTCTCCACCCAAAAATTCGATACCGAGATTACACCGAAAATATATGTTTTAAGGTCCCCTGTATCCAAAAAAAAAAAGCAGTTTCACAAAAAGGTCCGTGTGTATGTGTGTATATCAGTGTGTCCGTGTGTCTGTGAACACGATAACTCAAAAACGAAAAGTCGGTAAAACACCAAACTTCGTGTTTAAGTTTAGTATCTTCCAGGGATGCGACACGAAGATTATGAGAAAAATCGCCCCACTCCAAACTACCCTTTACATGGAACTTTTTTTCGAAAAGTTTTATTTTCTGAAAAATGGTTCTAACGATTTGATTAAATATCTTATATTAAAGATATGTACTTGAAAAATAAAATGTATATCTTGAATTTTCTGGGAGTAGCTGAAGACTATTTCATTCTGGACGAACTTTACGGAATTTTGCATAGCTGCTAAATTGTAACAGGTGGATAAAAACTTACCACACAAAACTGTAGAGAACTTTAAAACACTTAATTTATGTTATATGAATTTGTTTCGTGGAGTCGGTCGTTTTAAGAGATATTCCTTTTTTTTTTTTTTTCAGCTTTAAAAAAGTATACTTTTATTACACAGGACTTTGTCAACTCCTGTCCATTCAAACAAAGGAACTGCAGTTACATAAAAACCAGTATTCGACTGTCACTTTAACCTATGCGACTCCCTTATTTCGCTTCTACTTACATGGAAGCAAGTAATAAGACTATTTCTGCTATTTTATCGATTAGCATGAAATAAATAGAACAATAAGCTTTTAACAGTAATTTGTTGGAGTCATGTAAATGGAACTCATTGAAGACATTGCATGTTGATGCATCTCGTGTGGCTCACGCGAAGAAATAAACTCCCATGATGCCATCTGAATAAATTCTGCGGCAGTCTGTAATATTCTGTCTATGGAGTGAGCTTTCATTTGCCTCGCTAGGTTCTGGTAATCCTTCCTGTTTACATAACATGCACTTCATATTGATACCAACTCCAAAAATCATATAACGTGGGGAGAGCCTCCGGAATTACTACATCTTAAAGATCTTTAAATACTTGTATTATGTCGTATACTAACATAAGTCACTCATACTTATTTTTACTTTCTCCAGCCCCATATGTACAATGTACATAGGGATAGAGAAGGTATTGTAATGCACCCAAAAATTCGATACTGAGATTTCCCCGGAAATATATGTTTTGGGGTTCCCTGAGTCCGAAAAAAGCATAAAAATGTCCATGTGTGTATGTGTGTCTGTGGACAACATAGCCCCAAAACAAAAAGACCATTAAATACCAAACTTGGTATTTAGGTTTAGTATCTTCCAAGGATGTGACACGAAACTTTTCAAAAAAATCCCCCCACCACAAACTACCCTTTACATGGAAAAAAATTCGAAAATTTTGATTTTCTTAAAAATGGCTCAAACGATTTTGATTATAATCCCGTATATTAAAGCTATTTATGTCCGAAATAAAATGTATATTTCGAATTTTTTGGGAATAGCCTCTGAAGACCTCTTTCTTCTGGATGAATTTTGCTGAATTTTGCTTAACTGCTAAACCTAAGAGATAGAAAAAAACGTACTACACAAAAAATGTACTTAATGACAAAATACACAATTTTTGTTGTGGAGGTAACCGTTTTCAAGATATTCCTTGTTATTGTTTCCAATTGTGAAGTACTTGAACTTTTCTCACACAGGAAATGTCTGTTTTTCTTTTGTTCTACTCCTGGCCAGGCAAAGAAGTGATTTGCAATGACAATAGCATAACGATAGCTTCTAAAACATTTGACAATCACTTTAGCATAGTGCATTCCCTTATTCCCTTCTACTCATAAGGAACTAAGTAATAACATTCTGCTAACATTTATCTTGATTAGCATTGTGTACAAAGAAGAATAATCTTTTGTAGGAGTTTTGTAGAGCAGCTAGAGAAAGTCACGTGAGTGTAACATATCAGATTTTTGTTTTCGGTCATATCGTGATGTTGTTCGTTATACACGTTGATCTGTATGTGATGAGCAATAGCCTTCAGAGACTTTTCCCTTATTTCTTAGACTTCGAACCAAGCAGATTATGTAAGGGTGCAATCAACTCTAGCTGCTTTTTTCACGGTGTCCAGCCAGCCTTCTCATGCCTTGTTCACCACAGTACTTTGCTCCGCGACAGATGATGCCAGGGTACGGACCGATCTAGCTATTTTCACTATCTGTGGATAGATGGCAGGTAATCCCTATTACCATCTATTTTACTATTGTTTTAAACTGAAGGTGAATTTTGGGTCGTGTTATTAAATATCCAACCATATTTATCTTGACAATTGCGTGAAACCATGAACAAATTCAACCAGATTGTTCAGACATGGAATTGGAGACGTCCCGAACGAAGGCCACAGATGTTAACACCTGAGCTGTCCCGTTCCATCTCAAACCATCGAGATATCGTCGCCGCAGATCATCATCATGACCAAGAAGAAACGCCGAAACCAAACCGCCTCAAACACCGCCGAAGCCACAGCCGAGTGCCAACCGGCCTTCTCGGCTGAGAGCAGTGCCACCCTTCCGCCTCCAGCCGCCGCAGAATGCCGGCAGATGCAATCATCCACCGCCGAAGAAGCCCGGCAAATGCCGGCTTCTACTCTCGACACCACCTCAGGACCAGAGCTTCCAGCCAACACCGACGCACCTTCCAACGCAGCACCGACGCCTCCACAGCATCTGCCGCCACCGTCGCTTCTCATCGAGAGGTACAGTGCTGTGATTAGGGGCGTCCCGCGAGACCTATCCACTAGGCTCATCACCGCCGCAGCACGTCAGAGATGGCCCTCAGTAATGAGGGCCTCAAGGATTATGTCCGCCAGAGGGATGTCCCCTTTAGTACGGATTGTATTCGCCGTGGCCGGGGATCTCAATGCTGCCTTGCGCGAGGGCCTGCCCATGTTTGGGCGGCGCCTAAGCATTGAGGCTAGCCAAGAACCCCGACTGACACCATGCCGCCGCTGCTGCGCATTCGGCCACACCGCCGACACCTGCGCCGAGCCCCCACGGTGCCACTACTGTGGGGCGCCGAGTTTGACAGCCGAATGCGCAGCTCATGACCTAAGATCCCGACGCCGGTACTGCGCCACCTGTGATGGCCCTGGTCACTTCACAGGACAGGCGCAATGCCCCTATTACCCTCGCAGTCGCCGCCACCTGACACCAGCCTCCGCCGCCACACCCTTAGACGAAAGGGGGAGGACCTCAACAACCACCACCTCGACGCAGACTGAAGACTCCAACATCACCCATCACCTGCCTGCCGCCACTACCACTCCATAGGCAGCAGCGCTATCCGACAGCTCCGTTAAAGACGCCGTGCAGGACCTGCATTCAGAGGTCCTGCTCATTAGCGGCCGGCTGAATACGCTGGAAGAAGCCCTGACTACCATCACTGCAGCAATCACAGATACCTACACCACTTCTACAGCCAACCTTCAAGACACAGATGCCATAGCCCAGAAACAAACAAAGGTCACGTCTGAGTTCCTCTTGGAGCTGGACGTCCTCTACACCCTGCTACAGGAAATCCACGACGTCAACGCCAGGATCTTGGAGGCCAACCAGGACCTCTATGTTGAAACAGCGAAATTACCGACACGCCTTACACATCTGGAAGACCTGCTTAAAGGAAACCAAAACGACATCAAGAAGTGCTACACTACAGTTCTTGATAGCCACGAACTGACAGTCAACAATGTATCCGAGCAAATTGCAGGCAGTCACCAACAGATTCTTCAGGACCTTTCCACCAAAAACTCATGCCCTTACACACACACACCCGTAACACCAGACATTACTACTGAAAGCACTCCAAGACTCCCTAGCGCTGTACTCAGGGCCCACGGGTCATGTTTACAGACTAGTCAAGCCATTCCTGTTGCAGCCCTCATGCTGCAGCAACATCAACTTCACCACTAATCACGGAGGTGCTATCGCGGAACTCCATCATACCCCATTCACTCTTCCTTTCCTATCTCACTTTTCCTTGCATTATTCCCTCCTAATCTTCACCCAATGGCGAGATAAGCCATTCTTTCAACCTTCCAACTCTGTCTATCTGTCTCCCCTTTCCGAAAAAAAAAAAAATAATAATAAACGTTTTATAATACTTGCAATATCTGGCGTCTGGAGAATAGCAAAAAGCCTCCGACGCCAAGGAAACCAGTACCACTCCCCGGTTCAAGGCAACCTTGGCCCCTTGTTTACGAACCACAAGCCAAAGCAAATGTGCTTGCGAACTACATAGAGGATACTTGCAGGCCGAGAGAGGACCCCCAGGACGTACTCTTCACTGCCCGCGTTCATGAGGAAGTTGACCGCTACTTGCGGCAACAGCCGAAGCGGAGAATCGCCTTCCGATCGCCTTCCGCCTTCCGCCCTAGAGAAGTCCAAGGCGCACTCCGGCGTCTCAACACCAAAAAGGCTTGCGGGAAGGACGGGCTAGCACCCGCCATGCTAAGCAACCTTCCCTTCAGAGCAGTGCTGTTCCTCACCAAGGTATTCAACATGTGCCTCACCCTGGGTCACTTCCCACGCGAGTGGAAGGTGGTGTGGGTGGTGTGCATTTTGAAGCCTGACAAGGACCCTGCGCTTCCTTCTAGCTAAACTTCCATCAGCCTCCTTACTACCTTCGAAGGTCTTCGAGAGTATTCCACCGCTTGTCGCCACAGCTGGACACATTCAAGCCATCCCACTCCATTAGTTTCGATTTCGTCGTGGGCACTCGACCATCCAACATCTGCTGCGGGTAGTGGAGGCTGCCACTCTGGGGTTCCAGAACGGGGCCTTCACGCCAGCGGTTTCCTTGGCCTTCTCAACCACCTGGCACGAGGGACTTCTGTTCAAACTTATCCAGATAGGCCTAAACTGATAATTCATCATCATACACAGCTTCCTACACCAACGCACTTTCATAGTAGCGGTTGCGGGGCAAACATCAACACAAAAGCCCCTACGAGGCGGAGTCCCCTAAGGCTCTGTCTTATCACCAATCTCGTTTAGCCTTTTCATGGCAGACTTTCTTATAGTGCAGGGCGTCGTCAACATGACCCAGTTCGCTGATGTCCTGCTTTACCGCACAGACAGGAACATATACAGAGCCTTCAATCCAATCAGAGACACCTCCGTCTCGTCCAGGACTGTTGCAAAGAGTGGCGAATGTCCGTTAACCGGGACAAAAGTCATGGGGTTCTGTTCACCAGAAAACGCCTCACTACAGCTCAGATACCCAACTTCTCCTATCAAGGCCAGGGGATAGAGTGGGGAAATTCCATCAAAAACTAGGCGTCACTATCCATAAGGGCCTAACTTTTCGTGAACACTTGCGCGGAACGTCGGACAGAGCGAAGGGAGCGGTGGCAACACTTTCCCTGTTCTGGCCTCCCAAATGCCGGTCCACTTAAAATGTTACGTCGTTTCAAGGCGTTCATAGTCCCTCTGATGCTCTACGTCTGAGAAGTGTGGGGTATGACAGCAGATTCCTGGCTTCTCTGGTTATAGCGGATACAGAATAGAGGACTCCGGTTAATCTATTCTGTAAGTCGACGTTTCCCAGTAAGGCTACTACATGAAGCTTCGGCCTTCCCAACGTGAAGAATGTTATTAGGCGCCGGGCTCAGAAATTCTCTGCTAGATTGGGAGAACATGATAACGCACTTGTCAGATCGCTGGGAGAGTACTTACCTACTGAACGCCTTACAGGTGGTATCGGGTTCCACGCATGGCTTGCGGGCACCCACGATAACAATGGCTTCAAACGAGCCAACAGCAAATTAACTGAACTAAGTACTCCCACTTCCCAACATTGGTAATTGTCAATCAAAATTCTCTAACAAAAAAAATTTAACCAAATCAAACACCAGCGGAGCAGAGGAAAAGGATGCTGCTCCTAAAAAAATCTGATGTGAACTATTCACATGACTTTCTCTACATGTCTGCAACAAATTACTCTTAAAAAGCTTATACTTCTATTTACTTCATGTTAATCAGAGAAAAAAAAATAGCAGAAATAGTCTTATTACTTAGTTCCTTGTAAGTAGAAGCGAAATAAGAGAGTACCATAAGTTAAAGTGATAGTCAAAAGCTGGTTGCTATGTCACTGAAGTTCCTTTGTTTGTATGGACAGCAGTTGACAAATTCCTATATGAGAAAAGTATAAGTTTTCACAGCAAAAACAAAAAACAAAGAATGACTCAAAAACGATGAAATCCACGAAAAAATGTATATAACATAAATTGTGTGTTTAGGTGTGCTCTACATTTTTCGTGTGTTGAGTGTTTGTCTATCTCTTACGGTTTAGCAGTTATTCAAAATTCCGTAACATTCGTCGAGAATAAAGTAGTCTTCAGAGGCTATTCCCAGAAAATTCAAGATATACATTTTATTTGTTAGGTAAATATCTTTAATATACGACATTTTCATCAAAATCGTTAGAGCTATTTTTGAGAAAATAAAAATTTTCGAAAAAAGTTCCATGTAAAGGGTAGTTGCAGTGGGGGTATTTTTCTCAAAATCTTCGTGTCGCATCCCTGGAAGATACTAAACTTAAATACCAAGTTTGGTATTTTACTGACTTTTCGTTTTTGAGTTATCGTGTTCACAGACACACGGACACACACACACGGAACTTTTTCCGAAAATATTTTTTTTAGACAAAGGGGACCTTAAAACATATATTTCCGGTGAAATCTCGGTATCGATCATCACCCCAAACCTGACATACTACCAAACCTAATCATTCTCTTCATTCCTGTGGTTAAGTAGGTGCAGAGAAGCTATACCTAGGTTCACCAAGAGTTTACCAGATCTCGGATGTGGCTTGCGATGGAAATTTCAGACATTTTAAGCAAAATGATCCGTGGCATTGTGATCTAGTTCACAGATCCTAGGCTGTAGAGTGGGCATTGCTCACAAGAACTTCCCTTCAGGCATGTAGAGAACGAGGATATTCTCAATTGTTCTTGAAAACTTCATTGACAATTCCTCTGATGTATTCCATTCACATGGCTTTCTCTATATCACTACAACAAATTATTCTATTTACTTCATCTAATGGAGCAAAAATTAGTAGAAATAGTCTTATTACTTGCTTCCTTATTAGTAGAAGCGAAATAAGGGGGTACCATAGGTTAAAGTGATACTCAAAAGCTGGTTGCTATGTGACTGAAGTTCCTTTGTATGGACACGAGTTCAGAATGTCCTGTATGAGAAAAGTAGAAGTCTTTATAGCTAAACAAAACAAGCAATATCTAAAAAAAAAAAAATCAACTCCACGAAAAAAATGTATATAACATAAACTGTGTGTTTTAAGGTGCTCTACATTTGTTGTGTGGTAAGTTTTTGTCCATCTCTTACGGTTTAGCAGTTATGCAAAATTCCGTAAAATTGACCGAGAATAAAGTAGTCTTCAGATGTTATTCCCAGAAAATTCAAAATATACATTTTATTTGTCATGTATTAATATACGATATTTTATTCAAAATCGTTTGAGCCATTTGTTAGAAAATCAAAAGTTCCATGTAAAGGGTAGTTTGGGGTGGGGAATTTTTCTCGAAACCTTCGTGTCGCATCCCTGGTAGATACTAAACTTAAATACCAAGTTTGGTATTTTACCGACTTTTCGTTATTGAGTTATCGTGGTCACAGACACACGGACACACACGGACCTTTTTCTGAAAATACTTTTTTTGGATTCAGGGGACCCTAAAACATATATTTCCGGTGAAATCTCGGTATCGAATTTTTTGGTGGAGTGCAATACCTTCTCTATACACTATATACATAGCACGTATAGAGAAAGTAAAAAAGGGACGTAAGCTGCTTCACAGATTATTGTAATGTTTTCAACTGATAATCGAAACAATGTTGTCTGTATCATTGCCACTTCTTCTCCATAAGAAATTAATATTGTAAAATGTAATAATTGCAAAATCATCATAAGAATTACACCAAAGGAACAATAATATTACATAAAATATTGGGTTACTACTAACATTGTTGTTACACTTATTCTGTTGATTTATTTTTGCTCTGATTTGTTATACTTTACAGGATGTTATGGTGTGGAAGCTGTGACTATGGTGTTAACACGGTGCTATGAAGGTCAAACAACGAAGGTTAACCAACAACAGAGTAGAGATCATCATTGCGCATGCGACATTGCAGATTCTAATTCAGTTTTAGATTTGACTCTGCCATTGGCCAATTGACCAACATGGCTGCCCATGCACAAGCAGACAGAAAGAACGGAAGATTGTGTATTTCACATTGGAAAGAAGAGCTGATTTTCAGAAACTCAATTTTTGCCATATATTTCGATCGGCTCATTGACACCAAAGACCTTGGAATTAATTACCTAGACACACCGCCGGCGCTAGTGTCGCCGCCACACATTGAAACATCTCGGGCATTCTCAACTGGAGGGCAGAGCATGCTTTTTGCCATATGTTCAGTACGCTGAAAAGGCTTCAGTACCTCGAACACCACATTTTAAGAACTTGGTGGTAAACTTTTACGTAAAACTCAGTTGTTATCATGCAGCAAAATCTTACAGCAGTGTGCTCCACAAGAAAATAGTCAGACAGCATCTCTCTAAATCAATTTTGTTTATGAATCAATAGGTTAGTAGAGTTAAATTATTGTTGCATAAAATTTACTACAGTAAGCAGTAATTAATTCTAATTTTATATTTATATATCTTATCTATTTAACACAAATATACCACAAATGCTTACTAACGTATTGAGTACAATTTACTGAAGAGGAATACAGGTACCTAATTTCCCATTTATTTTAATTTTATACTGAGCATATACTGTCTCTGTAAATCCAGTATCGCATGTGTTTTTTTATGCTAAAGCGCTTTATTTATGTTTGGTTTTATTTACATACGCCTTAGGTAATATGGCTGTATCACCAGTTTGACCTTCTATAACAACTGCTTAAATTGTTGAAGTATACATTAAAAATGCACTTCTCGATTAACTTAACACACATTAACTATCACATTCATATTTATAGGCTCTTGGAATAATATTTAAATAAGAATTCTTTCATCAGCTTAGAATCGAGCGCAGCATATTTTGCAATTTTAATTCAGCATTTTGACCGCTTTACTACAGACACACTCTTAACAACTCATGTTTATAAATCTTGTTGACGACTTTTTGTATTAAAGTAAAAATCCGATGTGTTCCATTCATATAAATTCCTATACATATCTTGACAAATTATTGTTAAAAAGCTCATTCTTCTATCTACTTCATACTAATCGATTAGCAGACATGATGTTATTACTTGCTTCCTTGTAAGTAGAAGGAAAAAAAAAGTAATCGATAGTCATATCTTTTAAAACTGGGTTCATATATATGAAATGCGTTTCTTTGCAGGGCTAGGTGATGACCCATTCCCGTAAGAGTAAATATTTTAAAACAGAAACCAATAACAAGGGATTTCTCAACTCCACGAAAAAGTGTATATGAAGTAAATTGTGGTCCTATCGAGATCTACATTTTTTGTGCAGTATTTTTTTTTTTTTTTTTTTTTTTATTTTAATCTCTAACGGTTTACTAGTTATGCAAAATTCATCCAGAATAAAGAGGTCTCAAAGGCTATTCCCAGAAAATTCAACATATACATTTTATTTGGCATGTAAATATATTTAATATACGGATTTTAATCAAAATCATTAAAGCTGAAAATCTAAATTTTCGAAATTTGTCCACGTAAAGGATAGTTTAGGCTGGGGCTTTTGCCTCAAAATCTTCGTGTCGCATCTTTGGAATATCCTAAACTTAAATACCAAGTTAGAGTTTTTCCGACTTTTCGTTTTTGAGTTATCGTGTTCATGAACACAAACACCAACACGGACCTTTTTCTAAAACTTTTTTTTTATACAGGGGACCCTAAAACGTATACTTCTGGTAAAACCTAAGTATCTTTTTTGGGTGGAGTACAATACCTTCTCTATACGCTAAGTATGTACATCACGTGTAGAGAAAGTAAAAAAGCATGCATAATATATGGAATCAGTGAGAAGAAACTGCGAAAAACAGAATTAAAGTCGAATTATACTTTCGGTGATGCTTACATCCCGTTTTGTAAAGCACTTTATACGCAAGTATGTGATATTCAACTTCAATTATAATATTTACTTTTGTTTTGTTCAGTTGTGGGATGAAATTGCCTCTAGTCAATGAAGTGATTTTATTCAATCCCCAACCGGACATTCAATCCCCGTGCTTAACTGCTGATGATCATAAAGAACGTGTTGTCGCAATTATTTCCAACTCAGGTATCTTCATGACGTAATTACAGCTGTTTTAAATTTCACTGTTTCCCCATTGCAATCACTGTATTGCGCGCGACCTCGCACGCCTTCTGCCCTCCAAGAAAATCTTCTATTTCCGACACGCATAGCTTTCTGCGCAGCCAGAGGTGTGGGGGGGCTTGATTGACACACACCTAACCTAACGTAATATAACCTCGACGAAATCTCGAAAGTTGCCGTTCACCTGTCACGTAGCCATATTGTCTCCGTAACCAATAGGAAAGGCTCAGTCTAAAACTGCGCAAGCCCCAATGCAAGGCTGGTATTTCCTTACAAGTTTCGGCTGGGTGCTACACAGTGTTAAGTGTTTAGATACACAAACATCAATAAATGAAATCTTAATGTGTATCCACTTCGGTGTGTTTGTTGTTTTTTCTCTTCGACTAACAGTCTTTAGACAAACCAATCACATAATACTCGGGCCGTTTTTTTTTTCTCAACCTCCGATACGCTATAAATAAAAGACAAGTTCATAGAAAACAATTATTTTATTACTAACAGTTTTATACACTTATGTTTGCTTTTCAACATAAACACCGAAAAGATTGAGACATTTATCGTATCTGCCCACAAGCTTTGCAAACCCGCTTCAAAAAATGTTGCCGCCAATGATTTCAAATAAGCATTGCCGTTATTTTGAAGATCTTCGTACTTTACAACGTTTGCGGAGAGCCATTCAAAACAAACGAAGAGGAATGCTGACTTCAGGAATTGTGTTGATCCATGACAACGCTCGTCCACACACTCCTGACACAACCCATCGGCTCCTTGAACAATTTCAATGGGACATTTTCGATCATCCGCCGTACAGTCCTGACCTGGAACCCAGCGACTTTCACCTTTTCCCTGAACTGAAGATGTGGCTAGGAGGGCAGCACTTTCAAACCAACGAAGATCTTCAAAACAACGTCTATGCTCATTTGAAATCATTGGCGGCAACATTTTTTGAAGCGGGTATTGCAAAGCTTATGCACAGGTACGATAAATGTCTCAATCTTTTCGGTGATTATGTTGAAAAGTAACCATAAGGTACAAAACTTTTAGTGATAAAATAATTGTTTTCTATGAACTTGTCTTTTATTTATAGCTTATCGGAGGTTGAAAAACAACGGCCCTTGTACATACCAGATGTGTTTTGCAAGGTCTTAACTGCGCCTCGAAAAGAACAACGCCTTTCAGAATGGACTCCGATTAGCCTCCACGTCATCACATTTCAATATTTAGGTAGTTTGGGATCATTGGTATTGCCGAAAACTATCAAACTCAGTTCAGGGAAAATAAGATGCATCTCTTGTGTGAGCTACGCTTGCTTGGAGGTACTAACCAACCTAAAAATGTAGTATCCTCATTAAGAAAAGTTATAAGTCCGCAAATGAAGCAAATATGGATGCAAATTGTTCATTATATTGTTATGATTACTCCCCTAACAGCCAGCATACTTTATATTAAGGGATGTATAAAAGACTAACTTTTAATTTCTTTTTAGTTTTTGTAAGTACAGTTATAAACCTTCATTGTTTCTACATCCGATGTTATGAATCCGGCTATTATTTTGAGGCTGTTCAGTATGTAAGAATTTCACTCTGGCCGCGGTACGAGCGCAGCGTATGGTTAGTTTATTATTATTTTTTTTAAACAATTCCGAAGTCTGATCGGGACTCCGACACTGTATAACTTAGATTTTATTTACCTAATTTGTTTACTGTGATTGCTATATGATTACTGAATTTCTGTTTTACTTTTTACACACACATACACAAACATATAACACCCATGCCCAAGGCGGGACTCGAACCCACGATCCCCTGCGCTGCGAAACACCAAAGCGAGACGCTTTGGCGAGCGCGGCCATGTGGACTGGCACTAGTTCAGTGGTGGGGCTGCCACCTCTCTGCTCCCGAACTCTCAGATGCTTTTCGGGCATTTACCCTAGGTTTGTTGTCTTCACCTCGAATTTCTTTTCACATCTACCCGCTGTGACACTTTTGGTCCACCCCGAGTAAAAGGATGTACCAGACAAGATCATATTGGAAACGAAGGCATAAGGAAATAATTATACATTTTCCTTAAAAGAAGAGATACAAATAAATAGAGAAAGATCTGATGTGTTCCATTCACATGACTTCCTCTATATCACTGCAACAAATTATTCTATTTACTTCATCTAATCGACAAGAATTAGCAGAAATAGTCTTATTACTTGCTTCCTTGTTAGTAGGAGCGAAATAAGGGGGTACCATAGGTTAAAGTGATAGTCAAAAGCTGGTTGCTATGTGACTGAAGTTCTTTTGTTTGTATGGACACGACTTCACAAAGTCCTGTATGAGAAAAGTATAAGCTTTTTATAGCTGAAACCAAAAACAAGGAATATCTCAAAAGCAATCAACTCCACAAAAAAAATGTATGTAACATAAATTGTGTGCTTTAAAGTGCTCTACATTTGTTGTGTGGTAAGTTTTTGTCCATCTCTTACGGTTTAGCAGTTATGCAAAATTCCGTAAAATTGACCCAGAATAAAGTAGTCTTCAGAGGCTATTCCCAGAAAATTCAAAATATACGTTTTATTTGTGAGGTAAATATATTTAATATACGATAATTTAATCAAAATCGTTATAGCCATTTTTTAGAAAATCAAAATTTTCGAAAAAAGTTCCACGTAAAAGGTAGTTTGGGGTGGGGGGATTTTTTCTCAAAATCTTCGTGTCGCATCCCTGAAGATACTAAACTTAAATACTAAGTTTGGTATTTTACAGAATTTTGCGTTATTGTGTTCACAGGCACACTGACACACACGGACCTTTTTCTGAAAATACTTTTTTGGATACAGGCGACCCTAAAACACAGATTTCCGGTGAAATCTCGGTATCAAATTTTTTGGTGGAGTGCAATACCTTCTCACATAGTACGTATAGAGAAATTAAAAATGGAAAAGTCATTTACAAAGAATGGATAGCTCTCACATTACGTTTCAGTTATACAAATATAAACCTCTAGGCTACAGAACAATAGGAAGACCAGTTAAAAGATGGGAAGAAATATGAGGCCGGAACAGGAGATTTTCCCAATCCATCGAGTTGATAATGATGATAATAAAATAGTACTGAACGCTGCTAAAAGGTACCTTACACGTTCTCAGCCTTAATCACAAATACACAAACAAAATAAAAAGCTCTATTATCGCTCATATCATGAATAAATATTATGTCCACTATATTTAGTACCAACTAAAATTAATTACCATTATTCAGTTTATTGCTTTCACTGATTAAAATGCGCTCATCTATACTAATGTAGTATTCTGTTCAGGGGGTTACGGTTGAGGGGGTTGAGGTGTTTTCAGCACGGCGAGTCAACATGTCATAGGATTTACACCAATTGGACGGAAACCGGAAGATACGTGGTTCAAATCTCAGCTATGCCATTGAAATATTCCAAATAATATTCATTTCCTGCTCTCGTTCCACACACGGCTTGCATTGCCATTCAATGTATTTATCAAAATACAACATATTATAAAAGTGAGTGTTATATTTATATGGAGAAATGATACTGCCAAGATTTAAATTACTCACTCATTTTTACTTTCTCTATGTACACGAAATATGTATATAGATATAGAGAATGTATTGCATTCCACCCAAAAATTCGATACCGAGATTTCACGTTTTAGGTTTCCCTGTATCCAAAGAAAAAGTATTTTTAGAAAAAGGTCCGCGTGTGTTTGTGTCCGTGTTTCCGTGGGTCTGGATGTTTGTGATAACTCAAAACGAAAAGTCGGTAAATACCAAACTTGGTATTTAAGTTTAGTATCCTCCAGAAATGGGACACGATTTTGAGAAAAGTCCCCCACCCCAAATGACCCTTTACATAATAAAAAAATTCGAAAATTTTCATTTTCTCAAAAATGGCTCTAACAATTTTGATTGAAATACCGTATATTAACGATACGTGGATATGGCACACAAAATTCTATCTTGAACTTTCTGGAACAGGCTCCAAAGATCTCTTTATTCCGAATGACTTTTGCTGAATTTTGCGTAATTGGTAAACCATAAGAGAGACAAAAACTTACTTCACAAAAATATGAGGATCAGGTTAAACACACACAATTTATGTCGTATACGTTTTTTTCGTTGAATTGATCATTTCTAAGATATTCCTTGTTCTTTTTTTTAGATTTAAAATATTTAAACTTTTTTCAAACGGAAATTTGTAAACTCCTGGCCCTGCATAGAAATGGATTTCTTTCACATGGCAACCTGCTTTTAAAAGATTTAACTATCATTTTAGCCTAGTGTATTCGCTTACTTTCCTTATGGTTACAAGAAGCAAGAAAAATTCTGCTAATATTCATAAAGTAGATATGAATATGCTTTTTAACAAATAGAAATTGAACACATTTAGATTTTTACTTTCTCTACACGTTCTTTCAACATAGTGTATAGAGAAGGTATTGCATTTCGCCTAAAAATTCGATACCGAGATTTCACCGGAAATACACGTTTTAGGGTCCCTGTATAAAATAAAGCATTTTTAGAAAAAGGTCCGTATGTGTCCGTGTGTCTGTTAACACCACAAATCAAAAACGAAAAGTCGGTTAAGTACCGAACTTGGTATATAAGTTTAGTAACTTCCAAGAATGCAACAAGAAGATTAGGAGGAAAACTCCCCCACCCCAAACTATCCTTTACAAGGAAAATTTTTTGAAAATTTTGATATTCTCAAAAATGGATCTAATGATTTTGATTAAAAGTCGTATATTAAAGATAATTACAAGACAAATAAAATGTATATTTAAAACTTTCTAGGAATGGCCTCTGAAGGACTCTTCATTCTGGATGAATATTGTTAGATTTTGCATATTTTGTAAACCGCAAGAGATAGATAAAAATTATTACACAGAATTGGTAGATCTTGTTGAAACACACAATTTATATCACATATATTTTTTTTCGTGTAATTGGCCATTTTGAGACATTCTTTGTTATTGGTTTCAGTTCTAAAATACTCGAAATTTTCACATATGGAAATTTGTCAATTCCTGGCTATACAAAGAAACGGAATTCATCCACACTGCAAACAGCTTATAAAATATTTGACTATCGTTCTAGCCTAGTCTATACCATTACTTCCATTCCACTCACAAGAAATCTTTTCAGATATGGTTTATCTCTATTAGCAACAAATAGAAGAATATTCTTTTAACAATCATTTTTACTGAGATGTAGAGAAAGTCATGTGTATGCAACACATATTTTTACTTTCTTTACACGTACTATGCAGATAGTGTATAGAGAAGGTATTGCATTTCACCCAAAAATTTAATACCGAGATTTCACTGGAAATAGACGTTTTAGTGTTCCCTATATTAAAAAAAAAAGTTTTTAGAAAAAGGTCCGTGTGTTTGCGTGCCTTTCAACACGATAACTCAAATCGAAAAGTCGGTAAAATACCAAACTTGGTATATGAGTCTTCCAAGTCTGCTACTGCAATTTTAAGGAAAATCTCCCCACCCGAAGCAAAAAATGAAGTTTTCGTTAAAACACACAATTTATGCCATAGACTTTTTTTCCTAGAGTTGACCATTCTTTGAGGAATTCCTTGTTATTCGTTCAGTTTTAAAATACTTAAAACTTTCACATACGGGAATTTGTCAACTCCCAGTAATGCATAGGAACGGATTTCATCCAATTGGCAACCACCTTTAAAAGATTGGTTTCTCCTTTTAGCTAGTGACTTCCCTTATTTCCTTTCTGCTTACAAGAAACCATTTCTGCTAATGTTTATCTCGATTAGCATGAAGTAGATAGAAACATAAGCTTTTTAACAATAATTTGTTACAGAGATGTACGAGGGTCGGCTGATAAGTCCCGAGCCTCACACACACATACACACATACACACACACATACACACACGTATATGGCGTCATCAGGCCAGTTAGACGGTAGCATCATATAGTTTAACTCTAGACTAGCTTGTATCCATACTTACAGGTCAATAGCTTATTTAGTTTTCGAATGACAGCATTTTAAACAAGATAACTTTAGAGTTTTCACGAAAATGTAGGATTTGGAAAAACGAGCAGCGATTAAATATTTCCATTTGAAAGGCTTAATGCCTAAAGAAATCAAGGAAAGACTCTGCCCCTTCACATTTCAATGATGAAAAGGTGGATTGCACAGTTTAAAATGGGACGTACGAGCACTAGTGATGAGCCTCGCTCTGGACGCCCTGTAGAAGTGACAACTCCAGAGATCCTTGAAAAAATGCATCGTTTAGTACTGGAAGACCGCAGATTAAAGTTTTTTTGAGATAGTAGAGGCTCTAAACATATGGCAAGAATGTGCAGGTAATATTTAAGTAATAGTTGGGCTTTCACAAGGTCTGTGCAAGATGGGTGTCGCGTTTGTTGACACCTGATCAAAAGTTGCAAAGAAAAAATGTTTCTGTTAAGAATGTGGAGCTCTGCCGTAAAAATCGCAGTGAAGTTTTGAGACGACTTGTTACCATGGATGAATCTTGGATACATCACAACACCCCAGAAAGTAAATCACAGTCAAAACAGTGGATTGCCAAAGTCAATTTTGTCAGCTAAGAGGGTTATTGCAAGTGTTTCCTGAGATGCATAGGCAATTGTTTTTATTGATTACTTGGAAAAGAGTAAAATTATCACCGGTGATTACTACGCAAGCTTACTGCAACATTTGAGTGATGAGGTGAAAAGAAAAAGACCTCATTTGGAAAAAAAATCCCAAAAAAAAACTTGTTTCTCATCACGACAATGCTCATTTAGTCATTGCAATGGGAAAAATGTGCGAATTAAAGTTCAAATTGTTTGAACATCCACCCTATTCGCCAGATCTAGCGTCCAGTGACTACCAACTGTTCCCAAACCTCAAAATATTTCTTAAAGGACGAAGATTTTACAGCAACGAGGTAAACAGCTATTTTGAGGACCTTGATAAATCGCACTACAGAGATGGTTTAATTAAATTAGAACACCAATATGACAAATGTATTAGCTTTTCTGGAGATTATGTTGAGAAATAAAGTAAAAAAAAAAAAATGAATGCTGTTTTCATTGCGAGGCCCGGGGCTTATCAGCCGACCCTAGTAGAGAAAGTCATGAGAACGGAATAAATCAGAATTTTATGTGATGTTCTTCGGATTTCCGACATCAATAAGTCTCTCCTCAGCAGGATTCTAGGCGCATGTTATACATTGACTTAATAGTTGGATAAACCGCGATAAGCCGGTAATTTAATTACACATTGGATGTCGCCTTTTGGGTGTGTAACCTTAAAATTAAATTTAAGACTTCCATGTGGTTTACCGAAAAAATGCGACTCAGTTGGGTAATTTACTACTGTTCTCATATGGTACTTCAGTGGAAGAGCAACCGGAAAATACATTTTTCAAATTCTGGTTATGGCATTGAGATTTTCTCCCTGATTCTACCTTTCAAACTATAAAGGCTTAGTTGGAACACCTGTAATATCAAACAAAATTGCGTTTTACTGTATCCAGAATGTATGCACAAAAGTATTGCATTCTACCCAAACTTCAATGTCAAGAATTTATGGAACTATATGGTCTTTCAACAAGAGTGTTATTTCTTTAACATGTGATAGGTGCGGTTGTTATAGAGTTACAGTAGTCATTTGTTTCATGTGGTAGCAGTTGTTATTGGCACATGGAGCGTTACAGCATTCAGCAACGCGTAGAAATTATGGATATTTATTATCAATACATCATCAGTTCGCCAAATCTTCCGTGTATTGCGTGAAGTTTATGGTGTGCATAATCGTCCCTGCGAGAGAACGATCGGCGTTTGATTGACAAACTTTAAAGAAGTGGTTCTGTCAGCGATCAAAGAACGCCTGTACGTAATCGACTCAAGCGCTCCAAGGAAACCATAGGCGCCATTCTTGAGAGTGTACGTGAGAACGGAAGCAAATCTATTGCTCGTCGAGTGCAAGAATTGGGGCTTTCGCCGACCACAGCTGGCGAATTCTGCATATGGACTTGAATTTTCACGCTTACAAAATGGTATTAACTCAAGAACTAAAGCCCAACGACCATAGGTTGCGCTGTGTATTTGCTGAGTGGGGTATGGAGCAATTGGAAGATGACCCCGAAAATCATCTTCAGTGACGAAGCCCACATTTGGATGGATGGTTGTGTTAACAAATAAAATTGCCGCTATTGGAGCAATCATAATTCAATGCAGATTCAAGAACGGTCACTTCATCTCCAAAGGATTACTGTGTGGTGTGGATTCCGGTATGGTGGAATCATTGGTCCATATTTTTTCCAAGAGGAAGATGCAGAAGCTCTAACTGTCAATGGAACAAGATGCCGGGCTCTTATAAGGGACTATTTGTGGCCTCAATTGGATGGTATGGATCTCAGAAACATCTGGTTTCAGCAAAATGGTGTCACATGTCATACTGCTCTCGAAACAGTGGACCTTTTGAAGGAGAACTTCAGAGGTTTCATCATTTCCCGTGGTGGTGATGTTAACTGGCCCTCGAGATCATGTGATTTAACGCCGTTGGATTACTTCTTGTGGGGTTATGTTAAATCTCGAGTTTATGTCAACAAGCCAGAAACAGTAAATGATCTTATGAATAACGTCACGCGTGTTATTCGTGAAGCTGGGCCTAATTTACGCTCTTCTGTCATTGAAAATTGGGTCTACCGTAAACGCGCAACCCAACGAAGTCGCGACGGTCACTTAACTGATGTTATCTTCCACATGTAATCACATTAATTATGTTCCAAAATAAAAAAAAATATAAGCCTCTATCATTTTTAGAACGTGTTTTATTTAAGTTCAAATATAGTACACCTGTTGAAAGACCCTATATACCTTCTGAAGTCCCCTGAATCAAAAATATATTATTTTTACTCGAGTCTGTGTTCAATGTGTAAGATATTTACTTGACAAATAATGTTTATATCTTGAATTTTCTGGGAATAGCCTGTAAAGACTACTTTATTCTGGATGAATTTTACGGATTTTTGCATAACTGCTAAACCGTAAGAGATGGACAAAAACTTACTACATAGAAAATGTAGAGGACATTAAAACACACAATTATGTTATATACATTTTTTTCCGTGGAGTTGGTCGTTTTTAAGATATTCCATTTTTTAGCTTCAGCTTTGAAAAACTTATACTTTTCTCATACGGGAATTTGTCTACTTGTGTCCGTACAAACAAAGGAACTTTAGTCACATAGCAACCAGCTTTTGACTATGATTTTAACCTATGGTACTCCTTTATTTTGCTTTTACTTACAAGGAAGCAGATAATGAGACTATTTCTGCTAATGTTTTCTCAATTAGCAGGGAGTAAATAGAAGCCTAAGCTTTTTAATAATAATTTCTTGCAGAGATGTAGAGAAATTCATGTGAATGGAACACATCAGATTTCTGTTAGTTATATTTAGTAGATTAGTTGGACAATGAAAGTCGTATGCATTATCAGCTGAATGAAACATATGTCTGTTTTGCATTCAGACTCGGTATCTGTCACATGTTGATCTTACTCATCAAGGAACCCCGCCGCCATCGAAACAAACAGATGGCATTCGATGATTAGAGAGAATGTGTGGCAGAGCTCAACTACTCAATCAAAAACAGTACATACAGGTGTTCACACAATTTAAATCATCAATTCAATACACTTCCTGCAGAGATAATGACTCAGACCAAAGTGTTATCTATAATTTTCTCCTTATTTAGTTAATGGAAAATAAACAAAGCCAGCAAAATACGTCATCCACCTCGGTAGTGTGGAGGTAGCGTGTCTGCTTCACAATCAAGAATTCGCGAGTTCGGAACTTGCTTACTAATAGGGGCCTTATGTGGGGTAATGATTTTTTTCAAGGTTTTCCCTTATCCTGAGAAGACGAATATTGAATAACTTTAAGCTCCATGGCTCTCAAGATCATTTGAACATTACTTCACCCATTCCATACCAAGGACGTTAACGTAAAATAAATATGTACTTTGTTATAATAAATTATTGTTAAAAAATCTGATGTGTTCCATTCACATGACTTTCTCTGTATTACTGCAACAAATTATTCTATTTACTTATCTAATGGAGCAAAAATTAGCAGAAATGGTCTTATTACTTGCTTCCTTGTAAGTAGAAGCGAAATAAGGAAGTACCATTGGTTAAAATGAAAGCCAAAGGCTGGTTGCTATGTGACTGAAGTTCATTTGTTTGTATGGACACGAGTTGACAAATTCCTGTGAGAAAAGTATGTTTTTCAAAGCTGAAACCAAAAACAAGGAATATCTCAAAAACGATCAACTCCACGAAAAAAATGTATGTAACATAAATGGTGTGTTTTGACATGCTCTACATTTTTTGCGTGTTAACTTTTTGTCTATCTCTTACGATTTAGTAGTTATGCAAAATGCATCCAGAATAAAGTAGTCTTCAGAGGCTATTCCCAGAAAATTCAAGATATACATTTTATTTGTCAAGTAAATATCTTTAATATACGATATTTTAATCAAAATCGTTAGAACCATTTTTTACAAAATCAAAATTTTCGAAAATAGTTCAATGTAAAGGGTAGTTGGGAGTGGGGGGATTTTCTTGAAAAGCTTCGTGTCGCATCCTTGGAGGTTACTAAATCTAAATAGCAAGTTTGGTTTTTAACGGAATTTTCGTTTTTGACCTATGCTGCCCACAGACACCCACACACACATGCACATAGACCACACAGACAGACAGGCCCACATACGGACATTTTTTCTAAAAATGCTTTTTTTTTATTCAGGAGGTCTCAAAACATGTATTTCCGGTGAAATCTCGGGATCGAATTTTTGCATGCATTACAATACTTTCTCTATACACTATGTACATAGTACGTATAGAGAAAGTAAAAAGCAAATTCTTCTATCTATTTTATGATAATCGAGTTAAACATTAGCAGGAATTGTCTTAATCACTTGGTTCCTTGTGAACAGAAGGGAAATAATGGAATACATTGCACTAAAGTGACAGTCAAATGTATTAAAAGCTGCTTGCCATGTATTTGAAACCCGCTTCTGTGCAGGGGCCAGGAGTTTACAACCTTCCGTATGAGAATATTTAAGTATTTTAAATCTGAAACAAATAACAAGCAATATCTCAGAAATTGTCAGTTCCACAAAAAAAAAAATATATATATATATATGATATAAATTGTGGGTTTAAATTCATTCAGAATACAGAGCAGAAAATTCAAGATATATATTTTATTTGCAATATAAATATTTGTAATATACGGTATTTTAATAAAAATTGTTAAAGCCATTTTTGAGAAGTTAAAAAAATTCGAATTTCCTTCCATGGTTTGGGTTGGGGGGATTTTTCTCAAAATGTTCTTGTCGCATCTCTGGAATATATTAAACTTAAATACCAAGTTTGGTGTTTTACCGCTTTTCATTTTTGAGTTATCGTGTTCACAGACACACGGACTCACACTCCAAAAATGCCTTTTTTGGATGCCGTGGGATCCTAAAATGTGTATTTCCGATGACGCAACGGAATCTAATTTTTGGGTGGAGTGCAATATCTTCTCCATTCACAATGTAGATGCATAGCACGAGTAGAGAAAGTAAAAAGAGAGAGAGGGAGAGAGCTAGCTGTTCTACAAATAAACTTCTTACATAAGATTATTCTTCTTTCTACACCATACTAATCGAGAATCGAGAGAATGTTCTTATTACTTAGTTCCTTATAAGTAGAAGGGACCTACAGGAATGCGCTATTCTAAACTGATAGTCAAATGTTTTAAAATATGTCGTTATGCGATTGTCACTGCAAATCGCTTATTTGCTTGGCCAGGAGCAGAACAAAAGAAAAACGGGCAGTTCCTATCTGAGAAAAGTATAAGTACTTTACAATTGAAACCCTTAACAAGGAATGTCTCGGAAACGGTTACCTCCGCAACAGAAACATAAAGAACATAATTAGTGAGTTGTTGACGAGATCTACATTTTTATGCAGTAAATTCTTGTCCATTTCTTACGGTTTGGCAGTTACGCAAAATTCATCCAGAATAAAGAGGTCTTCAGAGGTTATTGCCGGAAAATTCAAGATACCTATACATTTTATTTGGGATGTTAATATCTTTAATATATGGGAATTTAATCAAAATCATTAGAGCCATTATTGAGAAAATCAAAATTTTCTAAAATTTTCCAATGTAAAGAGTAGTTTCTGGTGAGTATATTTTCTTCGTGTCGCCTACTTGGAGGATAACAACTTAAATACTAAGTTTGGTATTTAACGGTCGTTTCGTTTCTGAGTTATGCTGATCACTGTCACACACGGACCTTTTTCTAAAAATGATTTTTTCGCACTCAGTGGACGCCAAAACATATATTTCATAGTACAATATCTTCTCTATCCACTATGTACATTGCACATGCGGGCTAGAATATGTAAAAAATCTGATGTGTACCATTCACATGACTTTCTCTACATGTCTGCAACAAATTATTCTTAAAAAGCTTATGCTTCTATTTACTTCATAGATTACAGTACCATAGGTTAAAGTGATAGTCA
Source organism: Hymenopus coronatus (assembly GCA_030762935.1). Classification (NCBI taxonomy): domain Eukaryota; kingdom Metazoa; phylum Arthropoda; class Insecta; order Mantodea; family Hymenopodidae; genus Hymenopus; species Hymenopus coronatus. The sequence continues at coordinate 129,876,404 of CM060888.1, read as the reverse complement.
AAAGCTGGTTGCTAGGTCACTGAAGTTTATTTGTTTGTATGGACAAATTCCTGTACGAGAAAAGTATAAGTTTTTCAAAGCTGAAGCAGAAAACAAGGAATATCTAGAAAACCATCAACTCCATGAAAAAAATGTATATTGCATAAATTGTGTGCTTTAACGTGCTCTACATTTTTTGTGTGGTAAGTTTTTGTCCATCTCTTACGGTTTAGCAGTTATGCGAACTTACGTAAAATACATCCAGAATGAAGTAGTCTTCAGAGGCCATTCCCAGAAAATTCAAGATATACATTTTATTTGTCGGGTAAATATTTTTAATAAACGAAATTTTACTCAAAATTGTTAGAGTCATTTTTGAGAAAATCAACATTTTCGAAACATTTTCTGTGTAAAGGGTAGCTGGGGGTGGGGGTATTTTTCTCAAAATCTTCGTGTCGCATCCCTGGAAGCTACTAAACTTAAATTCCAAGTTTGATATTTTACCTACTTTAGTTTTGCGTTATGTTCACAAGATACACGGGCCTTTTAGATAAAGGGGCACCTAAAACATACATTTCCGGTGAAATCTCGGTATTGAATTTTTCGGTGGAGTGCAGTACCTTCTCTATACACTATGTACATAGTACGTGTAGAGAAAGTAAAAAGTTCCTATGATAATCGCGGACTTTTAAGAGGAGCAAGAATTCCGTAATAAAAAGTTCAAAAATATTGATACGAAAATAAAGTTTTGAAATTATAAATAAAGCTATTCCTCATCGTAACTCTACTATTACTTCTGCTGAGTGCATCTGTAAAGCATTTTACCATACATCTCGTAATAGCCATTCAAAGAAAATAAATAATAATAATAATAATAATAATAATAATATTAAGGTAATAATTATATTAGCCGTTGTATGAATACATGTTCTAGAATATAATGCTGCCCAATTTAGGATGGGACGCTGAGAGCCACAGCAATTAAAGAGGGTCCATAAATAACACGCCATTTACATTTTTAGAATATGATTCATGCTGTACTAGAATAATTACGACCCATATTAAACATTAACATAAGTGGAATGGAGAAACCTGGCCCAAGGATGATTGGGAGTATAAAACTAGACCTATAACATTGCAATTTGTTCTCAATTTTGATGCTGAGATCTCATGATGAAGATTTTATCAAACACTGATACTTGTCCACAATTATGTTACATTCAACGTTTTAAAAGTTGGTTTTGGACCACAGTAAAAACAAAATAAGTAAAATGCTTAAAAATTAAACAAACAAAATAAAACGAAACAAAAAGATTCTTATGTGTTCCATTTACATGAATTTGTCTACATTTTACAACAATTTATTGTTAAAAAGCTTATGTTTACTTCATGCTAATCGAGAACAATTAGCAGAAATTATCTTATTACCTGTTTCCTCGTAAGTAGAAGCAAAATAAGGGAGGTTAATGTGATAGTCAAAATCTGGTTGCTAAGTGACTCAAGTTCCTTTGTTTGTATGGGCAGAAGTTGACAAATTCCTGTATGAGAAAAGTATAAGTTTTTCAAAGGTGAAACCAAAAACAAGGAATATCTAAAAAACGACCAACTTCTGTGTTTTAATGTGCTCTATATTTTTTGTGTGGTAGCTGTTGGTCCATCTCTAACGGTTTAGCAGACGTGCAAAATTCCGTAAAATTTATCCAGAATAAAGTAGTCTTCAGACACTATTCGCAGAAAATTCAAGATGTACATTTTATTTTTCAGGTAAATATCTTAAACATACGATATATTAATCACGGACTTTTTTCTGAAAATGCCTTTTTTGGATAAAGGGAACCTTAAAACACATATTTCCGGTGAAATCTCGGTATCGAATTTTTGGGTGGAGTGCAATACCTTCTCTATACTCTATGTACATAGGACGTGTAGAGAAAGTAACAATTAAAATCAAAGATACTAATATCAATATTAATAATTCTCTTACCATTTGCTAGTTATAATTGTTAAACATATTTGATGAGAAAGGTAAGGTTACTTCATATAGGGATGAAATATATGTTTCAGCCAAAGTTATCTCACAATATCCTGAAGTAATAAAATGAGGAATTCTGTTGAAATTACTTGCATATTTACATTACAGCCTTCGTTACTACATCAGGGGTATCAATACTAACTAAAATTGATGACGCGTTTTACACATCCAACATGGCGTTTTTAGTGCAGACAAATCTCAGTTTCTTAGCTTTCTAGCAAATAATTGCGCAATGCACGGAGAAGGTTTCACTAGAAAAAATCGGAGTGTGGTATGGAGCACTACATCAAAACTCATTAGAGAGAGGCTCGCGTGGATTAGACTAGGAGCATGGCGGAGCACCAAAATTGCTGACGAGAATGGTACGAGAATCTGTTCCATTTGCAAGGAGGAAGAGTCGTGGACCCACATCTTTGCAAGAGTAGGGGAGGAACGGAGGGAAAAATATTAACCGCGGTTCTTTACCACCGCTAATGTAGAGCTAGAAGCATGTTGGACTCTACTGGCAGGCACGGAAGACGTGGACGGGCTAGGTAAATTTATACTTAAGGCAAGATAGCTGTGATCTGAAAAGGCTGACAATAGAGAAGAGGACGAGAGGGATAGGCACAACTAAACAAAAATGACTACAATGTTTTACATACTATATTTTATGTCATACTTAGGTCATTGTGCTTTGGATTTATATACTGTGTATATATTATGTGTATATATTTCTTTTAAGTGTATTTATCTATTACAAGAGGGTACATTTATGCTTCTGAATAAGGTGTACTCTGTGCTGTAAATTTAAATTGCTGTATTATAATTCCACCTCAATGAGCCAATACAATAGACTTTTCATCTGAAGATTTTCTAACAAATTGCAAGTTCTCCATTTGACTTCTAGAGCACAATCTAGCTTCCCAGAAAATGGTAGTGTATTTCACCTTTAAGCTTACCCAATGAGTTTTCATTGTTTATTTTCTACCGTTCCATCAATACATTTTTCTAGTCAATAATACATTGGCAATTCCATTGATGTGTAATTACTCAATGTTCCCCACTGGTACAGTTATAAAGTTACCACCAACAGGGATTCACCCCGATATCCTGACCGCATTTGTTATCAGAATCAAGCATGTACTGGATTAACAAGCTATGCATTTGGAATATTTATATGTTTTTTTTTACGTTCTCTACACGTACTATGTACATATTGTATGGAGAAGGAATTGTAATGCACCAAAAATTCCATACTGAGATTTCACCGGAAGTATAGCGTCCCCTGTTTAATAAAAAAAAAAAATTGGGCAAAGGTCCGTGTGCGTGAATGTGCGTGTGTGTGTGTGTGTGTGTATGAGGACAGCATAGCTCAAAAACGAAAAGTCCGTTAAATACCAATCTTCTAATAATGCAACACGAAGATTTTCAAGAAAATCCCCCACCCCAAACTATCCTTTACATGGAACATTTTTTCGAAAATTTTGATTTTCTCAAAAATGCCTCTAGCAATTTTCATTAAATCTCTTATATTTAAGATATTTACATGCCAAATAAAATGCATATCTTGAATTTCATAGATAGGTATAGCCTCTAAAGACCTCTTTATTCTGCATGAATTATATTGAATATTGCATAACTAGTAAACCGTAAGAGATAGACAAAAACTTTCTACACAAAAAATTTAGATCACGATAAAACACACAATTTATGTCATATACACTTTATCCGTGGGGTTTACCGTTTTCGAGATATTCCTTGTTATTGATTTCAGTTTTTAAAATACTTAAACTTTTCTCATACGGGAACTTGTCAACTCTTGCCCACGCAAAGAAATGGATTTCAATCCAATAGCAACCACGTTTTACATTTAACAGTTGGTTTAGCTTAGTGTATTCCCTTCTACTTATATGGAACTAAATAATGGGACATTTTCTGCTAATGTTTTAGCATTAAATCGATAGAAGAATAAGCTTATTAGTAATAGTTTGTTACTGAGATGGACAGAAAGTTACGTTAATGGAGCATATCAGATTTTTTAAAGGAAATTTCGTTTTAACGTAGAAAGATAAAAGAGAAATAATTCACAAGACATGCACCTTATTAATGAAACAGATTTGTGCACTAGAGTAACCAAATAAAAGAAACCAAGTTGGTGGTATACAGTGCACAGAACGCTTTGTGTTGATGCTGCTGTAACAGCCCAGCGCACAGGGATTGCTTCTGTCGGTACCTTTGATGTTTCTATTAAACTCCGATTGGATCGGCTACTCTCAGTACATTAAACAGGCACCTATCTGTCGGCAAAGAGGTCCAACTGCTTATACTTTTGTGTAAAACCACAAACATTTGGAAGTAGGTCAGTAATAAACTGTTGGAACTACCAGGCTTAAAAGATCCTCAGGTCTCCTTTGACCTACATAATGAACGTATTGAGCTGAAAATTAGACAAAAGTGATCAAATTACAATTTAGGTAACTATTATGTCCGAATCTCTAGGAGAGATTTCATGTAATTCTATCCGTTATTGCAGTGAAAATGGAAGAGTTCGTGATGACTTAAATAACTCTGTGGGAAGGACCTGATTGCAAATTTCAGTTGTTTTTTTTTTTTTTTTTTGCTTTCTCTACGCCTACTATGGATACAGTGTATAGAGAAGGTATTCCAATGCACCCAAAAATTCGATACCGAGATTTCATCGGAAATACATGTTTTGAAACACCCTAAATCCAAAAAAAATATCATTTTTGGCAAAAGATCCGAGTGTGTGCGTGTGTGTATGAGTGGACAGCATAGCACAAAAACGAAAAGATCTTTAAATACCAAACTTGGTATTTAGGTTTGGTATCTTCCAAGGATGCAACACGAATATTTTCAAGAAAATTCCCCCACATCAAACTACCCTTTACAAGAAACTTTCTTCAAACGTTTTGATTTTCTCAAAAATGACTGTAATGATTTTGATTAAAATATCGTTTACTAAAGATATTTACCTGGGAAATAATATGCCTATCTTTATTTTCTGGGTATAGCCTCTGAAGACTTTATTCTGGATACATTTTAAATAACTTTACATAACTGCTAAACCGTAAGAGATGGACAAAAACTTACCGGATAGAAAATGTAGAGCACATTAAAAGACACAATTTATGCTATACAATGTTTTCGCTTGGAGTTGATCGTTTTTTAGATATTCCCTGTTTTTGGTTTCAGCTTTGAAAAACTTATACTTTTCTCATACAGGAATTTGACACTCCTACCCATACAAACAAAGGAACTTCAGTCACATAGCAACCAGCTTTTGACTATCACTTTAACCTATGGTACTTCCTTATTTCGCTTCTACTTGCAAGGAACAATTAATACGACTATTTCTGCTAATTTTTTCTCGAATAGCATGAAGTAAATACGTACACATCAAACACACAGACGAAAATGTTTTTTTGGATACATGGAACCCTAAAACTTATACTTCCGGTGATATGTTGGTATTGAAGTTTTGAGTGGAATACAATACCTCCTCTATATACCTTGTACATAGTACGTGTAGAGAAAGTAAGGGTAAGATGATATGATTGTGCTTTGCTAATATTGTACAGAGAACTTTAAAATTATCAATATTTCTCGTATTATGCTAATGTGATTCTTTAGTTGATGCTAATTCATTAATAATTTTTTACATACAGTACGAGATCAATACTATAATGATTATACATTGTTAAAAGCTTCTGCATTTTAAAAGGTGATTTACAAGGTGTTTTGTAGGTAACGTTGATACAATACGTGAAACTTTCTCTGTAAAAGTAAAACTGCATTAAATTTACTGCTATTACCATACAATATCAAGCCATATTTAAAAACACATTCGAACAATAAAAGGCTTACCTTCTTCAAGGATTTATTAAATACACATCTTATGAGTAGATTGTCGTTTACAGGCATTAGTTACATGAGAAACCAAGTCAGCTCTGGATTCAAATGCATATCTAAAATCTTAACATCTTAGGGCAGTCGAAATGTTCTATCTTGCCAATTTTAAAGTTTTACCCATTATCTCAGCAACTATTTAACATCATAAGCTAAAATATTCAAGGTATATTCAAGGTATATCTTTTTTTTTTTTTTTTTTTAAATAAAGCTCTTAAAACTTTACTGAAAGAAGAATGATTTTTAAATGTTAAAAAAATAACTAATGCACATATACAAAAATGTTTTGTTAAAATAAAGCCAATTTTGGTTTAAATGTGTGTTAGTTTCTGAGATAATGGGGCATTTGTATAGGGAAGTTTACTTCTATAGAAATTACTTTCAAACATAACATTTACAAACAATGTAACCTAACTTTCCAAACACAACTTCGTAGTACTTCGAAACTCTCACATGAGGGAAATATGAGCGGGATTCCAATGCTGCCAATAGCTAAAGTAAAACTTTCCAATCAAAATAAAATAATATCTCTTTCCTACCACTAATATTTACAAAGCTGTTGATGTTTTAACTAGTGAGTGTACCAATTTCTTCTAAAAACTACTAACCAGGATTATTTTCAATAACAAATTTAAACGATTCACAATTAGCGTATCTCTGAAAGTTATACCAAAACGTGGGGGATTCGAAATATTCATATATAAATAAAATATGAAAATGGAAAAAAATCATGAAAATCCCATTTGACTCCTCATAAGTTTTTATACCATGTTGCCCAAATTGACGTGTGCACATTATGCGCGTTAAAAGAGTTGCAGAACTCAATGGGGCTATTTCAAGTTATAATCCGCCAGCGAAGGACTGGAGAGAGCCACTTTACTTATCTCACTTATTGCAACGTGTAAAACGAAGGTCACTATCACGCACTATTTTAAATTGAAATAGCTCTGTTGAATTCCGCAACCCTTTTAACACAATGAAGCCCAAGTCCGAATATTGCTCGGGCAGGTATTTCTAGCGCTTTTAATGCAATTCCACGACCTTAACTCGGTCTTGGCTATGCGGCAAAGAACATATATCAGTTATCGTTTGGTTGTCTGATTTGTGCTACCATCTGTCTTTGCTTAAGTCAACTATTAGGAAATTTAGGAGAGTTAGTAATATTGGGTGCTCTCGGGTAGTCGCGCCATTTTCTTTGAAGGGGGTGATCTGTTAAGGTGTTCTTAATGTTAAAATGCTGCATTTTCCTTGATTTCTGTGAGCTGAAGCGGAAATTGAACATAGAATAAAGCTATGGAAAATTCCGATTCCGAGAGAGAGTTTTTCGAACTTTCAATAAATGGTGTTTGAACAGCTTTACACTGTTTTTTTTTTGTTTTTTTTCAATATGAAATAAAATATTAATATGGGAGTTATGACTATTTTCTTACTTGCTGAGAAATCCTTGAATATCATACTTTTAGCTTGTCCATATACTTTTTAGCAAATTTGATTGTTGTACTGTAAATAATAACTAAAATTAGGCGTAAAAACCCTGGGTTTCTTGTCCCTTCAACTGGGCTTCAATGTGTTTTCGCATTGAAAGAATATCTGCACACATCAAATACGGGGCAATTGGGTCACCTGGTATTTACAGCAATATGACGCAGCCTTCGTTAGATAGTGCACGCGGATAGTGTTTTATCCGATAAACACCTCATGATCAAGGCAGCATTACCTCGTCAGATTCAGCTCCAGGGCATATCGCAAATACTTTGTAACTTAATATTTCTATACTGGCCACCAGAATAGAAACTCGAGAAGGTAATTAATTCATCCTTGTTCTTATACGAATGAACAACGAAGAACCAATTTAACCATCAGCTTGCACAGCAAGATACAGAATCTGCTTGCTGTTGACTACCCGCTGGTTGTTGAGACGTGTTTTGTTTCCTGTTTATGTGCACTCCCTCCAGCAAAACTAAAGTTAATTCCATGCAGAGCGTATGTGGGTGTCCAACCGTGGGAGCATTATGTACGCGTGGATGGTTCAGCCACGAAAATACACCAGTCCATGGTTTAGTTACAAATTACGTACTCACAACATCAGAGCTGTTGCTTTTTTGTTTCCGTCGCTTTGGTCTAAATAAGAGAGAATCACTCATTAGTGCTAACTCGGCTGTAAATGTATGGCTCTATTAAATCATCAGATAAAATCAATATTTAAAAATTTCGTATGGTTAAATCGTGAAGTCTATGTTTATATTGTTAAAGATTTATAAATATGTGCATATATTTATTACCGTATGTAAAATACATAAAAGCTATTTCACCCGAAGGTATATTAGGGTTGTAATTGCAATAAATGAATTTACAACATTATTAACCTGCTTGCAGGTTATGCTGCTAAAAGAAACCAAGATAACTAATGTATCCTATAAAAATCTGATGTGTTCCATTTACATGACTTTCTCTACATCTCTGCAACAAATTATTGTTTGAAAGCTTATGCTTCTATTTACTTCATGCTAATCGAGAAACAATTAGCAGAAATAGTCTTATTACTTGCTTCCTTGTAAGTAGAAGAGAAATAAGGGAGTACCGTAAGTTAAAGTGAAGTCAAAAGCTGGTTGTCATGTGACTGAAGTTCCTTTGTTTGTATGGACACGAGTTAACAAATTCCTGTATGAGAAAAGTACAAGCTTTTCAAAGCTGAAACCAAAAACAAAAAATATCTCAAAAACGATCAACTCCTTGAAAACAAATTTATTTAACATAAATTGTGTGTTTAACGTGCTCTACACTTTTTGTGTGGTAAGTTTTTGTCCATCTCTTACGGTTTGGCAGTTATGCAAAATTCATCCAGAATAAAGTGATCTTCAGAGGCTATTCCCAGAAAATTCAAGATATACATATTATTTGTCAGGTAAATATCTTTAATATACGATATTTTAATCAAAATCGTTAGAGCCATTTTTGAGGAAATCAAAATGTTCAAAGTTTTATATTTAACACACAAGATTCGATTCAGGGGTACCCAATACATTTCCGGTAAAATGTCAGTATGGAATTTTTGGGTGGAATACAATACTTCCTCTATACACAATGTACATAGTAAGTGTAGAGAAAGTAAAAAGAATGATGTAGCATTTTGCATTTTCTTTATTTATCATAAGTTGGTAGTAATCCTTATAAATTCTGCTACCGCATGGTGTAGCTCTCTTTTTAGATGCAACCTTGCCACAAGCATAATCGGTTTGTGGTGAGCCGATAGAGGGCAAGATGGCCGCCAACGTGCTGAGAAAAATGATGTAAGTTTAATCTGTTTGTTATAAAATCTTTGTTTTGGGGGAACCATTGTTTCTTGTATGCATAAAGGTGGGGTTTTTCCGTGTTCCCAGTACCAATTCCTCGCTGCCAAGCCTGAATCGTTCCGTAGAGATCCTTTGTGTATTTGTTAAAAAATGACAGCTTTAATAATACTTTACAGGAGTTGCAACAATGCTATAACATTTTATAAATAGAACTTATGTTTTATAAGATATTGGAATTCCCTATAAAGCACATTTTTTCTAAATATCTTTATTCGTCAAAATTAATAATATTTTATGTTCTAGGACAGGGCAGTCAAATAACAGATGTTCGGCAGCTCGCTTGTCTAATACATGTACATCGGTATTGTTCTGCTATCGTATCTCAAATGTTTGAAAATAAAAACAAAATTTACTGCGTCTTGACAAAATTTGAGTGAAAATGAAGTGTGATGTGATACTTTTAGAGTAAACGACACTCAACAGTTGGAAAGGTTTTTCTAGTGTTGGTTCCGTTTGAGCCCATTCCAAGGCCTTCTAATATACTCTCTAATGTTATTCCTAGCATTAGAAAGGGGACATAAATTGCAGCTAAACTTGAAATTAGCGCTTTTTCTTCCAACGTGGCCGAAATGGCATCGTATCCGTGATAAAAAAATCGGACGTGTTCCATTCACATAACTTTCTCTAGGTCTCTACAACAAGTTATTGTTAAAAAGCTTATTATTCAATTTAATTAATTCTAATCGAGAAAAAATTAGCAGAAATCGCCTTATTACTTGCTTCCTTGTGAGTAGAAGCGAAAAAAGGCAGTACCATAGGTTAAGGTGATAGTCAAAAGCTGGTTGCTAGGTGATTGAAGTTCCTTTGTTTGTACGGACACGAGTTGACAAATTCCTGTATGAGAAAAATGCTGAAACCATAAATAAGGAATATGTAAAAAACGATCAACTCAACAAAAAATGTATATAACATAAACTGTGTGTTTTAATATGCTCAACATTTTTTGTGTGAAAGATTTTTGTTCATCTCTTACGGTTTAGCAGTTATGCAAAATTTCTTAAAATTCACCCAGAATAAAGTAGTCTTCAGAGGCTCTGCCCAGAAAATTCAAGATATACATTTTAATTGCCAGGTAAACATCTTTAATATACGATATTTTAATCAAAATAGTTAGAGCCATTTTTAGGTAAATCAAAATTTTCGATAAAGGTTCCATATAAAGGGTAGTTTGGGGTGAGGGGATTTTTTCAAAATCTTAGTGTCGCATTCCTGAAAGATACTTATCGTGTTCAAAAATTTCGAAAAAATTACCATTTAAAGGGTAGTTGGGGGTGGGTGGTTTTCTTGAAAATCTTCGTGTTGTGTCCTTTGAAGATACCAAACCTAAATACCAAGTTTGGTTTTTTCGGGACTTTTCGTTTTTGAGCTATGTTGCCCACAGACACTCACACACAGACAGAAAGACAGACAGACAGAAACACACACACGGACATGTTTCTAAAAATGCTTTTTTTTAATTCAGCAGGTCTCAAAACATGTATTTCCGTTGAAATGTCGATAACGAATTTGTGGGTGCATTACAATACCTTCTCTATACACTATGTATATGTAGAGAAAGTAAAAATATGTTTCTCATATGATGTGATATTGACTCTAATTTCTACTGCGAAGGTATTTGAAATATGTTTATTTCTTTAACAGTAAGTGCAGCTTATGAATAACTGAAGATGCAACAATCAGAATTTTCAGCGTTGGTCCAAAAAACAGTTTCTGTAATTGCAAATAACTCTACATATACCCACTTCTCTAGATAATTATTATCGTCAATAAAAAGGCTCCAGATTGTAATTTCTGATTCATTCATTATAATAACGAAAATTATTCAAGTAAAGAATATCCGGAAGTGGTGGTCTTTCAATGCAACCTTTGCGAAGTAACGTTAACTCGGTTATTGCAATACCAGACAAATAAAAAGCTCCAATGTCTGTGATCATTAAAGCAGATATAATACAGACAGGTATGAAGGTACAAGAAATAAGGAATTAATTTTAACTAAGCAAGGGTGTAGTCTATCATCGGCTCTTTTTAATATTTATGTGAACGATGTTGTTACAGCATGAAACAGTAATAACGTGGAAGGAATTGGAATTAATGTAAACGCTCTCCTAGAGTGTCCTTTATATGTAGATAATTTCATAATTTTGGCAGATTGAGGAGATGAATTGTAAAAATTAGTATATAGACTGAATCAAAATGTACCAAAAAACAAAAAGGGTAGCCTTTGTAGCAAATAATTCTGTCAGAAAATCACAATATGTATTATGATAATAGACAAATTGCATATCAATTTCTTGTGCTGCAATGCTAGTTATAGTTAGGATCGGGACTTAGACATAAACTACAAAGATATCAAGTGATATGTGAAACAATATGAATAAAACAATAAAGATATCAAATGATGTGTGAAACACTATAGATAAGACTACAAAGATAACAAATGATGTATGAAACAATGCAATAAATCTACATAAAATTACAAAGATATGAAATAGTGTGTGAAATAATATCAATAAAACTACAAAATATTAAATAATGTGTGAAATAATATGAATAAAACTACATAAAACTACAAAATATCAAATAATGTGTGAAATAATATCAATAAAACTACATAAAACTACAAAATATCAAATAGTGTGTGAAATAATATCAATAAAACTACATAAAACTACAAAGATATCAGGTGATGTGTGAAATAATATAAATACAACTACATAAAACTACAAATATATCAAATAATGTGTGAAATAATATAAATACAACTACATAAAACTACAAAGATATCAAATAATGTGTGAAATAATATAAATACAACTACATAAAACTACAAAGATATCAGGTGATGTGTGAAATAATATAAATACAACTACATAAAACTACAAAGATATCAAATAATGTGTGAAATAATATAAATACAACTACATAAAACTTCAAAGACATCAGGTGATGTGTGAAATAATATAAATACAACTACATAAAACTACAAAGATATCAAATAATGTGTGAAATAATATAAATACAACTACATAAAACTACAAAGATATCAAGTGATGTGTGAAATAATATCAATATAACTACATAAAACCACAAAATATCAAATAATGTGTGAAATAATATAAATAAAACTATATAAAACTACAAAGATATCAAGTGATGTGTGAAATAATATAAATACAACTACATAAAACTACAAAGATATCAAGTGATGTGTGAAATAATATCTATATAACTACATAAAACCACAAAATATCAAATAATGTGTGAAATAATATAAATACAACTACATAAAACTACAAATATATCAAATAATGTGTGAAATAATATAAATAAAACTATATAAAACTACAAAGATATCAAGTGATGTGTGAAATAATATAAATACAACTACAAAGATATCAAATAGTGTGTGAAATAATATAAATAAAACTACATAAAATTACAAAGATATCAAATAATGTGTGAAATAATATCAATAAAACTACATAAAACTACAAAGATATCACATAATGTGTGAAATAATATCAATAGCACTACATAAAACTACAAAGATATCAAATGCTATGAAGAAGCTTGAAAATTACACGAAAGGACACGCAGGTGAAGTTTATAAGATGACGGCCGTGTAAGGAAATGAATGATGGATTCACAGGCAAAAGGATGAAAACGAATCCAAGCAGCAGAAATGAAACTCCTAGGGCCTTCAGAGGATGTACCAGAAGGGACAGAATATCAACTGTGCAAATAAGAGAAGAATTAAATATTTATGCAATAAACGATAACATTCTACAGCATAGGCCAAATTGGAGAGAACATCTGCCAAGAAGGGAGGAAGCTCGCATACCGAAAAGGCCTTGAATTAATTATCGGCCCTCGGGGAGAAGGAATTTGGGACGACCCAGAAAAAGATGGCAATGAGACCGTAAGAGACATAGGCCCTAATACTTTTGAGAAGTACAGATATAATAAACTACACGGCTCTATATTATGTAACAAATTATTTATTGGTTCAGCGAAAGAGATGAATAGGAACAATTAATTAATTAATATCCGTGTAGTTTTCCCTTGTAGCGTAGCAAAAGACCCAATTAAAAGCTGTGTTGTCAGGCGTCCGCTTATATGAATTACTCAAGTAAATTATTTAGTACGCCATTGTCATTGTTATAACAGAAAAAAATCTCATGTCTTCCATTCACATGACTTTCTCTACATCTCTGCAACAAATTATTGTTAAAAAGCTTATGCTTCATTTTTACTTCATTTTAATCGAGAAAAAAATAGCAGAAATAGTCTTATTACTTGCTTCCTTGTAAGTAGGGGGAAAATAAGGGAATACTATAGGCTAAACTGATAACCATAAGCTGGTTGCTATGTGACTGAAGTTCCTTTGTTTGTATGGACATGAATTCGTATGAGAAAAGTATCGTTTTTTTTTCAAAGATGAAACCAAAAACAAGGAATATGTAAAAAACCATCAACTCCACGAAAAAAATATACATGACATAAATTGTGTATTTTGGTGTGCGCTACATTTTTGTGTGTAAACTTTTTGTCCATCTCTTACGGTTTAGCAGTTATGCAAAATTCCGTAAAATGCATCCACAATTAAGTAATCTTCAGAGGCTATTCCCACAAAATTCAAGATATACCTTTTATTTGTCAGGTAAATATCTTTAATATGTGACATTTTAATCAAAATCGTTAGAGCCATTTTTAAGAAAATCAAAATTTTTGGAAAAGGTTCCATGTAAAGGGGAGCTGGGGGTGGGGGGATTTTCTTGAAAATATTCGTGTCGCATCCTTGGAAGATACCAAGTTTAAATACCAAGTTTGGTATTTAAAGGTCCTTACTTGTTTGTGCTATGCTGTCCACAGACACACTACACACACACACACACACACACACACACACACACACACACGCACACACACGGACCTTTTTGTAAAAATACTTTTTTTTGGATTCAGGGGTACCAAAACATGCATTTCCGGTGAAATCTCGGTATCAAATTTTTGGGTGCATTACAATACCTTCTCTATACACTATATACTTAGTACGTGTAGAGAAAGTAAAAATCATTTCCAGAAAAAGGCCCGCGTGTGTGTCTGTGTGTCTGTGGACAGCATAGCTCAAAAACGAACAGTCCAAACTTGGTATTTAAGTTTGGTATCTTCCAAGCATGCGACACGAAGATTTCAGGAAAATCCCCCAACTACCTTTTATATGGAACTTTTTTCGATAGTTTTGATTTTCTTAAGAATGGCTCTAAAGATTTTGATTAAAATATCATATATTAAGGATATCTGACAAATAACATGTATATGTTGAATTTTCTGGGAATAGCCTCTGAAGACTACTTTATTCTGGATGAATTTTACAGAATTTTGCATAACTGCTAAACCATAAGTGATGGACAAAAACTTACCACACAAAAATGTAGAGCACACCAAAATACACAATTTATGTTATATATATTTTTTTCGTGGAGTTGATCCTTTTTTTTTTTGAGGGGGGGAGCATATTCCTTGTGTTTGGTTTCAGCTTTGAAAAACTTATACATTTCTCATTCGGGAATTTGTCAAATCCTGTCCATACAAACAAAGGAACATCAGTCACATAGCAATCAGCTTTTGACTATCACTTTAACCTATGGTACTCCCTTATTTCACTTCTACTTACAAGGAAGCAAGTAATAAGAGTATTTCTGATAATTTCTTGTCGATTATCATGAAGTAAATAGAAGCATAAGCTTTCTAAAAATAATTTTTTACAGAGATGAAGAGAAAGTCATGCGAATGGAACACATCAGATTTTTTTTTTTTTTTGTCTAAACCCTGACATCTATTTAAACAGTGCGAAGTTGTAGTTGACTTTTGGGCATAGCACCTGTCGCCCTTGGCACAGTGGACTATCCGGTTGCACAGTTAAACTGCTAAGAAGTTGCCATGCCTCAAGAATACCGTCCGGTTCTCTCTTTTCCAAAGAAGTTGTCTTTTAGGCAACGTAACTGATTTAGGCGCCGGTTTCCCTCGACACTCGTTCCACCAATGGCTCCGTCATCACTTTTCCAATAATCAATTTCGCTTGGATTTCATCTCATCCACTTCCTCAAGTCCATGCCTGACCACTCGCAACAGGATCTCCATTCTGTGGTTTCGAGCCGTTGACTCACCTACAGGTTTCTGACCCCTAGACATTGGCTTGTAAGTTTTAGGGGGGTGTCAGTCCCACAAATACGGGGATTACGAAACTAAACTGATGTACATGTATCTGCAGCAACATCCGCAACCAATAAGCCAGTCTTTTGCCGCAGGAAAATAGTCTCTGGTGCACACGCTCCTATATTCTTCCCACTTTTCATATTTCTTGTTTCTATAAATAAAAACCACTTATCTTAAAGCCATTCATTAAGAACTGGCTCTTAAAGATGTGAAGGTCTCTCGGAGTTGATTATTATGATGACTTCTCGGGATAGCAACCAAGTTCCCTGACGAAGACCTTATTCAAGATGGTCGAAAGCTTGAATTTCTCTGATTCCAATTTAACTCGGTTGCTATTCCGTGAAGTCATTTGTAAGAACGGGCTATGCCGGGAAATTTTTGTATTTCACGATTAGAATTAGGATTAGACACGAACGGGAATCTAGAGCACTGGAACACAATATGAAAATAAGTCATTTTGACTTTTATGTAATGGCTGCGCCGTGGCCGAGTGGTTAGACCACTCGCCTCTCACCTAGACGGCCCGGGTTAGATAAGCGATGGCATGAGAGATTTGTGGTGGACAAAGCGGCGCTGGGGCGGTTTTTCTCAGGGTTCTCCGGTTTCCACTGTGCTCCATCTTCATTCATGTATCACCACTGTAACCGACTGCGGTGCCATAAATACTTAAAGCGGGCGTTAAACACTACCAAAAAAAAGCAACATTTATGTGACTCTAGGGACTGAGGATTGAGAGAAGAAATCTGATCAGATCGGGTACAAATATTTATGGGGTTCCCTAACGGCTACTATTGGAACGCCACCCTGGACCCTGCTCACGAACTAGGAGCCCCCGCCCAATTGATTCTGAAGCTATAATTAAACCCAGCTATTTAATTTTATACACTTAAATACAGTCAATTCATCATATGTAGACTTTTTACTCTGAAGATAGTTAGTTATAAGAGAGATAGAAATAATTACATATCCATTATTCATATTATGGTGGATGAAAGATAAAGTATTAAATGCCCCATATGTCCATATATTATGATGTCATAAAATGGCAACACCATTAAAATGCTTCAAGTAATTCAAGGTTTTAAGCCTTTTATTGCGCAAAATAACATGGCTTCTTTAGCAACAGCGTCGTAGAGCAACCATGGCCGAAAGATCCACTAAATTTATTGAATTTACATGGCAGAAAACCCGTGAAGCACTTATTAATAACCACCAACGTGAAAGCTTAAGTCCCACATACTAATTTATTTATAGGTGTTTTACATGACAAATTGCTTTTAATTTGTATTTACTAGCTAAGAATAGCTAATATGAATGTAATAAGAACCATGAAAATTAAATTAACAATAGAATCACGCTTTAGTACAGGCAGGATGTTTGCGACAGTTAAATTGACAATATCCAATTTTTTACTTTTAACACCCTTTAACCTGGTTGGTGCTTATCTTCGCAGAATATGTACCCATACAATCCGATATACAATCCGTCGCTATGAGAATTAAGGTACCATCGATCAGCTTCACCATTTGCAATTTATAGGATGTTAATGAACTATACCGAAATATTTTCACAGAATATGTAGATTACTTAAATAAGTAATTTGAGATAGGAGACTTATGGCCTGTTTATTGAAATTTCGAAGTAACGGCTATAAGTTCCTGAAGTGCCAGTACGCCACTGGCTAACTTATCAACCATTCGAGAGCATAACACGAACAACGAAGGGACATATTACAGCGTACCTCTCTAGCGTAGTGGTTATCATACTGACTTTCAAGTGAGAGATAGTTTCCGAGTTCGGGTCTCGTTCACGTATCGCGGCACCTCGTCTGGAATTAAACAAATAATAATAAAAAACATTTGCTCTCTGACAAGAATCGAACTAATGACCTTTGGAATAGCAGCTTCCCGCGTTATGCATTAAGACACCAGAAAATTGAAAAAACGCCTCCGGAGTAGGCTGCATAACTCAGAACGTAGTTAATGAATGCTCAGTGTCGCACTGTCAAGTGATTAGTTCGATATTTTACAGATTTTTGCGACATTAAATCTTGAGAACGCTAGTAACGAGCTGCTTAAAATCGATATTTCTATACTCGGACAGCAGTTTTAAAGACATTCTAAGCTATTGTTTCAACCTGTTTTGCTTTAACACCGACTTATCAGCACCTGATACCCACACGTTTAACGCTATGTAGCTGCGTTATGTTTATCCGGGGACCATGCATCGCCGATCTCAAATTACTTATTCCAGTCACGTGCACAATCTCGCAAATTATTTCGGTGTAGTTCATTAACACCCTGTATATCTTCCTCCATCTGGTGACCTCTAGCGCACTGATGTAGAAGACCTCGTTCCCCAGCTGCCAACACCCTTTCTGTTAGTAGGGGACGTGAATGACCACCACCCATTTTGGGGCTCCCCTCGGGCTTGTGCGAGAGGTCAGCTAATTGCAGACTTCTTGGACACTAAGAATCTTGCTCTGCTGAACACCGGAGAGCCAGTCTTTCTTTCTGACGCCTTTCATAGTTTTTCACACCTTGATGTAGGGATTTGTTCCCCACAGTTAGCGGTCTCGTTATCCTGGAATATCATCTCTGATTTACATTCTATTGACCACTTTCCATGTCGTATTAGTCTCTTGACACACGCAGTATGTTCCACTCGTTTACCTAGATGTCGCTTAGATTACGCCAACTGGGAACTGTATTCTCGCTTGGTTGAATTTAACTTCGATGAATCTGTGAACTATTTAGTCGACTATCTTACAAAGAAAATCTTTTCCGCTGCTGAGCAATACATTCCGCGTTTGACTGGCCAAACCCGTCGATTTTAAGTACCTTGGTGGACCGGTGAATGCCGGAATGCTATTTGTGCCCGCAGGCGTGCTCTCCTGGTTTTCCAGCGTCGTCCTACACTGGATAATCTCATAGAATATAAAAAGCTGCGTGCCAACTCTAGAAAAATGATTAAGAAATGATGGAGATCCTGGAGCTAGTTTATAGCATCATTTGCTCGATCTACCCCTTTCTCTGTCGTATGGGATAAGCCAATTGCCGGTCTAAAAACAGCGGCAGATGCTGTAGTTGACCCGTTTGCGGTGACTAACCTTCTTGGCAGTGCTTTCGCTCAAGTGTCTAGCTCCGATAATTATTCCCTGTGAAGGCGCAGTGGAATCTCAAGGGTTCCCGTTTGTTCTGGAAACCTTGAAGACTATAATCGCCTTTTCACCATGGCGGAACTAGACCATACACTTTCACCTTCGCGAAACTCTGCATCTGAACCAGATTGCATCCACGTCCCATGTTACAACATCTCTCTCCTGGTGGTACGGCTTTCCTAATCGTGTCTGGGTAGGCGCCACTTTTTCAGACAAGTGGCAGGAAGCCACCGTCATACCTATTCCTAAGCCAGGGAAGGACCGACATCTTCCTTCCAGTTACCATCCTATTTCCCTCACCAGTTGCGTATGCATGATCCATGGACGGTTGGTATTGTGGCTGGAATCCCACAATCTTCTGACTAACGCCCAGTGTGGTTTTAGACGACGTCGTTCAGCTACCTTGTCTCGCTATCAACCCAGATCATGGGTTTTTCTTAAGAACAGCCAAACAGTAGGGATATTTTTTGACGTCGAGAAGGCCTATGATACCTGTTGGCGAGCGGGGATATTACGTTCTCTCCACCGCTGGAACACACGTGGACGCCTACCGTTTTTCATACAGGAGTTTATGCGGAACCGCGTTTTCCGAGTAAGGGTCGGCTCGGTTGTTTCTAATCATTTTATTCAAGAGAACGGAGTGCCACAGGGCTCGGTATTAAGCGTGGCTCTATTTGCTATAGCGATTGATTCCATATCGCAATGTGTTCCCCAAGGTGTCAGTTCTGTTTGTTCGTGGACGACTTTGCCATCTTCTGCACTTCTCAGTGCACACAGATTTTTGGAACGCTGTCTCCAGCGGTGTTTGGAAAATATCTATGATTGGAGCTCGAAACACGGCTTTCGCTTTTCACCTGAGAAGATCGTTTGCGTTTGCGTTAACTTCTGGGCCGAATTTAGTTCCCTTCGTAGATTCCTGGGGTTGGTATTCGATCGGAAACTACGCTGGTCACCACATATAGCACAGCTTAAAGCGTGGTGTGACCGTTCTCTTAATACTTTACGGATACTAAGTGGCAAATCTTGGGGAGCAGATCGAACAATGCTGCTGCGTCTTTATCGTGAGCTGGTTCGATTGCTATAGCGATTGATTCCATATCGCAATGTGTTCCCCAAGGTGTCTCGTTCTGTTTGTTCGTGGACGACTTTGCCATCTTCTGCACTTATCAGTGCACACAGATTTTGGAACGCCGTCTCCAGCGGTGTTTGGAAAATATCTATGATTGGAGCTCGAACCATGGCTTTCGCTTTTCACCTGAGAAGATCGTTTGCGTTAACTTCTGGCACCGTAGGTGGCGAATGACACCTATTCTTCAACTGGGCCAAATTTAGTTCCCTTCGTAGATAGCCAAATTTAGTTCCCTTCGGGTTGGTATTCGATCGGAAACTATGCCGGTCACCACATATAGCACAGCTTAAAGCGTGGTGTGACCGTTCTCTTAATACTTTACGGATACTAAGTGGCAAATCTTGGGGAGCAGTGCTGGTTCGATCCAATTTAGGCTATGGTTGCATTGTGTATTCTTCAGCACGACCATCTGTGCTGAGAGGACAACACAGTCCATAATCATCTGTGTGGCTGTTGGAGCTTTTCCAACTAGCCCAGTTGTTAGCCTCTATGCGGAATCGGGAGAACCCCCTCTGCTATGCTGGCGTGATGTCTTGTTGGCAAATTATGGCTGTGGGCTTAAGTGCACGCCTGCACATCCTACACTTGATGCGTTTTTCTCACCGAGCTGGATGATCGATATCGTCACCTTCCACTTTGTCCGAGGTCAGCAGGTTTTCGCTTTCGTAAGCTTCTTCGGCAGTACAATTCTGAAATGCATAGGTTGTTTCCCAAGGGGGAGAGGATATACCCTCCTTGGTTACATTCTACATCTCACGTAGATCTCGGGATGGCTACTTATAGGAAATCTGATCTGCCTTTGTCTAGTATCCGTTCTTGTTTTTTGGACCATTCTGTTATTTATACCAATGGCAGTAAGTGCAGCGACGGTGTTAGATGTGCCTTTGTTTCTCTGACATACTCTCGGTTTGCATAGCAGCCTATCCATTTATTCTGCAGATATGTATGCCATATACCGAGCCCTTCTCCATGTTCACCGTCGCCATTTGGGTGACAGCCTTATAATGAATGGTTCCCTTGATGCCTTCAGAGCACACGTGACCTTCACAACTACCATCCTACGGTACAGCGTATTCAGGATAGTCTCCATCGGTTGCACACTTCGGGCGTTAAAGGATGTGTTACTGGATTTCTAGTCATGTTGGCTTGCCTGGGATTGAATTGACGGATTTGGCAACAAAGGCGCAACTGCAGAACCCAATGTCTTTTATCTGTGTTACGGCTGAAGATTTTATACTCGGTGTGCGCAGGGCAGTTTTTTCCAGTTGGCATGCAGAGTGGTTCACTCTGAGCGGAAAGAAGCTTAGGGAGGTAAAGGACCTCCCTATCCACTGGGTAAGCTCCTCTCGTATCTGCCGTCGGTGAAGGTAATACTGGCTCGCCTGCGCATTAGGTGACTGCTTTTTTACCTGTTTCGGGGGATCCTACTCCTATCTGTGACCAAGATATGATGGTTAAACATGTACTGGAAGAGTATGCTAGTATTGCCCACTCTCACCTACCTGCTAGTACTGGAGTGATCTTGGCTGATGATACCGAGTGATAGATATGCTTTTAAATGTTTATCTACAGTGCCTTTTAAACTGCGTATTTAATTTTAATCTTTTCCCCTTCCTGGAGAGGTAGCTGACTTTTCTCCCCCGAGTTTAGGCACTGCGATTTTAACAAAAATGTTTTGGTTTTAGTTCTGCATTTTTAGCTATTTTTAATTTGTTTTAGAATACCTAGGTTTTACGACGAGCAGATTTATTTGTACTGGTGTTCCCTCCAGTTTTTTGTTTTTGTTTTTAATACATTTTTAATCTTTTTTATTTCTTGGTTTTAGACACTGTCGTTTTTCGATGGGTGCTAATAGCCACCGCAGTTGGGCACCCTTAACCCTAATCATCATCATCATCATGATTCTAGGACGCCCTATTGAGCGCCGTCCTTCTGGTCTATAATTTAGAGCCTGTTTTGCCATTTATTCTATTGTCATGCATTCTTCTTATGCGTTAGAACCATTGGTGTATCTTCTCTAATTTATATATGTTTAACTCTTCCCTTATTGTGTATTTGGTTTGTGATCTTTTAATGTGTAACCTGATATTCGTCTAAGAAATTGCATCTCTGTGGTTTCTGATCTTCTCCTGTTTGCTCTACTTAAAGTCCAGTTTTCGCTGCTACATAAGAGCGTAGTAATAGGCAATAACTTATACAATTTTATTATTTTTTCTTTTCTGGTTTTATTTCTGAATGCTTTAATGTATAGTTCCACACACACACACACACAAATAGGATAACCAACATCCTAAGTAGTTAAAGGTGTTTACTTGTTCTATTATTCTTCCGACTATAACTATTTTTTATTTTATAGAGAATTTTCCTTTAAAGTCATAGTTTTTTATTTAATTATAGTTTTTCTAGATTATAATTCTTGAGTATCTGTTGCCATTTGAACACTGTTCTTTGAAGTTCATCTTTTGTAGTGCCAAAAATGACTTGATCGTCAGTAAATAGTCAGTTTTATCGTCAGCTGTTGTCGCCTATAAGTAAATTGAGATCGGCGATGCACGGTCCCTGGATAAACATAACGCAGCTACATAGCGTTAAACATGTGGGTATCAGGTGCTGATAAGTCGGTGTTAAAGCAAAGCAGGTTGAAAAAATGGCTTAGAATGTCTTTAAAACTGCCGCCGAGTATAGAATTATCGATTTTTAGCAGCTTGTTACTAGCGTTCTCAAGATTTAATATCGCAAAAATCTGTAAAATCTCGAACTAATCACTTGACAGTGCGACACTGAGTATTCATTAACTACGTTCTTGAGCTATGTAGGCTACTCTGGAGGCGTTTTTTCAACTGTTCGCGTGGCTTAATGAGTAACGCGGGAAGCTGCTATCCCATAGATAATGAGTTCGATTCCTCTCATAGAGTAAATGTTTATTATTATTATTATTATTATTATTTTCATTCCAGATGAGGTGTCAGGATACCTGGCGTACTGGCACATCAGACACTTTAAGCCGTTACTTCGAAATTTAAATAAACAGGCCGTAAGTGTCTTAACTCAAATTACTTATTTAAGTAATCTAGATATTCTGTGAAAATATTTTGGTATAGTTCATTGACACCCTGTATACATATTTTATACAAAATGGGAAATGTTCAATTAATTTGCATTTAAGCACCTCCAACTCTTTAGAAGGAAAAGAAGATCAAGTGTACTACTGAATGTACTTATTTCTTTTTGAAAAAATAACAAACCCAAAGTGCAGATCGATGTTTTACATTGAAAACATAGGTTGCAGAACCTCGACAGAAAATCTCGTAAAGTCGGTTTAAAAGGTGTGTTCTGATAATCTGGCATGTTGGTTAGCAAAATTCAGTCTGCACTGATTGGAACACCAACTAAACAGTGTATCCCGTAGAAACGAAAACGGCCTCATAAAGGAAGTGGGTATCGGAGTTTTTCCACTCAACTTCACTTAAATGCTTCTTTTTAACAACATAGCCCATTTATTTACGAGAGTTTCATTTTTACTGCCCGCTGAAAGCAGCCGTAAAATTAAACAAATTACCCATGCGTTCAGCATTTGTTTTCCTGTAGCCGCAGCGCAAGAGTTCTTTTATTTACCAGAACAAAACAGTTTCAAACCACGAAGTTACAGACAATAGCTCACTCTGCCGGGCTGGTTGAAAAGCTCATGAAGAAGTATTAGCGCCGTACGCAGAAACCGCTCACTACTACTTCAGCTAATTGCTTCCGCTTTGAGAATAATTTCTTTCGCCTCGGTATTCCTTTGTAGTGGAAGTTGAAGACGGAGATGAGGCAGACGTTCACTTAAAAGTCGCTGTTCCACTTCCTGTGTGCAATAAATTCGAGATATTATTAAAATGTAATTTGTTTGCTATTCGAGCTCTCGAAACAAGTGAAGGTGCGTATAAAGACTTCCTCTAAACGCTGATGTAATCAAATAAAGACAATGCCTCCTGTTTAAACGAGTGAATTACAATTTGCGAGCGGAAAGGAAAAACAAATTAACAGAAAACTATATAACAGTAGTTTCATGCCTGGTTAAACACATAAAACTGAATTTTATAGGAAGTCGTCACATAACTGGCGCAACAGATCTGGACATGTGAAGATCTTAATGAGAGCTAGGAAGCGAGTTGTACTTTCAGATAAGCAGTTCACCAGTCGATTCAGGCATGCTGGAACAGTGTTGCCAAAAGCATTTCTCAAAAATTCGCCCGAACTATTAAAAAAGTCGCAAAGTTTAAGTTGAAGTCGCCCAATATTTTTATTAAAATATGCAATTTATTTTACTATTTTATGTACACTCTCTTGGAATATTTTCAAAAGATTCTTATAACTGGTATCTCTGTAAGTATAACACAATCCTAATAAATGGCGTAATATTGGAGTACTAACTAGTGTGAGCTGCGCTGACACAGATTCAGGAAAGAGTATGAAAATACGAGGCGTTTGTGCCGATAATTATACTGAAATATTACCTGAAGTATTTATTTTATTAATTACTTCCCTCAGTTGAGAGCTGCCTTATAGACATATAGACTTATAACCACACAATCTTATTAACAGAACGATAAATGTTACATTTGAGGAGCCGATTCTCCGATGTATTGCTATGGGCACGTACTTTTTATTCGTATGGTTTTACTTCCCGCACTAATGCTTTTGATCATGATTAAATTTAATTGTTAAGATATCGACAAAACCAAATCAACAATTCTAATATATAAGAAATATAATGAAACATTAACTACCAGCACTGACATTTCTTTTGCTTTCATTGAAACCACATTGCAAATGTGAATATTAACTTATGATCCATCCATAGTAACAATTTTAATAAGTACCGCAAATTAACTATATTGCGCAAAAAAGAAGAACTAATTATTTGCAGGCTTAAAATAGCGTTGTATAAATAAGTTTTACTCTCGTCAGAGAGGATTTAGTGTTTGTCTTTCGTCAATTTAGATTTAGAGCTCTCCTCCCTACCAAACAGCGCATAAAGTCAAAAACAGACATTCATAAAAGCTATATTTTGCAGAAATATTTTAGTAGCCCAAAGATTCACAAATCGCCTTCATCAAAATTTGGTTTTAAAAGCGGATTTTAGAAGCCCAATCGGCGACTTTTCGCCCAATCTGGCAACACTGTGCTGGAAGAGTGCCTGTCACGGCCAATGTCAAATATCTGTCACCAGCACTGATAGACATGTGTTTTCATATGTATACTCATATCTACAAAACATCTATACAAATGGCCTACTATATAAACAATGTCAATCGTCTGCCTCCAATTCTTCCACAACTGACTGTCCTTTGTCTTCGCTCACGTCATTGTCATCATCAACGCTATCGCTATTTTCTGCACCGTTATCCTGGATCTTTCTATTCGATTTTCTACAATTCTTTCTAATTATTTTCAATGTTCTCAGTCGACATACATTTTCCCATTCTGGCCTGCCAAATTCTGCAATTTGCTGGCAACACAACTGTTCCACATCTTTTAATTTAAAGGTGATATATTAAGTTTTCTTTTTTTTTTTTTTTCTTTCTTATCTTTGAAAACCCTGGAAACGGAACTCAGTGAAATATCACTTGCCTTGGCTACTCTTTCATTCACTTTCTGCAGGCGTTTGAAAAACTCGGGAACATATATTTTCTTCCTTCATCTCTACCTCTTGTTTCATGAAGTCAAGGACATTTGAAATTATTTCTCTGCTCTGACCATGTAATACCTTGTCACTTAACTTTGAAAACGTATTAGTCATGGTTAAAAAAATAAAATGAACGCTATTTACTGCCCACTTTGAATACAAACATATGCGGAATACTTTCGATACAGACTATACAAAGTTTGCTCCTTGTGACTTCAAGTAAGCAAAGTATCATATCACAAACTCCGATAAGCTAGGCTCGGTAGCTGGGTTGGCGGTCAGGGTCACGATCCCAGAAGTTTTGCGCCGGCAATACGCGTTTAAAACAAAATTTTGAATTTACTGTTTTTGCTACTGAGCCAATAACTTTGCGTAAAGCTTGAGGATGGCATCTTGCATGATTTCCGTTGAACTCCCACTCTGACCTTGGGATTTTCCTTTATTAGCAGGCTGAGGTGGTTTCTGACGCAGAATTTGCGCTCGAAGCAAACTTACCAACTAAAAATAAAACTATACCAAAGATCATAAAATAAACCGAAGAAACTTCTCGAGATAGGCACGAAAACTTCTTAAAATGGCGTGTTTCACGAAAGTAACATGGCTAAAAATATGTAATTAATATAACTTGCAAATATTATTATTATTATTATTATTATTATATATATATATATATATAAAATAACTAAAAATTGTGTTTATGAAACTCTTCTAAGCAAATAAACTCTAAATAAACATGTAATATGGGAGAAGGAGAATAATTAACAAAGAGCTAATTAAAAAAAAAATTATAATTATCTGAACATTCTCATAAAAGTCATTTAAATTCATTAATTTTTAGTACTATGAATATGTATAAATGCATATTGTAAATGTATTTCACGAAAATGAAATCTGTCGTCACCATGGTGACGTGTAGATTATAGTGGTTAGAAACTATGATCCTCAACTTTATAAGATGAGAGAAGTAGCGTTTGTGAAGAGAAAACGTAGCAAAATGACCTAAAAGCTAGTCTCGAAGATCAAGGTTAATATTTTGATAACTGTATATAAAATCACTTACTATAATAATTTTCATCAATAATTTATGTAAGTATTTATGATAAGACAAGTACTAGGTACAAATTGTGTAAAGAAAATCAGCTAAAAGTACTCGTATTTTTAGGCTACGATGTTAAAATATTATCCAAGCATAAAAGTTTAAACGTTACTAAATCTACAAAATTCCTTCTAATTTAATCTCCACCTGTAGGTTCTTATCAATCAAGTATGGTATTTTACTTACCGGCGAGTATTTACTTGACCTAAACTCGGGCAACAACAAATTATCGAATTCCAGAGCATAGAATAAAAGTTAAAACTGCCTCAACAAGTGGTCTGATGCGTAACGCAATTTCCAGTTTCACCAACTGTAAGTGTGGCCAGAGTAAACAGACTTAGTGGCAAATTCAATCTTCCAAACATGCTTAGAGCACAGCTACTGCACTGAGGGTTCAGAACGAGGAGGGGCGGAGCTTCAGAGACGCCCAGCAGCCCAGTCAACTGTATGAGCATCAGCCAAACATTAATCCCTGCAACCAACTTAGAATTCCCACTTCATTTCTTATTTACCGCATTTCCTCCAGCTTATCTGAGTGTGCGAAGCATTTTCCCTGTTGTAGAATACATATTTTTACTTTCTCTACACGCACTATGTATATAGTGTATAGAGAAGGTATTGCACTCCACTCAAAAATTCGACACCGAGATTTCACCGGAAGCACATGTTTTGGGTCCCCCTGAATCCAAAAAAAGCATTGCTGTTAAAAGGTCCGTGTGTATGTTTCTGTGGACAGCATAGCTCAAAAACAAAAACACCGTTAAATACCAAACTTGGTATTTAAGTTTTGTGTCTCACAAGGATGCGACACGAATATTTTCAAGAAAATCCCCCCACCCCCAACTACCCTTTACCTAGAACTTTTTTCGCAAATTTTGATTTTCTCAAAAATGGCTCTAACAATATTGATTAAAATACTATATATTAAAGATGGTTACCTGAAAAATGAAATGTATACCTTGAATTTTCTGGGAATAGGCTTTAAAGACTACTTTATTCTAGATGAATTTTACGGAATTTTGCTTAACTGCTAAACCGTAAGAGATGGACAAAAACTTGTCACACAAAAAATGCAGAGCACATTAAAACACACAGTTTATATTAGATACATTTTTTTCGTAGAGTTGATGGTTTTTTGGGTATTCCTTGTTTTTCGTTTCGGCTTTGAAAAACTTATACTTTTCCCATACAGGAAGTTGTCAACTCCTGTCCGTACAAACAAAGGAACGTCAGTCACATACCAACCAGCTTTTAACTATCACTTTAACCAATTGTGATCCCTTATTTCGCTTCTACTTACAAGGAAGCAAATAATAAGACTATTTCTGCTAATTAAATGGAAGCATGAGCGTTTTAACAATAGTATGTTTCAGAGAGCAGAAAAAGTTATGTGAATGGAACACATCAGATGTTTATCCGTGATTTCCCGCACAAGAAACATCACCGATGGCAGCGCTGATAGTCGAGTTTATGCACGACAGAAGATCTTACCTAATGTGATGCCGTCTGATGAGGCGAGTTGATTAATGTCACTCTAGCGGCATGTGCTCATACTTGATGTTTCGGAGTAGGCATCGTATCTATGTAGGGATAAAAGTTATATTTATAAATCTCTCTCTTGAAATCAACATAAAATTGCTTAAAGCGATGCGGTACCCGCATCTTCTATGGTAGTAAGGCGTGAATAATTGGAAATGAAGAACAAGATACCTATATGGTCCGCAGAAATAAATTGTTAAGATATATAAAAGAGATTACGCTAATGGATAGAATAATAAATAATACATCTGAACGTCAGGAATTAAAAATTCAAAGTATATAAGATAATTAAATACCAGAAAAAAATCTGATGTGTTCCATTCACATGACTTTCTGTACATCTCTGCAACAAATTATTGTTAAAAAGCTTATGCTTCTATTTACTTCGTGTTAATCAGAAAAAAATAGCAGAAATAGTCTTATTACTTGCTGCCTTGTAAGTAAAAGCGAAATAAGGAAGTACCATAGGTTAAAGTGATAGTCAAAAGCTGGTTGCTATGTGATTAAAGTTCCTTTGTGTATAGACAGAGGTTGACAAATTCCTGTATGAGGGAATATCTAAAAAAACGATCAGCTCCAGGAAAAAAAATGTATATAGCATAAATTTGTGTTTTAAAGTGCTCTAAATCTTTTGTGTGGTAAGTTTTTGTCCATTTCTTACGGTTTAGCAGTTATGCAAAATTCATCCAGAATAAAGTAATCTTCAGAGGCTATTCACAGAAAATTCAGGACATACATTTTATTGTCAGATAAATATCTTAAATATACGACATTTTAATCAAAATCGTTAGAGACATTTTTGAGAAAATCAAAAATTTCTAAAATCTTCCATCTAAAGGGTATTTGGCGCTGGGGGGATTTTCTTGCAAATCATAGTGTGGCATCCTTGGAAGATATTAAACCTAAATACCAAGTTTGGTTTTTAACGGACTTTTCGTTTTTGAGCTATGTTGTCCACAGTCACACACACACACCGACCTGTTTCTGAAAATGCTTTTTTTGGACTCAGGGGAACCTAAAACATGTCTTTCCAGTGAAATCTCGACATCGAATTTTTGGGTGGAATACAATACTTCTCTATCCCTTTGTACATTGTACATACGGGGCTAGAGAAAGTAAAAATTAAAAACGAAAGAATGAATGTAAAAAGTCACATGTGGAAGTTAATGGCAAGCGAAGAAGGAAAACAATTTTCACTGACAGTTGAAAATGTTGGTGAAGCCCGAGTTCTACCGTTCTCATTTCGCCCTGCCAGTAGCAGACATCGCTACCTCCAGTTTCAAGCTTCCAGGACACGGAGAAGCCTTTGCAGCGGAGATTAATATTAAATTAGGAGACGGTATTGGATTGGGGCCCACCTTTGGCTCACGTTAGCTTGCACGAGAATTGAAAAAGGCTTTAAAGCGAACGCGAGGGGGAGAAATATACGTAAAGGGAATTTTGAGAAGAAATTTCAATGTAAATTGATGGATACGTCATTTCGTGCTTTCCTATCAACATTTTTGAACATTTAATTACCAGAAAGTATTATAAAAAGAAGCAATATTCCCTAGCGTTTATAAAACATAACTTACTCATCAGAGCAGAGTTTTATTATTTTCTTTTCAATTACTATGTACTAGACAAAAAGGACTGATTCATCGTCCCAATGCCATTCTTCGTTGCTTTCAGAAAGGTGTATATTATGAAACAGTCAAGATATTTAAGGCTCTCCCCAGTAATCTCAAAGAAAATTTTAAGGCCTCTCTTAAGGAGTACCTTTGCAATAAATCATTTTACTCTGTAGATGAATATTTAAGTGACAAATCTGTCTGACAATACCGTTAATAATCATTGTATATATAAATACTACAATGTATTGCATTTTGTGTATATTAGTGTGTGTGTTTTATATTAAAATTAAACTGATTTATACTTTGACTTGCACGAATGTGTCAAATGAATTTTTTTAGTATTTAGCAATGACACAAGGTCTGTAAAGCCTGATGTTTTGATATTTTACACTCTAGTACATAATTGTAAATCTTTGCATTGGAAATTGTATAACATATTTGTAAATATGTATTGTAATTTGTTGACATTTATGAAGAGTACATAATACAATAATCATGTTTTAGTTTATATAATTTCCACTAGTGACTATTATATCTATAATTTGAAAGCTGGCATCTGGCATAACATTAGTTTTACATATCATGAAATTATATTTTATTTATTTATTTTTACATTTTAACACTATATTTTGATGCTCTTTGTTTTTATGTGCATGCAAAAAAAAAGTATTCTGTTGTTTTTGTAACCTATGCTTTTAGCACTAGAGCTTTATGCATTTTTTTTCATAGTATATAGTACATAAACATATGTATATGCCTTGACAAGTTCTATGTTCAATGGCTTTCTGCCCTAAACGAACCTACAGAATGCTTTCTAATCTAATCTAATCTAATCTTAATGTATGGAGCAGAGCTAGGAAGTACTTACCGTTCACGGTTCCGCATACAGGTTGCG
Source organism: Hymenopus coronatus (assembly GCA_030762935.1). Classification (NCBI taxonomy): domain Eukaryota; kingdom Metazoa; phylum Arthropoda; class Insecta; order Mantodea; family Hymenopodidae; genus Hymenopus; species Hymenopus coronatus. Next base: position 129,845,812 of record CM060888.1, on the reverse strand, counting down.
ACCGACCGTCTCGCCGCATCAAAACAAGTCATTGATAAGAACAGGTAAACAAACCTGTTGTCAAGTAAACAATACTGTTTCCAGAGAACAAAAATAACTATGAAACATTCGTAATAAGAGATTATTATGTTTAACGTACAAATTGTTACATACATAAGACTGACTCTGACTGATTTCCCTCCTTACAAGTGTACATTATGAAAATCCACAAGTAATTATAACACGAATTGTAATGTTTACTGATCGAATGTAAAATAATATCCAACCAATAAAATTAAAATCTTAAATATCATCAGATTCTTACCAGGTAAAACGAAAGCAGGAATTAAAATAAACATCTGCAGCCTTATTACCAAAAACCATATGTATTTCTGAAGCCTTTCAAATGAAAACCTCATTCTACGTTCCAACAAACAAGATTTATAATGCGAAAAAGTTCCTTCCAATTCACATGATATATAAATATCACCAAGCAAATAGTATTTTTTGGGATCTAAAAGTGCAGCTTGTATACGATACATCACACTGAACCTTGCATTTTTTTTTTTTTTTTTTTCATTTACTCTTTTCATTTTCATCTTTATTTCAGGTAGAATGCTCGAGGATTACTAGATCCGTCTTGACAGTTCTTCTACATGCCGCACAGATTCAGTTCAGCTGGACTATAACAATGTGATAGTTGTGGGTAACTTTCTGAACAAATTTGCAATCAATAATATGTTTCTGTGAAGCTGTTCTATAACTAGATGTTTGGCAGTTTGTTTACTAGGACTGCCATCGGTTTCCGAATAAGTACATGCATGAGTGCACTGTTAGAAAACTTACTCTGGTTGTAAAAACAAATTACGTTTGCTCACATTTGAGCAGAAGAAAGATGCTATTCGACACCTTCCTTCCTATTGACGTGGTTCTGTGTTATGCAGTGATAGCTGTTTTGCAGAAATGGGTTGCACTCTACACTGACCTTTGCTCGCGCAAGTAGCGCCACATTGTATTACCAATCGGAGCCGCTCTTGCTTTACATGAGAAAATCGATAGGAACTTCCTAGCTCTGGTATGGAGTAGGTTTTGTATTGCACCCATTATTTCCATACTAAGATTTCAACGGAAATATATGTTTTAGGGTCCCCTGAATCCAGTTAGTGCTTGTGTTCGTGTGTTAATGGACAGATTATCTCAAAAAGCCCGTTAAATACCAAACCTTGCATTTAAGCAAAGTATCTTCCAAGGATGCGACAGGCATTTTACTATTTTTTAAATAAAATTTCTTTCTTTTTAGGAAACTTTAAATTCATTGGTATATTTTTTTATTATTATTAATATTTTTTTATTGAAGGTAGACTTCAGTAAAAATTGTACTAGTAAGGTTTTAAGAAAAATCCCACCACCCCGAACTATCCTTTAGATGGGAAAATTGCAAAAATTTTATTTTTCTCGAAAATGACTCCAAAGATTTTGATTAAAATAAAGATGTTTACATGACAAGTAAACTGTATATCTTGAGTTTTCTGGAAATAGTCTCTGAATACCTCTTCATTCTGGACGATTTTGATATAACTAGAAAACCGTAAAAGATAGACTAAAAACTACTACACAGAAATGCACTTTTTCAATGATTGGTGTGGTTACAGTTTTTGGACGTCCTTCGCATGGATCGTCTTGGATGCTTTCACGGCCACGTTTAAAATCAGCCACCCATTTCTTCACAGTGGAAACTGAAGGCGAAGAATCACCATTCACATTTACAATCCACAAATGAATTTCTGTAGGTGTTAAACCTTCTTTTACAAAAAAAATTTTCACAGCACGATACTCGAATTTCTCCATTTTCAAAGCAATGCGCAATTCCACTGCTTCAAACAATTGCCTGCAGTCAACTATTGCCTGGAATGATTTGTAATTTTACATAAGGTCTATTAACATGTGTACCAACGTAGGGAAAAAAAATCATGCAGGTAGTGCCGCGATCTGTGGGTGCGGCGGAGAACTTTTCAGACCATCCAGGTAATATACTTTATTGCTGTATTGTATGGGGTTGGGTACCAACACATCCAGTGGAAATAATAGCCATAAAAGTAAACATAATGAATACCACTTCTAGAACAAACAAGAATTTCCTTTATTGCCTTCTTTTTATTTAATTTATATATTGATCCTACCACCCGTAATTGCCTATATATGTTTTATTGTCATTTTAAAATGAATGGACAAGAAATGGACACTATATTATATGCCACGACCAAGTGTTGATTGCAGAATCAGAAGACAGCTTACAAATGAAAGAGCAAATATTAAATAAATTATTGACGAATTACAATGTGAAAATATCGTCTTCTTGTTTTTACCCCCCAGGATCTACAAGCCAGGGCCTGTGGTAGGGAGACTTTTGAGGAGCGGACAGACTTGGGAACAGAGAGAAGCCAGGAGAGTGAAGAAGATGGTGATATGAAATGACGATGGAGTTATTGGTGGAGCGAAACAACAGAACTCGGAGAAAACTCGCCGTCCAACACAAGTCACACGTTTTGACGTTTGAAAGTAAGGAACGCATTAAATTAAACAAATCCCTTTTAATTGCTACAGCTTAATTGCCAAATTGTGGTGGTTATGAAGTAAAATTCAAAGCTTTAACCCTCAGTATACTGCATATGCGATGTTTCCATTAATCTAAGTTTAAAACTGGAGCTCTAGTAAAAATATATGGAAACGTAAACAATTATTATATAAAATAATAGAAATGAAAATAAATGTAGATCCTTTATCAATCTTTTTCTTCGCAATTAAAATTTTAAATTCGTCTAAACCAGTTTTCATAATCCTGCCAAAGACACTACCAGAAAGTGGATCAAATGGACATGAGTGTTAGGTGACAGTTAATGGACTGGCCATCCATTCAAAGCCAAATGTTCAGGTTCAAATGTCAGTGATTGTGGCAAAGGACGGGGAGAACCCAAGTAAAATAATCGGTGTGATGCTTGGGGTTACATTTGACTGTAGCTATGTGGGTTTTACTCTTTTATTTTTTTTTAAAAATCACTGCTATTTTAGAGCAAAATTGTATATATTCTACAATATAAAACAGTCTTGGTTACTTGTCGTTTATGGTTGAAGGTTAGTATAACATGAAATTAAACCTAGAGTACAACTCTATTTGTATAGTTACGCTTAAAACAAACGCAACTTAAGGTACCGACAAGCAACAAAGAGTTAATATGAATTGTTAACTACACAAAGAAACATTTTATATAGTGGCCACAGTAGTCACATAACAATGCTTTACTCCCGGAAGGAAAATGAACAATAACTTTCCAAGTAATACATGAACAAACTGAGATACGTAATAACCGTTCACCTAGTTCCAGAATAATTTCAATACAAACGATTATGGTCACCCAAAGATAAACAAAAACGACACAGATAATTCGTTTTATCAATTAGCTACTACAGGCGTTCAATAATTCCTTAGAAAACCCAAAAAATTACACTCTAAGCGTCGAAAAAAAGTTGTATTTAGTAACCGTCGTCCCTTACTAGATGACAGTTAAAGCTTCAGCTATATCCATGGCGTAGTTTCGTTGCCATAGACGATTGAATCAACAATCTTGAGTTTTTTTTAGAAAGATGGGGAAAGCACGCGTTTGTGTTTTTCTATTTAAAAGCCTTAACACTGGCAGAGATAAAATCACTGGATTAGATGAAGTTCACGGCACATCTGCTCCTGAGTTTGCAACAACTTATAATTGGACAAATGAATTCAAAGGTGGCCGTACATTCACAAATCATAAACATCATTCCAAACGTCCAGTAGAAGTGACTTCCTCCGAAAAGTTTGACAAAATACAGGATATGGTTTAGAGTGATCGACAAATCAAAGTTTGCGAAATAGCAGGGGCCACAGGCATATCACAAGCCACAGTGTTCTCGTTTGCACTAAAAATTCTGACAAAGGTCTCGACAAGATGGGTGCCGCTTTTGCTCACAATGGAGAATAAACGTAATCGTGTGATCGATTTGGAAGCCAGTTTGGCACTTTTCCGCTGCAATCCTGCCGAGTTTCTGCGTTGATACATAACTGTGAGTGAAACATGGATACACTACTATACTCCAGAGACAAAAGTACAATCGAAACAGTGGATTTTAAAGGCTCCGAAGAAGGCAAAGGTGGTGATTGTGCAGACAAGGTGATGGCCTAGGCTTTTTGGGATGCTCGCGGAATTATCTACATCGATTACCTGTAGAAAGGAAGAACGTTAAAAGGAAAAAAAACCTTGGAAAAAATTGTAGAATTAAAGTCAAATTACTACAACATCCACTGTATTCATCAGATGTGGCTACCAGTAACTTATTTTCAAACATGAAAGAATGGCTCGGTGGAAAACGATTCACGTCTACCGAAGAGGTCATCTCCCAAACATGCCTTTTGAGGATCCTCCGAAATCCTATTTTTTCGAAGCTTAAAATAGTTGGAGAAACGCTGGGAAAAGTATCGAGCTAAAAGGAGACTGTGTTCCATTCACATGATTTTCTCTACACATCTGCAACAAATTATTGTTAAAAAGTTTATGTTTTTATGCACTTCATGTTAATCAACAAACAAATAGGAGAAATTATTACTTGCTTCCTTGTAAGTAGAAGTGAAATAGGGGAGCACAATAGGTTAAAGTGATAGTCAAAAGCTGGTTGTCATGTGACTGAAGTTCCTTTGTTTGCATGGACAGGAGTTGACAAAGTCCTGTGTGAGAAAAGTATAATTTTATTTAAAGCTGAAACAAATTACAGGGAATATATAAAAATCTGATGTGTTCCATTCACAGGACTTTCTCTATAGCACTGCAACAAAATACTGCTAAAAAGCTTATGCTTCTATTTACTTCATGCTAATCGACAAAAAATTAGCAGAAATAGTCTTATTACTTGCTTCCTTGTAAGTAGAAGCGAAATAAGGGAGTAACATAAGTAAAAGTGATAGTCAAAAGCTGGTTGCTAGGTGACTGATGTTCCTTTGTTTGTATGGACAGGAGTTGACAAACGTGCTCTACATTTTTGGTATCGTATGTTGGTATGTTTTTGTCTATCTCTTACGGTTTATGCAAAACTTCAGAGGCTATTCCCAGAAATTTCAAGATATACAATTTATTTTTTCAAGTAAATGTATTAAATATAAGACATTTTAATTAATATCCTTAGAGCCATTTTTGATAAAATCAAAAGTTTCGAATTTTTTTTCATGTAAAGGGTAGTTTGGGGTGAGAGGATTTTCTTGAAAACCTTCCTATCCCAACCTTGGAAGATACTGCACTTAAATACCAAGTTTGGTGTTTAACGGTCTTCGATTTTGAGCTATACTGGCCACAGACACACAGACACACACACGACGTTTTTCCAAAAACCTTTCTTTGGATTCAGGGGGACCCAAAACATGTATTTCCGGTGAAATTTTGGTATCGAATTTTTGGGTGGAATGCAATACCTTCTCTATACACTAGTACGTGTACCGAAAGTAAAAATTTAACAAGTCTACTGTGGTGTCATTAAATTCTAGTTCTGTTGCAGTGAACTTAATGTTTCTCTATTTTTTCTGGCTTCTGCAACACCCGTTGTATGAGGTGTTTTTAAGCAGCGTCTGCAGTTGCCTGGGAAGCCTCATTTGGAAATAACATGGTCTTCCTCACTTCCTCTCCTCGGCTATCAATCTTGGCGAGCTAGAAGCTGTAGCAAAACTATTAGAGGAGTCCATCAATCACTTAGAAAGTCTATGGTCAAGCAGCGAGAAAACATAACCGCAGGAACTCCCTGGGAATTGAAAACTTGCTTTCATGTTGATGCTAACTCTTCCTTTCGTTAACTAAATTGGCAGCTTTTGTACTTTTAAACTAAACAGAAATAGTTACTGGATAACATGGAGAGTCATAATAAAATTACTCAACTCCATTATTTACAACTGGAGTATAAGCGGAAAATAGATGCATAATTATATATTTTTTTGCCTTAAAGTAGTTCTTCTTTAAGAGTTAATAGAATATTGCGATGAATTTAAACAGGAACAACTTTTCAATATTAAAATAATATGAAGTCTTGCATATGTAGAGGCAGACTGAAAAATTCAATGTCACGGATCTTCCGAAGCTCTAGCCGGTTACTCTGCCACTGAGCCACGTATTGGGGTTGTCATCTCAAAATAATTTGAGATCACTTTGTGGTTTACTGAGAAACATGCGAGTCAGTTGAGAAATTCAATGCTATGCCGGCATGTTGCCATGGTAGCTCCATGGCAGAGCATCAGGAATTCCATGGCATTGAATTTTTCAATCTGACTCTACCTATCCAACTCCTGTCCTACACACGGCTTGTGTGGAAAATGCAATTAATCCAATACCAATTGACCACAAAGGTTGGCTATGCTATGAATCCTGGGACTTAAAGCACTTACAACGTTATAAGTCGCCATTGGGATTATCTCAAAATAATTTGAGAACACCTTGTGGTTTACCGGGAAAACAGTTTTGAGAAATAAATCATTAAATTTTGTAAAAAACCAAGAGCTTTGAAAAGTAAAAGAGCTATACTTTTTACTTTTGCTACTCATTACATTAAAAATGTCGATGCCGACTTTTCAATGAAATACACGTTTTAGGGTCCCCAGTATCCAAATAAAGCATTTTTAGAAAAAGGAATGGATGTGTGCGTGTGTGTAGGTGTGTCTTGGTCCGTGAACATGAGAAATCAAAACTGAAAAGTCGGTAAAACACCAAACTTAGTATATAAGTTTAGTATTTTCCTAGGTGGCGACACGATGATTTTGAGGAAAATCCACTACATCTCTACATCTCTGTAACAAATTATTGTTAAAATTCTTATCCTTCTATTTCATTCATTTTAATCGAGAAAAAATTAGTAGAAATAGTCTAATTACTTGCATCTTTGTGAGTAGAAGCGAAATAAGGGAGTACCATATGTTAAAGTGATAGTCAAAAGCTGGTTGCTATGTGACTGAAGTTCCTTTGTATGGGCAGGTGTTGACAAATTCCTGTATGAGATTAGTATAAGTTTTTTCAAGCTGCAACCAAAACCAAGGAATATCTCAAAAACAATCAACTCCACGAAAAAAATGTATATAACTTAAATTGTGTGTCTTAATTTACCCTATATTATTTGTATGGTAAGTTCTTGTCCATGTTTAGCAAAATTCCTTAAAATTCATCCAGATTAAAGTAGTCTTCTGTTACTATTCCCAGAGAATTCTGAATATACACTTTCTTTGTTAGGTAAATATCTTTAATATACTATATTTCAATCTAAATCGTCAGAGACACTTTTTAGGAAGTCAAATTTTTTTAAAAATTTCCATATAAAGGGTAGTTTGGGATGGGGGGATTAACTTGAAATTCTTCGTGTCGCATCCATGGAAGATACCAAACTTAAGTACCAAGTTTGGTATTCAACGGTTTTTTCGTTTTTGAGCTATGCTGTCCACACACACACACACACACACACACACACACACACACACACCACACACATTTTTCTTAAAATGCTTTTTTTTTTATTCAGGGGGACCCATAACGTTTATTTCCAGTGAAATGTCGGTAACGAATTTTTGGGTGCATTACAATACCTTCTGTATACACTATGTACATAGTACGTGTAGAGAAAGTAAAAAGGAAGATAGACATCACTATACACAGTAAAAGCAGGTAATGTATTCGGCTGTATGACAGTGGAAACTTCACATAACTGATGGCAATATACTTGTCAGCTTTTTTTACTTTCTCTACACGTACTATGTATGTACATAGTATTCCACCCAAAAATTTAGATACTGGGATTTCACCGAAAATTCATTTTTGGGTACCCCTGAATCCAAAAGAAAAAACCATTTTTGGAAAAAGATCCATGTGTGTGTGTCTGTGTCTTTGGACTGCATAGCTCAAAAACGAAAAGACCGTTGAATACCAAACTTGGTATTTATCTTTGCTATTTTCCAAAGATGCGACAGGAAGATTTTCAAGAAAATACTCCCACCCCCAGCTACCCTTTACATGGAACTTTTTTCGAAAATTTTGATTTTCTCAAAAACGGTTCTAGCGATTTTGATTAAAATATTGTATACCAAGGATATTTACCTGACAAATAAAATTTATATCTTGAATTTTCTGCGAATATCCTCTGAAGATACTTACTTTATTATGGATGAATTTTTCTAGAATTTACCATAACTGCTAAACCGTCAGAAGTAGACAAATACTTGCCACACAAAAAATTAAAGCACATTAAAACACACAATTTATGTTACATACCTTTTTTCTTGGAGATGATCGCTTTTGAGATATCGCTTGTTTTTGGTTTTAGCCTTGGTAAACGTATACTTTTCTCATACAGGAATTTGTTAACTCCGGTCCATACAAACAAGGGAACTTCAGTCACGTAGCGACCAGAATTTGACTATCACTTTAATCTATGGTACTCCCCTAATTTGGTTCTACTTACAAGGAAATAAGTAAGACTCTTTCGGCTAATTTTTTTCTCAATTAGCATGAAGTAAATAGCTTTTTAACAATATTTTTTTTTTTTTTTTTTTTGCGGAGATGTAGAGAAAGTCATGTGAATGGAACACATCAGATTGTTTGAAGATAGCTCCAGTTTCTAATTTCTCTTACTGTGAACTTTAAGTTAATATCATAAGTATCAGCAGTGTAAAAAAGTCGAATTTATACAACTGTTGCCTCGTGCATTTCTAATTGCCAGTTCTTTTTGGGACCCGGGCAAATGTTTTGGCTTACCATGGAGAACATCTAGCAAAAAACAATACCCACTCATTTTGATTAAAAATTCTCCTTGCGTAAGCTACCATTTAATGATTCTTACCTCAATTTCTATATTCTCACCAACCAATCAACACGCAGACGGCTCGCTTACATTTCCGCATTATGTAATGTTCACAGATTGGTTTATTTGGGTATCCAGACAGCAATTAGCACTTCCTCTCTTTGCTGGTGGTCTCAATGCCATTGAGTAAAGGCAGACTCTCTGCTCTTGAAATCTAATTGGGCACAACTGCAGAACAACGGCGATCCCTATAGTGCTGCCTTTCTCACACCAATGTTACCGACACATCGGATACAGAACCCACCAGATCCTCGACGCCTGTCACTGCAGGCACCGCAATTGAAGAAGCTCCTAGAACGGGCTGTTTACTGTCTTACCAATCTATATAATGGACCTACACGACAAGAGCAGATGGCAGGCTGAGGGCAGCCGGAGGAGTGTTAGATGTGTTCCTATTCTTTACAAGAACTTAACCACGTTCTGACGGGAATGTGGTGTTTACAGGATGGTGGGTGAGAATGAAGTTGGGAGTGACAGGAGGAGGCAGTTTTGCTCCTCAGCGGTTGCCAATCATGGTGCAACGGCCCTTGTGCACCGCTGGTGTAATGGTTTTGCAAAAATGTTTATTTTGGAGGTTTTAAGTTTAATGTCCAAGCAACTCTTGAAGGATTGTAAGAAACTTAGCCGTAGCAGCTGGCCCAGTCGGCCAGCAGATTATCGGCCCATCACCTTACTCAATTGCGACTATAAGCTGTTTGCAAAAATAATCGCCCGTAGGCTGCAAGTATGGCTAGTGCCCTTGCTTAGTGAGCAGTAGGCTGTGGTGCGGCTATGCACCATACCGTGGCAGCTTTGAGAGACTGTATTCTTCATTGTCGCCAAGAAACCCGCTCTGCTGCGCTGGTAAACCAGGACCTTGAGAACGCATTTGATAATGTGGTTCACGAGGGCCTTTGGGTACGTTTGGAGTTATTGCAAGTGCCGGACAAGTTATATCAACTCCTTCGGGCACTATATGACACTGCGTTATCTAGGATTCAATGCAATGGGTTTCTCACTACCCCCATACCGGTCAACAGATCCGTCCGCCAAGGTTGTCCCCTATCAATGTTGTTATTTACTGAGTACATCGATCCTTTACTTTGACAGCTGCAATCTACAATAACGGGTCTGGAGGTCTATGGAAAGAAACTAGCCGTTAGGGCATAAGCCGATGATCTTACGGTGATGGTTACCGACGAGCAGGATGTCACGTATCTACGAAGTTGTTTACAGAAATACGCCCAATGTGCGGGGATGACGTTTAATTTGAGGAAATCAGAAAGTCTTCCCCATTGGGCCGCATCCTCCGGATACCACGGTGTTAGGAATACCCACTGTGCAACGCACAAAAATTCTTGGGATATACTTCAGTGGACTCGATGAAGACCTGCGAGACTATAATTGGACGTCATGCATTAATACTTTACGTGGTGTACTATACGGTCAAAAGTCGAGGATGCTGAACTTGATACAACGTGTGTGGTTTTGTAATGCCTTTGCGTTGAGCCGTATATGGTACTTAGCACACGTGCTGCCTCCAACAAAACGGCACAGCCAAAGAATTGAGCAAATAATTGGATACTTCATATGGACAGGAAAATTATATCGCATTTCCCGTACGCAGTTACGTCTTGCAAAGGGCCAGGGTGGCTGGGGGTTGTGGATTTGGCGATGCAATGTAAAGCACTTTCGTTAAAAATGATTCTGCAAGCACTGGATGGGCAGGGTGATAGTGTAGAGATGCTAGTACAGCGGCGTTATCAGTTGTTTTGGAAGCGGAGAGAACTCCATAAGATTCCTAAAATGTTACGTGATCTCCTACGTAATTTGAGCACACTACCTCCAGCAGAAGTGGCTAGTGGCCGTTTTCGGACGGCTAAGGAAATCTATGCCTTTTTTCAACGGAGGGAACCTACTACTCCACATATACAAGTAAAGTACCCACAGTTACCCTGGAGGCAAATTTGGCGTGGCTTTGCTATACCAGAAATCAACACGCAATGGGTCTCGGTGGCATATGAGATTGTCAATGAAATCCTACCAACTGCAAATAACTTACATAGACATCATCTGGCAATTCTTCCCGCTTGTCCAATGTGCCAAGCCCCGGATTCGCTCGCACATCGACTCTTGGAATGCTCAAGTAAAGGACTGATATGGACATGGCTCTTGAGCCGATGCCGGGGGTGGACTGGTGACACCTGGCAGCCTTCAGCAACGGATATTTTGCACTTGAATTTTCCCTGGACGCGTCCTGCATTGTGGAGAGCTCTTAGTTGGACAGTAATGTGTACCTATGCTTGGCTTAGTACCTTGGACACGCCAGCTGACTGTGTCGTCCCAGCTTTACGCAGTTTTTTATATGCAGAGAGGTGGCGGATTATTCGAGATAACAGAATCAACGCTTTTAAACCCTGGATATACAAGATATGAGCACCTGATTGATTCTATATCGATCCGGAATGATCTTGGATGCTTAATCATACATTATTACTCTTTATGCTGACCTGCTGTGATGTAGAGCTCTTGGTTCTCCTGAAATAAATAAAGTTCCTAGTTCCCGAAGGAGGTACAATCCCATTACAAACTAATAAGTAAAAAACACTAATAAAATAAATAAAATAAAAAGTAAATAATAAATAAAAAGCATATTAAAATTAAAAAAAAGTCGGTAAAATACCAAAGTTGGTATTTAAGTTTAAAAAAAGAAAAAAAAGGAACCTATCCGATCGTTTCCCCCCCCCCCAAAAAAAAAACACCATCCTCACCAATGAACGGCTATTCCTTATTGGTATGAAGTCTACGCCGGACTGTGATTTCTGTGGGCGACAAGATACCCTGCTGCATCGCTTCGAATCCTGCCCGTCCTCTACTCTTTGGGTCCATGCTCAGGATGACATCCTTAGGATTTTGAACCTCCCTAGGCCATATTTTGGGGCACACTATCTGGTGGTGCCTGTATTTCAGTGTCCATCAGCATTGCGGAATAAACTGATTCACCACATTGGGCAACTCTTGCTCGATTTATTTGCATGAATTGGACTTTTCTAGTAATTTATCACAATTATTAATCTAGCATGTAATTTCAAATTTTCCATGTTTTAGCCACGCAATATTGTGACTGCAACTAGATTCCCTTCAAACTAGATCTGTGATCTAAATTTTGTGTTTGTTTGAACATGTAACTTATTACGTGGTATTGTGGTTATATTATTTGTACACTTGATAATTTATTTGACCTATATTGATTTAGATATGTGCCACTTTGCATGTAGGAATACATTTTCTAATGAAATGAAAAAACATGCAGGGAGAGCCTGTTTTTACTTTCTCTAGCCCCGTATGTACAATGTACTTAGGGATAGGGAAGTATTGCATTCCGGGATTTCGCCGGAAATACATGTTTTAGGACCCCCTGAAGCCAAAAAAAGCATTTCCAGAAAAACGTCCGTGTGTGTGTGTCTGTGTGTGTCCGTGAAATACCAAACTTGGTATTTAAGTTCAGTATCTTCCAGGGATGCGACACGAAGATTTTGAGAAAAATCCCCCCACCCCAAACTACCCTTTACATGGAACTTTTTTCGAAAATTTTGATTTTCTTAAAAATGACCCTAACGATTTTGATTAAAATATCGTATATTAAAGATATTTACCTGACAAATAAAATGTATATCTTGAATTATCTGGGAATAGCTTCTGAAGACTTGTTTATTCTGGATGAATTTTGCTTAATTTGGCATAACTAGTAAACGTAATAGGTAGACAAAAACTTACAATACAAAAACTGTAGGGTTTTTTTTAAAATACACAAGTTATGTCATATACATTTTTCTCGTGGAGCTTATCGTTTTCGAGGTATTCGTTGTTATTAGTTTCAGTTGTAAAGCACTTATACTTTTCTCAGACGGGAGTGTCCGTTTTTCTTTTGTTCTACTCCTGGCTAAGAAAAGAAGCGATTTGTAATGAAAATCGCGTAACGGAACTTTTAAAACATTTAACTATTGGTTTAGCACATTGTGCTAATGAGTACCTCGATTAGCAAGGTGCAGAAAAAGAATTATGTTCTGTATGAAGTTTGTGAAACAGCTAGAGAAAGGCGTGTGAGTGTAACACGTCAGATTTTTGGTTGCCATAACATCTATTTCGTTTTAGTAATAGTATCCCCTATTAGAACAGATTGCAAAATACAGGTTACTACAAAAGAAATAGACAACTTCAACTGCTTGTAAAACAAAAACTATTAGAGATAGCAACCTAATTATTTTGGAGGTATGTTGAGAAACTCCCAAAGTTTTGTTTGTTACTATTGGTAACGCGGTAGTGTTTTGTTTGTTGTTGCAGAAGCTGAAATGGCGGAAAATCCTGTGGAAAAGGCATATTGCGTGTTGGAATTTGCTAGAACGCAATCAGCAACTGTTGTCCAACGACATTTTAGAACACGTTACCACAAAAATGAAATGATGCGCTCACAAGAACCAGCATCGTCTTCATCATGTCGCAACATGTCGATGCAAAAGTCACGCCGTATGACCTTATCTTCTTTGCTCAGAAACTACAACATCTGTAATCTGTAAGGCATCATGTGCAGTCGCTTCCGCAAGATTTTTCCATACAGTTTGCTGTGGAATTTGTAATTGCATGCTTGCCCTAGATGTCGATTTCTGTGGGCTTCTTATGTAGGCAGAACGAACACGTTCAACGTTTTCTTCCGAAACTCTTGGTCTTCCCGAGCTCTTCCCTTTGCACAAACATCCCGTTGTCTCGAATTTTCTATACCAGTCGTAGATTGACTGTCTAGTCGGTGGCGTTTTGTGGTAACGTGTTCTAAAATGTCGTTGGACAACAGTTGCTGATTGCGTTCTAGCAAATTCCAACACGCAAAATGCCTTTTCCACAGGATTTTCCGCCATTTCAGCTTCTGCAACAACAAACAATACACTACAGCGTTACCAATAGTAACAAACGAAGCTTTGAGAGTTTCTCAACATACCTCCAAAATAATTAGGTTGCTATCTAATAGTTTTTGTTTTACAGGCAGTTGAAGTTGTGTATTTCTTTTGTAGTAACCCTGTATGGTTTTAGTTGTTTCTTGAAATCATACGAGTACTATTAAGACAAAGTAAAGTAGCAATGTAAACAGAAACTGAGAACTGGTAACAAGAGATTTATAAACTCACACGTTTATGTATATCTATCAACAGGCCGTAAGCTCTAGATTCACGACATATCATGAGTGCTACAAACCAAGATTGAGATATTATTGTAATACAGTTAAATGCTATGTACCAATAATTATAGTACTTACGGAGCTAATGGTGCTGAGAGAGATGGGTAGCGGAGTGAGAGTGGCAGCTGCCACTCCGCTCGGTCTCATCAGCCTTCGCAAAACGCTGGGCGCAAATACCATATCTGCCCCCGCCACGTCATGCTGGTCATAGGAATTTAGAACGATGTACATAACCAAAGCTGAGTTACCGTTCTACAACATTTATTTCAAGTATTTTATAAAGTTCTATAAGAAAAATATGTTTAAAAAATCTTATGTCCTCCGTTCGCATGATTTTCTCTACATCTCTGCGATCGTTTATTGTTAAAAAGTTTATTCTTCTACTTACTTCATGGTAATCGAGAAAATATTAGCTGAGTGATCTTATTGCTTGCTTCCTTGTAAGTAGAAGCGAAATAAGAGAGTACCATAGGTTAAAGTAATAGTCAAAAGCTGGTTGCTATGTAACTGAAGTTCCTTTGTTTGTATGGACACGAGTTGAAAAATTACTGTATGAGAAAAGTATAGGTGCTTTAAAGCTGAAACCAATAACTAGGAATATCTCAAATACGATCAACTCCACGAGCAAAGTGTATATGATATAAATTGTGCAATTTATCGTGATTTACAGTTTGTATGCAGTAAGTTTTTCTCTATTCTTACGGTTTGCAGTTTTTAAAACTCAATAAAAATCATCCAGAATAAAGAGGCCTTCAGAGGCTATTCCCAGAATATTCAAGATAGCTTGCAACAAAATTTTATTAGATATTTGAAAATTTTGTGAAATCCTAACTTTGTATTTACCATTTTTACTTTCTCTACACGTACTAAGTACATAGTGTATAGAGAGGATGTTGCACTCCGCCCAAAAATTCGATACCGAGATTTAACCGGAAATACACTTTTAGGGTCCCGTGTGTGCCCATGTGTCAGTGTGTCCACTTGCCTTTGAACACGATAACTTAAAAATGAAAAGTCACTAAAATAGTACTCTTGTTATTTAAGCACAATGTCTTCCAAGGATGCGGCACGAAGTTTTTGAAGAAAATCCCCCAACCCCGAGCTATCCTTTACATGGAGAAATTTTCGAAAATGTTGATTTTATGAAAAATTCCTCTAACAATTTTGATTAATATATCGTATATTTAAGATATTTACATGACAAACAAAGTGTATATCTTGAATTTTCTGGGAATAGCCTCTGAAGACTACTTTATTCTGGGTCAATTTTACGGAATTTTGCATAACTGCTAAACCGTAAGAGATGGACAAAAACTTACCGCACAACAAATGTAGAGCACTTTAAAACACACAATTTATTTTATATATATTTTTTCATGGAGTTGATCGTTTATGAGATATTCATTGTTTTTGGTTTCAGTTTTGAAATGGAAATGGAAATGGCGTGTGATCTATGGACGCACTTTAACTGCTATGGTTTTCAGCGTCCCATTATAAATTGGGCGTGAAAGACCGCTTAATTTTGCTCAGAGGCCTCTCTATCAGGTTTGAGGTTCCTTTACGTGCCGTAAATCTATGACAGGAGACCAAAGGCGTTACTTCTCTTCCGAAGGAAGCCATGCTAAGGATCTTTACACCCGAAAAAATTTATCGTCCTCCGCCGGGTTTGTTCAGCTTTGAAAAACTTATACGTTTCTCCTACAGGAATTTCTCAACTCCTGTCCATATAAACAAAGGAATTTCAGTGACATAGCAACCAGCTTTCGACTATCACTTTAACCTATGGTACTCCCTTATTTCTCTTCCACTTACAAGGAAACAAGTAATAAGACTATTTCTGCTAATTTGCTCTCGATTAGCATGAAGTAGGTAAATAGAGGCATAAGCTTTTTAGCAATAATTTGTTGCAGAGATGTAGAGAAAGCAATGAACCTGGAACACATCAGATATTTGTTTTTACTATTATTATTATTATTATTATTATTATTATTATTATTTTCGTTTCTCTCAATCTCGATATTTGTGTTCCATTACTACCAATGACTCATTTACTTAATCTGTTGAGTAGTCTTGTTGTAGATTTCGAAACATGCCCGTCCTTTTTGTTAATATCTGTGTAACCGCAATTCACATTTTCCCTGTACAGACCGCTGTAATTCCCAGCCTTCCTCCACACACTAAAATCCTCTTTGATATTTGGTTGATGTAGTAAATGGATCCGTCATAATGCCCCTGTTCCCAATAGAGTGTGATTGGGGTACTCTGGTATTTTATTTCAAGTAGCAGAGGATAGATATGTACCACATGCCCGTTGCTGTTAATATTTCTAGGCAGATCTGCGTTGCGTTTATTTTTAAGGACACACAAGAAGAAGATACATTATATGGCCATCTTTCCTTTCCCATCTAGAGCAAAAGTTCATTAATGAATACAGTCAAATTTATGCCTTCAGAGTAGAAATAATTAGGCGACCTGTTTGTAAACATAAACCAGAGTGGAGTTAATTATACTTACATCCTCTACGCGTACTACGTACTAGTGCATAGGGCAAGCGAGGGCAAAGTTGCACACTAAACGCTTTTTTTATTTTCCCCTTTTGCTATTCTAGTTACATCACAATGAAAACTTTACACACTACACCTATGAGCATACTTTACACGAAGTTCAAGATTTGTTGCATGATGTGTTAGAATTATATTTAACAAAATGTTACAAATAAAACAATGGATCTTTGCCCCAAACCTAGGATAAACATCCTATACCCACGGGGCAAAATTCCGACACAAAAATAAATTCTTATGATTACAACAGACTGATGGAGAATTACAATATTTGTCAGTTAGTGTCATCATAAACTTGTATAATGCTTCACTATATCAGAATCATCACAATCATCATTGTGTCATCATGATCGTGTTAGGCATGAAAACATGACACTGATAGATCACTAATATAAAATAAAACATTTGAACACAAAGAAATAATATTGTGAATTAAGTAAGCAAGTATGACAAAGGAAAAGGCAGAAATAAATTAAAGCTCCAAGCCAAGTGCCAAAATATCTGATTCAAAAAATAACACTAATTTAAACATAAGGAAACCTCTCTAGAGCTAGAAAGCATACGACAAATTAGACAAGTAAATAGCTGTAAGAAATAAGCATATCAAACACTGAAGTGCTGAGAGAAGTATCTAATGCCAAAAATAAGAATATGATTTCTTTAATATTATTTCTATTGTTGGCATTACACAGGTCGCAAATGAAATTGCCGTATTCGTATGCTGTACATTCTTCGTGCCGCCAGTCATGGCATTGGAGGCACTCGATCCAGTCCTCCATCACAAGCTGAACAGGAGTATTCTTTCTGCTCTTCATCTACTTTAGGCTGTTTCTCCGTTTTCCTGCTCTTACTGCTAGTTTTGAACAGAGTTCTGGCTACAGCGTTCTTCTTCTGCCCATCAGACATGAGGGACTCTTTCTCTTTGAATACATTTAAATTTGGCGTGCTCGTTACAATAGTAGATTTGTAACCCTTGTTCCGCCTCTTTCGCTGCACTGTACATTTCGGAAGAGGATGCAAATTATCAGCAGGAAGTTTAGCAGACGTAGCGTCTCTCTTGGCTCCCTAAACACTATGTTTATCCTTTGGTATCTCATTAATGGATTCAGCACTTACTCGGTTGTTGTTGATACCAGAAGTCGATGGAATAGGTTCAACTGCTACTGGGTTGTTAATTACATAAATAGAACTAGATGGCATAGACTCAGCTGATACAGAATTGCTGATTCCAGAAATAGATCGCATTGATTCAGTTGGAATCAGATGAAACGGATTCATGAGCACTCGGCTGTTTGTAACAGAAGTAGATGATATCGACTCTGATGAAGTAGCTGGTTCTT
Organism: Hymenopus coronatus; assembly: GCA_030762935.1. Lineage (NCBI taxonomy): Eukaryota > Metazoa > Arthropoda > Insecta > Mantodea > Hymenopodidae > Hymenopus > Hymenopus coronatus. The sequence continues at coordinate 129,827,816 of CM060888.1, read as the reverse complement.
TCTCTTGATGTCTGCTCTTGGATGGTTAGTCATCTGCGATGGTAGAAAATCTTCTTCTGTGAAAACGAACTTGTTTACTGGAACAATTCCACAATTTCTGAAAGTAACAGTGGCTCTTTCCATAGTTACCACTCCTGAAAAGGCCTGAGAAAACAGACCGGCCACCTCATATGTTGTTATGCCAGCTCCTGGGTGATTCACTGACCATTGATTGCACAATTCGTCATACATTCACTTCAATGGCTTGAAGAAACAGCGGTCTAGTGGTTGGGTCTTGTTGCTGCCGGGTGGAGGCAAACTGAATAAGTAAATGCTATTTTCTTTACAGAAAGTTATGGCCTTCACTGAAAAATGCGAACTCTAGAATTAGCAACGCTGGATTTTCTGAGGAAGCGCTCGCGTATTTCTGGAAATGCTGGACCCATTCAAAAAATGGACGTTTGTCTGAAACCTACATTACCGAACCTGGAGAGCTCCCATTGATTAGCGCTGGGTTCATTCTTTTTCTTTTGAAGGTGGATATCGGCGATAGTGGCAGTCATGCAGCAAGACATAGAAACGGGTTCGTCTCGGTCGGCAGCAACTGCCTTACTTACACATCTTTGGCCTTTTCTTGCCACACTTTCCGGTGAAGTTTGTATTCCTGTTTTGTCTTCATTATAGACTCGATGGGGCGGAAATTTATATTTAGATTGCAAGGTTTCCAAGTTGCTGAAATAAAGCTCCATTTATGATTTATTGAATCCCATTATCCTCCCGATATTGATTTTCTCCGGTTGCCTCAAACTTAAATTATGACGAGCAATGAATGAGCGAGCCCAGTCCTCCCCTGCCAATTGGGTTTCATTATTAAATGGGTGGCTTACGCCATTACTTTCTGCAAACCGGTATACCAAATGTCGCGAAGTGTGTAAACGTAAGGCCATAGAACATAGAATCCAGATTGATACCGTGCTCCACTAATTCAGTTTCTCCTGTCTCAGAAAATACTCTGTTGAAACGCCCCAATGATGTCACTCCATAGCCTGCTTTAAGTCTTTTACGCAATGTGGATTCATTACATCCAAGCTTTGCAACTGCATTTCTAATGGAAGATCCATTTTCTATTAGCTTTCTAGCCTCCTCTAACGTTTTAGAAGACAACTGCGTGGAGGAGGTTTTTCTCTTGTAGTTTCTGTAAAATGAACTTTAACTAGTCTTACTAATACTGAATCAGTTGACGTGAAATAGTGAACTATAAAGTAGGGTGCTGCAAATATGACAAATAAACCTAGGCGTTAAGTATTAAAACCGAAGAAAATAAAGTCAAACGTTTGGGATTCTGGTGCGTAGCATCTTTGCCCCGTGGCGCCGATTTTTTAACTTCTTCTATCAGCTGCCATCTATGGCAACTTGATAAACTAACAACTAAGCTTAAAGCATGAGTTAGGTTATGTATGTACGTACATACGAGGTAGTGGTAATTTTTTGGTGTTTATTATAGTAGACAGAACACTATCAATTACACCGTAAATATTTAGATCAAAAGTTCCAAAAAACTAACTCACCTCATATCTCTGAAGCTTCAAATGGACACTTCCCACCATAACAGCTCTCAACTGAAGGAGCAGGGCTGCCAAACTACAATTTGAAGCAGGAAAACACTAGATTCGGATCTTTGCTCCGTGCCCACCTTTCCCCCTCTTACCCTAGAGAAAGTATTGTAATGCATAAAAAAATCCGATCCCGAGATTTATCCGGAAATACGTGATTTGAGACCCCCTGATTCTAAAAAAAGACATTTTTAGAAAAATCTCCGTATGTGTGTCTGTGGACAGCATAGCTCAAAAACAAAAAGACCGTTGAATGCTAAACACGGTATTTATGTTTGGTGTCTTCCAAGGATGCGACACAAAGATTTTCGAGAAAATCCCCACCCCAAACTACCTTTTACGTGGAGCATTTTCCGAAAAGGTTCATGTTCTCAAAAATGCTCTATAGATTTGATTAAAACACCTTATGTATAACTAATTCTTATGGCAAACGAAATGTATATCTTGAATTTTCTGGGAATAACCCCTGAAGATTGCTTCATTCGGGATTACTTCTATATAACTGGCAAACCGTAAGAGATATAAAAAAATTATTGCCCAAAAAAATGTAGATCTCATTAAAATACACAACTTTTGTCATATACATTTTTGTAGAGTTAACTGTTTTCGAGATATCCCGGATTATTGGTTTCAATTTTAAGAAACTTAAACTTTCTCAAACGGGAAGACATCTTTCGCTTGTTTGCCCCTGGTAAGCAAAGAGATTGGAATTTCAATTGTTTCACATAGCGACCGGCGTTAGCTTGTGCATTTTCTTATTTCTCTTCTACTTACTAGGAAGCTCGAATAAGACTAATTTTGCTTATGTTTATCTTGATTAGCATTATACTGATAACAGGTTACTATTTTGAATAAAAAGTTTGTTTACCGCTATCATGTGAATGGAACAGATCAGATTTAAGCCTTTTGACAATAATTTGTTACAGAGACGTAGAGAAAGTTCTGTGAATGCAACAAATCAGGTTTTTACTTTCTCAAAACGTACTATGTACATAGTGTATAGAGATGGACTTGCGTTTCACCCAAAAATTCGATACCGAGATTTCGCTTGAAATATGTGTTGGGTCCCCCTGAATCCAAAACAAAAAGAAGTTTAACAAAAACGTCTATGTGTGGAACACCAAACGTGTGTTTAAGCTTCTTCCAAGGTTGCGACACGAAGATTTTCAAGAGAATCCACTCACCCCCAACTATCGTTAACATGAAACTTTTTTTGGAAATTTTGATTGTCTTAAAAATGCTTCTAGCGATTTTGATTAAAATGTCGTATATTAAAGATATTTTCCTGATAAATAAAATGTATATCTAGAATTTTCTGGGAATACCTTCTAAGGGCTACTTTAATCTGGATGAATTTTATGGAATTTTGCATAAATGCTAAACCTTAAAAGATGGAAAAAACGTAATGCACAAAAAATGTAGATCAGGATAAAGAAAACACAGTTTATATATATACATTTTTTCGTGGAATTGATCGTTTTTGGGATATTCCTTGTTTTGGGTTTCACCTTCGAAAAACTTGTACTTTTCTCACACAGGAATTTGTCAACTACTGTCCATACAAACAAAGAAACTTCAGTCACATAGTAACCAACTTTTGACTATCACTTTAACCTATGATACTTATTTCGCTTCTACTTACAAGGGAGCAAGTAACAAGACTATTTCTGCTAATTTTTTCTCGTTTAGAGTGAAGTAAATAGAAGCATAAACTTTTTAACAATAATGTGTTGGAGGGTGAGACATGGTCAGCGCCTCAACTCCCCCTCCCACGACCGGTTAATGCGGTCCTCATGACCTGGAGTCGCCCTCCGTGGTGTAATGGTTACCAAGCTAACTTCATATACCCAAGGTCAAACCCGGTGGAGGACGATGGATTTTTTCGGGAGTAAACACCCTTAGCATGGCTTCCTTCGGAAGGGAAGTAAAGCCGTTGGTCCCGTGTCGTAGATTCACGGTACGTAAAAGAACCTCAATCTGATAGATAGCCTTCTGAGCTAGTCTTTCACGCCCAATTTAGAATGGGACGCTGGGAACCACAGAATTAAAGAGCGTCCATAAATAACAAGCCATTTCCATCTCATGACTTCTCCATCAAGTAGCTCCTCAATTGGCCCCCCAGGGATCTCACAAGGCTGAGTGCACCTAGGTCCAGGTCTCCTAGCGGGGGAAAGCTCCTCACGCCGGTACTGGGAATCGAACCCAGGTCTCCCGCTTGGCGAGCAGCAAAACTACCACCGCGGTAACGAGACGACCAGTGGACTGCAGTTACTTCCAGAAAACTGCCAAATTGGAGTTTTCAGCAATCAAAGAAATGTATGCTGTAAATCATAGACAGTTTGCTTTCGAAATAAAATTACTAGGTCATCAAAAGCTATTCATTTTTGGAGCATGCATTGCATGTAAGACACACATTGACTATATAAGAGAACAATGTATCGCACAATGGCAATTATTGGCTACCTACGACGTATTTGGTTAGGAGCAAATCCACATGTCTTCTCATGTTAACTTTCTCTACACGTACTATGTACAAAGTGTGTAGAGAAGTTATTGTAATGCACCCAAAAATTCGATACCGAGATGTCCGAATACATGTTTTGGGACCACCCATGAATCAAAAAAAGCATTTTTAGAAAAATGTGTGTGCGTCTCTCACTCTCTTTCTCTCCCTCTCTCTCTCTCTCTCTCTCTCTCTCTCTCTCTGTCTGCCTGTGGGCCGCATATCTCAAAAACGAAAAGCCTTAAGTACCCTCCAAGAATGTGACACGAAGGTTTACAAAAAAATCCTCCCACCCCCAACTAAACTTTAAGTGGAATAAAATCGAGAATGTTGGTTTTCTCTAAATGGCTATAACGATTTAGATTAAAATCTCTTATATTCAAGATATTTACATGACAAATAAAAATCTATATGTTGAGTTTACTGGGAACAGCCTCTAAGATCCTCTTTATGTTGGATGAATTTTTCTGAATTATGTAACTGGTAAGAGATAGACAAAAACGTACTGCTCAAAAATGTAGATCACCTTAAAACACACAATTTATGTCATATTTCTTTTTTTCGTGGAACTGGCCGTTTTCTAGATATGCCTTGTTAAGGGTTTCAGTTTTAAAATTAAACTTTTCTCACACGAAATCCTGGTTGATAATTTTGAGCCAAGAAATACATATTGACTCATTTTACTTTCTCTACACTTACAATGTACATAGTGTACAGAGAAGATATTGAATTTCACCCAAAAATCCGATACCGAGATTTCACCGGCAATATATGTTTTGCGTCCTCCTGAATCAAAAAAAGCATTTTCAGAAAAAGGTCCCTGTGTGTGCGTGTGTGTGTCTGTGGACAGCACAGCTCAAAAACGAAGAGACCATTGAATATCAAACTTGGTATTGAAGTTTGGTGTCTTCCAAGGATGCGACAGGAAGACTACCCTTTACATGTAACTTTTTACGAAAAATTTTATTTCCATAAAAATAGCGATTTTGATTAAAATATTGTATATTAAATATATTTACCTGACCAATAAAATGTATATCTTGAATTTTCTGGGAATAGACTCTGAAGACTACTTTATTCTGGATGAATTTTACAAAACTTTGCATAACTGCTAAACTGTAAGAGGTGGATAAAAACTGTAGAGCACGTTAAAGCACACAATTTATGTTATATACATTTTTTCGTGGAGTTGATCGTTTTTTAGATATTCCTTGTTTTTGGTTTCAGCTTTGAAAAACTTATACTTTTCTCACTCAGGAACGTGTCAGCTACTGTCCATACAAACAAAGGAACATCAGTCACATAGCAACCAGCTTTTGACTGTCACTTTAACCTATGGTACTGCCTTATTTCGCTTCTACTTACAAGGAAGCAAGTAATAAGACTATTTCTGATAATTTCTTGTCGATTATCATGAAGTAAATAGAAGCACAAGCTTTCTAAAAATAATTTGTTACAGAGATGAAGAGAAAGTCATGCGAATGGAATACATCAGACTTTTGTTTGTTTGTTAATAGACTAAAGGTGGAGCTTTGGATCGAGGAATTAAATATCAAATTCGATATTTGCCTTGGCAACTGGGGGAAATTATGAAAAATCCCAGCCAGATGTATCGGCTTGGATTGGATTGGAATTGGGGACCTCCCGAATTTGGGCCACCTGAGCTCGGTTGTCATAATTATTGATAATAGGATTGGAGCAACATACAATATGTCAGTCATAAGGCAACTTTTGGGAAATTTTAAGACATCAAGAAAACTGAGTATAATTTCTAATGTCGCTCTCCGTGGTATAATGGTTGCTATGCTAACTTCAAACCCGGCGGAGGACGATGATTCCTTAGCATGGCTTCCTTCGGAAGGGAAGTAAAGCCGTTGGTCCCGTGTCGTAGATTTACGGCACGTAAAAGAACCTTAAGCCTGATAGAGAGGCCTCTTAACAAAATTAAGCGGTCGTTCACGCCCAGTATAGAATGGGACGCTGAGAACCACAGCAGTTAAAGAGCGTCCATAAATAAAACACCATTTCATTTCTTTTAATTGTCCAATGTACAATATAGGGAGTTACTGAAATAATTGATCATATATATGGCCTTGGCAGCCACCTTTGAGCAAAACTCTCTTCTTGGTGTAGCAGTTATCGTGTTAACCTCCTATACCCAAGGTTGTGGGCTCAAACCCGGTGGAGGGTTTCGGGCATAACAAACCTTCGGAAGGGAATGGAATCCGTTTGTCCCTTATCGCAGATTTCCGGTCCATATAAGAACATCAAGCCTGATAAAAGAGGGCTTTTAGCAAAATTAAGTAGTCTTTCACGTTCAACTGAGAAATCACAGCAATTAAAGACCGTCCTTAAAAAATAAAACAACTTTTGTGAGCTTTTTAGGAAAGTCGTGAATTTTTATACCTTAAACTTATTCATATTTTATAGTATGAAATTTTTACTTTCTCTACACGTACTATGTATATAGTGTATAGAGAAGGTATTGTATTGCACTGAAAAATTCGATACCGAGATTTCACCGGAAATACATGTTTTGGGTCCCCCTGAATCCAAAAGAAATATTTTGGAAAAAAGTCCGTGTGTGCGTGTTTGTGTGTCTGTGGACAGCATAGGTCAAAAACAAAAAAACCGTTAAATACCAAACTTGGTATTTTCCAAGGATGCGACGCGAAGATTTTCAGGAAAATTCCCCACCCCCAACTACCCTTTACATGACATTTTTTTCAAAAATTTTGATTTGCTTAAAAATGGCTCTAACGATTTTTATTAAAGTATGATATATTAAAGATATTTACCTGACAAATAAAATGTATATCTTGAATTTTCTGGGAATAGCCTCTGAAGAGTAGTTTATTCTGGATGAATTTTATAACATTTTGCATAACTGCTAAACCGTAAGAGATGAACAAAAACTTGCCACACAAAAAATGTAGAGCACATTAAAACACACAATTTATGTTAATTACATTTTTTTAAATATTCTTTGTTTTTTTGTTTCAGCTTTGAAAAACTTGTACTTTACTCATATAAGTATTTGTCAACTCGTGTCCATACAAACAAAGGCCAGGAAATACCACGAAAAGCCCATGATCGGTGTTGGGAACTGAACCAGAACCTCACGAATGTGAGGCTTATGCGTTATCCCGGAGCCATCCCGCTCAGTTTTTGCTAAAAAGGAAGATAATTCTTCTGGTTTTAACAACTAAAACGTTCGCTCCAGAAACCTGTTGTTTCTAGTATTTTATCAAGATTAAAGAATCCCACATGTTATATTAAACTATCGCTGTGAAAAGGAATGGTAAACCTGTAGTTACGGCTGCCCGAAGCGAGAAAGTGACAAAGGAAACAGGCTGACACATAAATGTAAGAAACATTTGAAAGTATTTGAAAGAAAGCTGTTGTATTCTTTGTTTCTGTCACAGCGGAATCTACTTTTAAACTATGGCTGCATTCATTTGGAGGGATAAAAGAGGTAAGAGAAAATATTTCTTTATAAAGAAAGAACTTGACTACAAAGGAACAACAGAGAAGTTTTTGAAATCGACAGGATATATAGGTTCACGGTGTTTTCATTTCAGAACAAAATTTCTTTTATCTTTGCTTCTTTCCTTTGCCGTTATTACTTTTGTACCGAAAGTTCTGTATTGTGTGGTTATACCGCGCGCCTCTCACCAAGCGAGGGTTCAATCTCTGATAACTGTGAGTGAGATTTGAGATGATCGGAAGGGCATCTGGGGGGGGGGGGGTTCTCCGGATTCACCAGCCATTCATTCCTCACAGATGTGTATAGTTGCGAGCTGATCCCTCGTTCTGGGTTCCTCATTCTGGAATTAAAAGTCGTTGGCTCCTCGATAGGCCTCTGTTCCTAAGGACCCACTTTTAAGTTCTCCATATGGTGAGGATAAGCCATCTAAGTAAGTACTTCTTCATCGTATTCATCAAAATAGTTTGCACTCCTCAGCACTAAGAACTGCAGCAGCGCATTTGTCTCTTTCTTAGCACATACATCGGTGTGTGGTGTCTCATTGCACCAGTATTTTTCCGCGGTACTTTGTGCTTAGTTTTAAACACACAGTTTCAGACAGTACTGAAATAGAAACACCGCCGTGCCATCAATTGTCTGGAACGATTTTTCCTTCAGCAGAATTCTCACGAACGTCTCAAGGACTCAAAAGATTTGCGAAAGTTGTATCCTTCATCATGCTATAGCCACTTGTAAAGAATCGGTAGCAGTCAGCAATGTATTACAGAGAATGGAGGAAAAAAGTGAATTCTACACAGGATATGGTATCGTGCTGATGAAATGCACAGTGACTTTGGTTGGTAACTATAGACTAAATCGCGTCTACCATTTCCAGTTCTATGCTAGTTCTAGCACTCCAATAACATTTATCTCATTCGCCGATTCCTTTATTCTAGGCTTGAAACCGACATGTGTTTATAGGTTAATGTTTGAGTGTCAAACATTTGACATCAAACCAACACGAGACGGAGACTTTCAGGGGATGGTGTGCACTGTCGTTGTGAAGCACACGTTTAGACCCTAGGATTACATTGTGTGGGACTTGAGCTGTGAGAAATAACAGATTCGTTCACCCACACTTGGGGACATGATAAGCAGTTTCTTCCAACACAAAGAAAACCCTGCAGGAAGTCAGAAGCATTCGCACGTTTCCATGCACTCGACTGTAAACGAACCCCTGAAGCATGTGAGTGCTACAAAATAAAAACCAAATTTAATGCCTATTGGATACACATACGCAAAACCACACAATTGTTGCGCAATTGCGTTCTCTGAAGCAAACCAACCATGCGTTAATATTGATTATTTATTTTGAAATCTCCCAAGCTCATTATTACTAATATGTCGCATAAAAGTCAACAAAGGTTGGCCAACACATAACTATTTCTTTATTTATTGCACATTTATTACTTTCCGTTTGACCAGCTCACTATGAAAACTATTCTGAAGACCTAACATACCACCCACATGTTTTGTGACAAAAATTATAAGCACTGTAAATCACAGTTGTAATATCCTTAGATACGAGGTACGTCCAGAAAGTAAGTTCCGTTTCAATTTATCTCCGCTGCAGCGTTGCGATCGCCGTTCCGCACATGCGCGGTAGACGCTCTGTATCAAGGAGAAGAAACGTGCGCCATTTTGAGATCGCTGTCAGCCACATACGCTTTGTTGTACTTGTTTACAATGTCGGTGCTAATTGAAAATCCCGCCGCTTGTGAAATCAGATCTGTGATTCGTTTTCTGAATGCTAGGAAAGTGATACCTATTGAAATTTATCGGCAAATTTGCGAAGTTTACGGACAAAATGCGATGAGTGATTCAATGGTGAGAAGATGGGTCCGAGAGTTCAATGAAGGACGTAGTGAAGTGCACGATGAAGAACGAAGTTCTTTGGTTACAGAAGAACTGGTTCACGCGATTGATGACAAGATCCAGGAAAACCGCAAGTGTACAATTAGTGGTCTCGCTATGGAATTTCCCCAAGCTCACGATCACTAATCCATGAAATTGTTACCGAGAAACTGAAATTTCGTAGACTTTGCTCACGTTGGGTACCAAAGATTCTTATTGAGGAACACAAAACAAAACGGATGGGTAGTGCACTTCAGTTTTTAACCCGTTATGATGAAGACGGCGAAGAATTTCTGACACAGATAGTCACAGGAGATGAGACTTGGGTTTCTTACGACACCCCTGAAAGTAAGCGGCAATCAATGGAATGGAGGCACACTTCATCCCCAGCAAAGGTTAAGCCGAAACAAATCTTGACACCTCGAAAAATGATGTGCACAGTGTTCTGGGACTGGAAAGGCATCTTACTCATTGATTTCTTACCGCGTAGTCAAACAATCAAAGCAGATGTTTATTGCGAGACACTTAGGAAATTGCGCCGCGCAATACAGAATAAGCGCCGAGGATTGCTGTCAAAAGGTGTTGTTTTTCTTCACGACAACGCACGACCACACACTGCAAATGTGACGAAAAATCTCCTACAGGTATTTGGCTGGGACGTGTTTGACCATCCTCCGTACAGCCCTGACCTCGCTCCTAGAAACTTTAATCTGTTCTTACATCTCAAGTCTTTCCTTGGCGGTCAACACTTCAACAATGACGAAGAGCTGAAAGAAAATGTTTCCAACTTTTTGAAGACACAGGCGGCAAACTTCTATGAAGAAGGTATACAAAAACTTGTGCCTGCAAAATTTCGGCAGTTATGTGGAAAAGTAGTTTAAGAGTTGTAGACTTTTGTGCAATAAATAATTATTCTGTATCTGTACACAATTTAATGTTATTACCAAACGGAACATACTTTCTGGACTATCTCGTATTATAGATTTAGTTAGATTACTCAGTAAGCTGTTAGATCCTTCTTAAGCTTGTATATTAGTTCGCACGATCTCTACCTGGGTGAGATCACACCTCCAGGATGGTTAGCCTCCGGTTGGCCAGTTCCTTGAGAAGAACCAGCGATCCAGTTCGCACATTCGGCTGATTCTGGGGCCACTTGGAACACTGTTGGAGTTGACTCAAATAATCTATTGACTATTGTTTCCAACAATGCAACATTGCTGAATCAGTTGTCATTGGGTAAGAATTGAAGAGGGTCCTGAAATGCAATTTGCTTTCAGAAAGGAAATCGGGATCACTAACAAGTAGCGACCAGGGAAAATATATTTGTCTGCACTTTTGGGAATAGGTACTACTGGTTCTGAATTTAAACATACCCCAATCTGTGGCAAAAGATGCTCATTCCTTCAAAGGTTAACAGAGTCTTGCCAACAGTTTTCTTCAGATGGCCTTTAACTTTTGTTATGCCAGAGTCCGATAGTCCTTTAAAATGGGATGCAAGAGGAGCAATTAAATTGCATTCTAATCTATCTATTAACGTGAATTATAAGATGACATGTAAGTATCATTTACAAAGAAAAACTCCAGTCGCAATCTCCAAGTTTCTGATAACTGTATACGTGGCTGTTGAACCCCAAACTGTAATTATGCTCAATGTCCTTTTTCTTCAACATTTTTGCTTGGACCATTTTTAAGTCTTATTAGCTTTAAATTTTCAGAACCTTCAGAACTCAAGGATTTAAAATGTATGTGTACTAATTAAACATATTGAATAGTTCACCTGAAGTTAATTTTCAATAACTTAAATTGAAAAATAATTAAAAAAAATAACAATATGTGCACAAAGGTATATTTTCATTTTAAGTAATTAAAAATAAGAAATGCATGCTTAATAGTTTCTTTAAGTTTGTATGCTACTTTCAAATTACAAATTTGGTGAGTGATACGGGAGTACAGAGTCCAAAGAGTATATCATATTACTATACAAATCCATTAATAACCAATAAAAATAAAATCTTAACAGTTTGGCATAAATGTTTAAAGATCTGTGAGCAGTAAATGTTTTATGCTCTGAATACATGGTAGCTTTTAAATGTTCACAGGTTGTACTTCAACCCTTAGTAACCTGCATTAGTACACTACCTATGGCGTTTTTCTTTTGATTCAAATTTAAAACTGGAGTTCTAGTAAAATTATATGGGAATAAACCTATAAAATAATTATATAAAATAATAAAAAAATAATAGAAATGAAAATATATGTAGATCTTTTTTTAATCTTCGTCTCCCCAATTAAGCGTTTAAATTCTTATAAACCAGTTTTCATAATGCTGCCAAATGCACTACCAAAAAAGTAGTTCAAATGGCCATGAGTGTTAGATCATAAGTAATGGACTGGCCGTTCATTCAAATCCAAATGCTGCGAGTTTAAGTCGTAGTACTGTGGCAAAGGACGGGGAGAGCCCAAGTAAAATAATCGCTGTCATGATTGGAAGCGAAAAGGGTTACCTTTGAATGTAGTTATGGGAGCTTTACTCTTTTATTTATTTAAAAAAATCTAATGTGTTCCATTCACATGAACTTCTCTACATCTCTGCAACAAATTATTCTATTTAATTCATCTAATAGAGAAAAAATTAGCAGAAATAGTCTTATTACTTGCTTCCTTGTTAGTAGAAGAGAAATAAGAGAGCACCGTAGTAAAGTGATAGTCAAAAGCTGGTTGCTATGTAACTGAGGTTCCTTTGTTTGTATGGACAGGGGTTGATAAATTCCTGTATAAGAAAAGTATGTTTTTCAAAGCTGAGCCTAAAAACAAGGAATATTTAAAAAACGATGAAGTTAACAAAAAAGTATATAATATAAATTGCGTGTTTTAACGTGCTCTACATTTTTTGGTATTGTAAGTTTTCGTCCATCTCTTACGGTTTAGCAGTTATGCAACATTCTGTAAAATTCATCCAGAAAAAGTAGTCTTCAGAGGTTATTCCCAGAAAATTATAGATATACATTTTATTTTTCAGGTAAATATCTTTAATATACGATATTTTAATCAAATTCGTTGGAGCCATTTTTAAGAAAATCAACATTTTCAAAACTTTTCGTTTTTGAGCTATGCTGCCCACAGACACACATACACAGAGTCAGACAGACACGGACAGTTTTCTAGAAATGCTTTTTTTTGGATTCAAGGGGTCTCAAAAGATATATTTCCGGTGAAATCTCGGTATTGCATTTTTGGGTGCCTTCTCTATACACTATGCACATAGTACGTATAGAAAAAGTAAAAATCAGGGAATTGCAAGGGAAATTGCGCTATACCTGTATATTTCGCCGCAGATACACGAACTGGCAACCACACTTACCATGGAAATTTTCCTCTGAAGTGATTTCGCCCAAAATGTTCGCTCACATCACATACATTAGAGCTAATGATTGTGATAAGGGCTTCGTAAATCCACAACAGCAAGGCCCTCCACTTTTCACCGCAACAGCGGCAAAAAACTGTTTCGGTGACAGCGTTGAGCCATTTTCAAGATAAAATGCAGTTTTTTATTTTTATTTTTACTTCTATTTGACCTCCCGTGCACAAAGGGCTTGTTTTAAATTAGCCTGTAAGGACAGACGTGCTGTATGATGGATTAGTGCCCACAAACATTTCCACCGAGTTGTACTGATAAACTCGAAACATAATAGCAGTTGTAAAATAGCGATAAAATCGTTCAACCGAAGCAGCTGATACTTTTGAACTGCGTCAAGCTCTCTTTCGTATGTTGTTTCACCGCAATTCATTTGTTTCATGTGAAGAGCCTCAGAGCGGAAAGTTCTATTGGCTGCGTTATTCTCATCAATAGGACTTGGATTTTTAGGTGCTAAAAACTTGGGAAATATTTATTTTTATGCACTAAAACTGTTAAAAATAAGTGCTAAAAAGTACAAATCTCATCAATAGGACTTGGATTTTTAGGTGCTAAAAACTTGGGAAATATTTATTTTTATGCACTAAAACTGTTAAAAATAAGTGCTAAAAAGTACAAAATATGCGCCAAAATAAAATGTGTTTTAAAAGAACTTCCCAACAAAACTAGAAAAACTTCTAAACTAAACTTTGCAGACTCACAAATTGACTACACAGTTTAGCATGTATCAGTTTATATATTAGCCGGGCTGTGAAGCTTATGGCAGTGGAGGAACTCCCGTTCTTATCTTGCGAGCTCACGTAACCAAGGAAAGCAGCATGTTTATATTTTCTTCAAACTGAAGGGACATTAGCTGACATATCAGTTCTTCCAATATTTAACAAGTTACATTATCTGGCATGTATAATTGAACATTACAGAAGTGAATAGTGACTCGATAAAATAATTTTGCTGCTGCTTTTGTGATTTTATGACATTATGTGAAAATTATTTTAAAAAAGTTTCCTTTATGCGATTTTTGTGTAATTTGTGTGATTATTCGTAAATATTTATGTACATAAACATCAGAAAATATGCATTTTTATGTGCAATAAAACTTAAAATGTTTAGTCTAGTGTACATATCCAGAACATTAAAGTCAGTTTCAATCAATTAATACTAAACAATTTTAAGGTTCCATAATTTTCGTCCAAGCCCTCGGGTAGCTTAGGATAAAAGTACTGATTCACCTCTCATTGGATGCTGTCGCCGAGTGGATTGTTGCGAAGTACAAACTAGTTCATTATTTGTCATTATCATAATATATTGGAAGAGTCAACTTTACACTATCATAACCATATAGAATACGTGGGGAGTGCATACAACATTTATCAACAACTAGATGAAATCTACCTTTCAGGATGACGAAAGCACATGCACTTTAGATTAAGTTCACCTGTAGTATACACGCGAGCGGAGAGGGGAGAGTTAGAAGTCCCGTGCGCAACTGGGTTTGTGCTATAGATGCATTCTTTTTACATTCTCTACACGTACCATGTACATAGTGTATAGTGAAGGTATTGTAATGCACCCAAAAATTCGATACCGAAATGTAACCGGAAATACATGTTTTGAAACCCCCAGTATCCAGAGAAAGCATTTTTAGAAAAATCTCCGTGTGTGTGTCTGTCTGTGTGTATGTGTGCGTGTGTGTATGTGGGCAGCACAGCTCTCCAAACTGGGTATTTAAGTTTGGTATATTCCAATGATGCGACACGAAGATTTTCACTACATGGAATTTTTTTTCAAAAAGTTTGATTTTCTTAAAAATAGCTCTAACGATTCTGATTTAAATATCGCATATTAAAGATATTTTCCTGACAAATAAAATGTATATGTTGAAATTTTTGGGAATAGTCTCTGAAGACTACTTTATTCTGAATCAATTTTACGGAATTTTGTATAACTGCTAAACCGTAAGAGATGGACAAAACCTTACCACACAAAAATGTAGAGCACGTTAAAACACACAATTTATGTAATATACATTCTTTTCGTGGAGTTGATTGGTTTTTTTTTTTAGATATTCATAAACATAATTTTCTCATACAGGAATTTGTCAACTCCTGTCCATACAAACAAAGGAACCTCAACCACGTAGTAAGCAGCTTTTGGCTATCACTTTAACGTATGGTACTCCCTTATTTCGCCTCTACTTACTAGGAAGCAAGTAATAAGACTATTTCTGCTATTTTTTCTCAATTAGCATGAAGTAAATAGAAGGATAAATCTTTTAATATTATTTTTTTGCAGAGATGTAGAGGAGGTTAGTGAATGGAACACGTCCGATTTTGTTTTTTTTGATAGCGTTTAATGCCCACTTTTACTCAAAGAGCACCGCAGACGATAACACTGATGATACATGGAATGAAGATGAAGCATCGATAGAATGCGATGGAGGGGGAAACCGGATAACCCGGGGAAAACCCGCCCCTGCTCTGCTTTGTGCACAACAAATCCCACATGCGGTCGCTTGGGATCAAAGGTCTTGTAATTGTATTACCTAGACACACCGCTGGCGCTAGTGCTGCTGTCGATAATTGAAACTCTCGCATAGGCAACTGGAGGGCAAACGTGCTCTTTGCCATATGTTCAGTACGTCTGGTTTAAAAGTATTAGGGTTTAATAATTAACATGATACATTCCTATGCTGCATAAGTGTACCAACCACCGGAAAAAAAAATCCGGGATCACTTACCATCGGTAAGAATAAATTATAACGTTTGTGATTTGTGTTCCTAATTCATTTAGATTTTTTCCCAGGGTTTTCTAGGTCACTAAGCGAATGATAATTTATTATAGGTTTCCAATACATAAGCCAGAATTACTCAGCAAGTCGTTAGCTGCTCTGAGACGTGACAAGTTTGCGTCATGGAAATATCGCAGACTATACTTAGCGCATTGTTTCCATGAAAATAAAGGCAAGATGATGCTAAACCCTGACACAGTTCCTTCAGTATTTAGTTTCCCTTCTCATCTGACAGAGGTAATGAGAACGCTAATTTCATTCTTATAACTAGTGTGTATAAGTTTATTAACATTAAAAGCAGTGCTAAAATATTAGATGTAATATTATAATATGTCCTAAATTTGTAAAATTACCCGATATCTCGATTAAGTTACTTTTTCTGAACGGTAATTTCAGACTGAAATGCAACCCCACAGGATGCTAAAAAGGAATTTTGCAAAAGTGTTAGAACATAAAGAATATTAAGTAATATTCCATTCTAATTTTAAATTTGTTTATAAATTATTTCAAGAAGCACAAGCCATACTCCATCTTATCTATCTCAAATATACCACAAATACTGATAGAAAATGTTTACTTAACATCTTAAATATAATTTACTGAAGAGGAATTTTATTTTTATATTGTACATGCAGTCTCTGAGAATCCAGCATCAAATATTTTTTTCCCTACTAAATCATTTTATTTATTCGTTTGTTTTTATTTATTTACATACCGCGCTAGGTAATATCGTCGTATTATGACTTTGATCTTCCATAACAACTGCTTAAATTGTTGAGGTGTGCATTAAAACTGTACTTCTCCATTAATTTAACTCACGTTCAGTATCGCATTCATATTTCCAGGTTCTTCAGGGTGGGGAATGAGGATCATGAAATAAACATAACTTCATCAGTCTAGAATCGAACCCAGTATATTTTGCATTTTCTATTCAGTATTTTGACCACTTTACTGCAGAAGCCCTCTTTATAATTCTTGTTGACGGCTTTGTGCATTAAAGTAAAAGTAGAAAGTATACATCGAAACATGGAGAGGAAACTGAGAAAACGGAATTAAAGCTGAACTAAGCTCTATGTGATGCTTATCCCGTTTGTAAAACACTTTTAATGCGATATTCAACTCCAATGAAAATACTTGCTTCTGTTTTGTTCAGCTGTCGTATGAAATTCCGTGATTTTATTCAACTCCCAACAGGACATTCAAGGTCTAATTCCTATGCATAGGTGCTGACGATCATGTTGGCGCAATTATTTCTTATTCAGGTTTCACAATGACGTAATAACAGCTGTTTTAAATGTCACTGTTTTCCCATTACATTCAAGTATTGCGCGCGACCTTGGATGTCTCTCGCCCTACACTCCACTCCTTCAATTCACGACATTTGCACTGATCTGCGCAGCTAGGCGTGTAGCGGTTTGCTTGGGATCGAAACCGGCCCGCCTAGGTGAGAGGCGAGTGATCTAATCACCCGGCCACGGCCCGGCCTGCTATAGGTGTAGGTGGGCACATAAGTAAGTATACTACCCGCCGCAGAATCCTTGCACTTGACAATTGGGAGTTAAGTTGATACACCGCCAGATGAAAAGCCTTGCCCGTTCGACTTTCTGAACCAGTCATAAAGCAGCATTCCAGTCGGTCGGTCAGACAACGTAAACGGATCCTGATGCCGCACCGTTGCAATATTTCCAACCGCGTGCTCACTTTGTGCGTTGAGCTGTTCTGTACATGCTATGTATTATTCGTTGTTATTTATATTTGTTGTTATTGTTGTTGGTTTTTGTTTGTACGTGAAGGAACATAACAAGACTTTCACAATTATAGAAGTGGATAGACGTTTGCTAGAAGGTGTGTTGAGGGCGGACGCGACTTCATGGAAGAAGAAAGTGAATCATGTGCACAAAATAATACGAAAAGCACAGGAATTAGACGGAATCATCAGGGAATGTGAACCACTAATGATATATCTTGGTGACGACGACGATGTTGATGATGACAATGACGATGATGCTTCCGAGAATGATGACGACGGAGACTTGGATGGAATTGAGTCATTAAAATTCTAAATCGGTAAAAATCACTTTGTTATATCTTTCTGTCATTGCAACGTGCTATTTTGCATTAATTTGTTCTATATTGTCGTAAGCACGTAATGTATGCTACACACGTTATAGTATCACTGCTATTTTCAATTAACATTATTAAACGGCATTCATTTATTATTTACATGATTATATTCGTCTGTAAACACGATACAGCCATCTGCCATCAGCTGTTGTTACTAGTTACTCTGGCAACGCCGTAAGACAGCATAGCCAACATTACGCGAAACCACCCGAACTGTTAAGTGCAAGAAAACATAAGATGCTGTTTAACTTCTGTCATATCGGGCTTTGCTTTAGAAACAACTGTTGATATTTTCCCGCTCAACTGCATGGTTATTAACGTTAGCGTTTTGTTTTTCAGAATATAGTTAATACTTACATAAATTCATTCTACATATTATATTAAATATTAAAAATTGTCTTAAATTTATAAAATTACCCGAAATCTCGATTAAGTTAGTTTTTCTAATCGGTAATTTCAGACTGAAACATAGCACCACAGGGTGCTAAAAAGAATTTTGCAAAAGTGTTAGAACATAAAGAATATTAAGTACTAATCGATTCTAATTTTATATATGTTTATAAAGTATAAATATATACTTAATACTTACATAAATTCACTCTACATACACACTTCCAGACTCTGGGGGGATAGGGAATGAGTTTAATTAAAGAAAAATTATCAAGCTGGTATTCCAACATGGGACCTCTGGAAATAGAAGACAGAATACTGACCACTAGAGACAGTCTTAAAAGTGTTTTTACAAAATACTAATAACATGAGTAAAATAATGAATATGTACAGTGGCAGTGAAATAGTGCGTTTCATGTGTGATTTACATGCGCGTACAAATTAATATTACAATGGATTACAATATATTTTCTGAATGTATCAAAAGCAAAACGTCTTCTATTGGAATTCGTAACTTCAGAACAGGCTGAGTACTGATCACTTGCTTAAAGTGAATAGCCGGCTGTACATGGGCAAAGGAGAGGTCCCAGTGAAGCCTTATGTTTAGAGATACATAACTATTTTCCATTCAAAGTGCAACCAAACCGCAACCGTATCGAAGGCTAATCATGACAGAGTTTTTATTATGCTTCTGTCGCTTGACCTTGCACTGCATAAGAATTGTTTTTCACCATTTAAAAGTGTATAGGCGTATGCAAAAACGTCATGACTCCTTTGGTTTTTATAGGTATTTTACTTTCTCTACACGTACTATGTATATAGTGTATAGAGAAAGTATTGCATTCCACCCAAAAATTCGATACCGAGATTACACCGGAAATACATGTTTTGGTCCCCCTGAATCCAAAAAAAGCTTTTTCAGAAAAAAGTCCGTGTGTGCGTGTGTCTGTCTGTGGAGAGCATAGCTCAATAATGAAAAGACCGTTGAATACCAAACTTGGTATTTAAGTTCGGTATCTTGGATGCGACACGAAGATTTTCAAGAAAATTCCCCACTACAAACTACCAGTGGCGGCTCGTAGCCAAATTATCTGGTAGGGCACAATTTTAAAATTGACTAAAATTAAAACTAAATTGACGCCCTCTTACACGTGAAAATATCTTTGGCTAAATATTTTTGTCAGGGATTTGACTCCAACTTTAACTTTTGCTTATTGTCGATTCTCATTTTCTCTTTGCGCATGCGCAGCAAATGACCACAGAGGCTTTCGTGTCCTAAGAGAACCTTCCCCTCTCAGTCCCTTGAAACCTGCACCAACAAATTAACTGCATCTGAAAGCATTGAATTCTTCTGCACGTGCGCATAGAATGACCACAAAATGACGAAACACACGGCCGGTTATTGTTTCCGACAGTCATCTTCCCTGCAACTGTCCAGTGTGCATAGTAGGTTTAAATGTATACAAAATGCGTTATAGATTACAGCATTTTACCTAATAATATAGTGGAGAAATTAGTGTCTGAAATTGTTGTAGGGAGGGCACGTGCCCCTGTGCGCTGTGCAAACTACCCTTTACATGGAACGTTTTTCGAAAATTTTGATTTTCTTAAAAATTGCTCTAACGATTTTGATTAAAATATCGTATATTAAAGATATTTACCTCACAAATGAAATGTATATCTTGAATTTTCTGAGAATAGCTCTGAAGACTACTTTATTCTGGATGAATTTTACGGAACTTTGCATAGCTGCTAAGCTGTAAGAGATGGACAAAACTTATCATACAGCAAATGTAGAGCACATTAAAACACACAATGTATGTTATATACATTTTTTCGCGGAGTTTATATTTTCTTTAGATATTCCTTGTTTTTGGTTTCACCTTTAAAAATCATACTTTTCTCAAACAGGAATTTGTCAACTCCTGTCCATACAAACAAAGGAATTACAGTCACATAGCAACCAGTTTTTAACTTTCACTTTAACCTATGGTACTCCTTATTTCGCTTGTACTTACTAGGAAGCAAGTAATAAGACTATTTCAGCTAATTTTTTCTCGATTAGCATGAAGTAAATAGAAGCAATCTTTTTAACAATAATTTGTTGCAGAGATGTAGTGAAAGTCATGTGAATGGAACACATTCAGATTTTTTTTTGCTTTTGTCACTTGACCTTGCACTGCATAGAAATTGTTTTTCACCATTTAAAGGTGTATAGGCGTATGTATAAACGTCAAAATTTCATTGTTTTTTATAGGTTTTTTCTTTATATAATGTTGGCTAAAATCTCTCATCATTTGTTATAATTTCTTATTGGTTTGAAAAATCGTGCGATGAAAGGGTTTCTTGTGAGTGCTCTCCTGTGAATCAGGTAAAATGCATTTTACGATTTTTCAAAGCAATAAGTTCTAACTCATCCTGGTTTGATGTCGAAATGTGGCGCTTACCACCCAGAAGGGCAGGAAAGGGGGAATATAAACACTCTCTCGAGTGACTGTAAATATCTTCCTCTTATTTCGTTTCAAAGGAATAAGGCACATGAACAACATGCCCTTATTGAGGATGGCGTCGAGCTATACCGAGTACTTCCAAGAACTGCAATAAACTGGTGGAAGGATGCCACAAACGGACAAGTTTGTGACTGGACACGTTTGATATTGGCTTATTTGTTTTTTTTCTTCACAGAATTGGTGTGTAGGATAGGAGTTGGATAAGTTGAGTCAGACTGAAAAATGCAATGCCATAGCCGGGATTTGAACCACATATCTTCCGATTCTAACCGGTAGCTTTTTCACTGAGCTACCATGGCATAACATTGAATTTCTCAACTGACTCACGTTTTCCGGTAAACCACAAGGTGTTCTCAAATTATTTTGAGATGACAACCCCAATGGCGACTTACAATGTTGTAAGTACTTTAAGTCCCAGGATTCATAGTATAGCCAACTGTTATGATCAATTGGTATTGGTTTATTTGTTTTTTCGCACAAGCCGCGTGTAGGACAGGAGTTGGATAGGTAGAGTCTAAAAAAATCAATGCCATAGTCGGGAGATCCGTGGTTCAAATCCTGGCAAGAAAAGGAATTATACAGACATTAACTATGTAAAATCAATATTCATTACCAAAAAGAAGCGCAAAACATACCATTTTCGCATTACAAGAAAACAGCTGATAATTTTTTGCAAAAACTCAGATCATAAAAACTATTTAGCCGACACTGGGAGTGAAATTTTTAGTTTCTCTACGCGTGCTATGTACGTAGTGTATAGAGAAGGTACTGTATTACACCCAAATATTCAATACCGAGATTTCACTGGAAATACATGTTTTGGGATCCCGTGAATAAAAAAATGCATTTTTAGAAAAATGTCAGTGTGTATAGGTATTTTTTTGTAGTGTGTGACTGTGTGTGTGTGTGTGTGTGTGTGTGTGTGCCTGTGAGCAGCATAGCTCAAACACGAAAAGTCCGTTAAATACCAAACTTGGTATTTAAGTTCAGTATCTTCCAAGGATGCGACACGAAGATTTTCAAGAAAATCCCCGCATGGAAACATTTTCGAAAATTTTGATTTTCCCAACAATGGCTAACGATTTTGATTAAAATACTGCATATTGGAGATATTTATATGACAAATAAAATGTATTTCCTGGGAATCATTTCTGAAGATCTGTTCATTCTGGATAAATTTTGCTTAAATTTGAGTTAACTGGAAAACCGTAAGAGATAGCCAAACACTTACTACACAATAACTGTAATTCCCGTTAGAACCTAGAGAAGGTATAGTATTCCACCCAAAAATTCCATGTCCAGATTTTGATGCAGGAAAGAAGTGTTTTGAATTTCCCTTTTTTCCGTTTTGTGTGTGTCTGCGGGCAGCATAGCTAAAAAATGAAAAAAAACAACTGCTAAATACCAAAGTTGATATTTATGTTTAGTATCTGGCAAGGATGGGATACGAAAATTTCAAGAAAATCCCCCACCTCAAACTACCCTTTACATGGAAAATGTTTTGAAAATCTTGTTTTTCTCAAATATGGCCCTAATGTATTTAATTAAAATACTGTATATTAAAGACCTTTACATTACAAATAAAAAATATATTTTGAATTTTCTGGGAGTAGCCTCTGAAGACCTGTGGATGAGCATTGCAAAATGTTGTATAGCTGTTAAACCGTAAGAGATACACAAAATCTTACCACACAGAAAATATAGATCTCGTTTAAACACATAATCTATGTCATATATATTTACTTTCTCTATACGTACTATGTACATAGTGTATAGAGACGGTATTGTAATGCACCCAAAAATTCTATGCCGAGATTTCACCGGAAATACATGTTTTGGGACCACCTGAATCCAAAAAAACATTTTTAGAAAAATGTCCGTGTATGACTGTCTAGCTATCTATATGTCTGTATGTGTGTGTGTCTGTGTGTCGGTCTGTATGTGTGTGTGTATCTGTGGGCAGCATAGCTCAAAAACGAAAAGACCGTTAAATACCAAACTTGGTATTTAAGTTTGGTATCTTGCAAGGATGCGACACGAAGATTTTCAAGAAAATCCCCCACCCCCTACTACCCTTTAATGGAACTTTTTTCTAAAATTTTGATTTTCTCAAAAATGGCTCTAACGATTTTGATTAAAATTTACCTGACAAATAAAATGCATATCTTGAATTTTCTGGGAATAGCCTCTAAAGACTATTTTATTCTGAATGAATTTTACGAAATTTTCCATAACTGCTAAACCGTAAGAAATGAACAAAACCTTACCACAAAAAAAAAAAAAAAAAAATGCAGAGCACATTAAAACACACAATTTATGTTATATAAATTCTTTTCGAGGAGTTGATCGTTTTTGAGATATTCCTTGTTTTTGGTATCAGCTTTAAAAAACATGACTTTTCTAATACAGGAATTTGTCAACCGTGTCCATACAAACAAAGGAACTTCAGTCACATAGCAACCAGCTTTTTACTTCACTTTAACCTATGGTACTCCCTTATTTTGCTTCTACTTACAAGGAAGCAATTAAGAAGACTATTTGTGCTAATTTTTTCTCGCTTAGCATGAAGTAAATAGAAGAATAAGCTTATTAAGAATAATTTATTGCAGAGATGTAGAGAAAGTCATGTGAATGGAACACATCAGATTTTTTTCTTGTAGAGTTGACCGTTTTCGAGATATTTCTTGTTATTGGTTTCAAATATAATCTAACCAACTTTTTCTCAAACCATACATTCATTGTAAGAACAGCATTTTAGTTCTGTGACCTTCATACGGGCACGCCTAATCGGGCGGTGAATGAACGACATTATTGAGATGCTTAAATAGTCTAGTGGTTACTATAATTTAGATTCTTCTTAGGATAAGGGAAACCCCGGAAAAAAATCTGATGTGTATCATTCGCATGACTTTCTCCATATCCCTGCAACAAATTATTCTTTAAAAGCTTATACTTCTATTTACTTTATGCTAATCAGAAAAAAATAGCAGAAATAGTCTAATTACTCGCTTCCTTGTAAGTAGAAGCGAAATAGGGGACAACTGTAGGTTAAAGTGATAGTCAAAAGCTGGTTGCTATGTCAATGAAGTTCCTTTGTCTATATGGATCCGAGTTGACAAGTTCCTGTATGAGAAAAGTATACGTTTTTCATAGCAGAAACCAAAAATAAGGAATGTCACAAAAACGACGAACTCCGCGAAAAAAATGTATATGACATAAATTGTGTGTTTTAATGTGCTCTACATTTTTTGTGCAGTAAGTTTTTGTCCATCTCTTACGGTTCAGCAGTTATTCAAAATTTAGTAAAATTCATTCAGAATAAAAATACTCTTCAGAGGCTATTCCCAGAAAATTCAAGATATACATTTTATTTGTCGGGTAAATATGTTTAATATACGAAATTTTAATCAAAATCGTTAGAGCCATTTTTGAGAAAATCAAAATTTTCGAAAAAAGTTCCATGTAAAGGGTAGTTGGGGGTGGGGGGATTTTTCTCAAAATCTTCGTGTCGCATCCCTGGAAGATATTACACTTAAATACAAAATTTGGTATTTTACCGACTTTTCGTTTTTGAGTTATCGTGTTCACAGATACATGGACACACACACACACACACACACACACACACACACACACACACACACACGGACCTTTTTGTGAAAATGCTTTTTTTGGATATTGGGCACCCTAAAACATATATTTCCGGTGAAATCTCGGTATCGAATTTGTTGGTGGAGTGCAATAATTTCTCTATACACTATGTACATAGTGCGTATGGAGAAAGTAAAAACTATTGAGCTACTTTATGCACACATACGGCAGATCAGTTTAACCAGATTCGTACTCGGTACATCTTGAATGCAAGGCAGACACGCCACTCCTATGCAAGAAGGTGCGCTGTTTGAAAATATTGCCCATAAGTTCCATATTTTCAGTTCATTAAATACATACCTATATCAAACTGGGGGTTTAAAATAATCTTTAAAAGAATTGTTATTCAAATTCTTCAACAACAAAAAAAAAACTGATGTGCCTCATTCACAAGACTTTCTCTATATTTCTGTAACATATTATTGTTAATAATTTCTTCTATTTCATGCTTATCAAGATAAACATTAACAGAAACGGTCTTATTGCTTAGTTCCTTATAAGTAGAAGGGAAATAAGCGAATACACTAGGCTAAACCGACAGTGAAATGCTTGAAAATGTGGTTGCTATGGGATGGAAATCGGATTCTTTGCTTGGGCAGCAGTTCCCGAATGAGAAAAATAAAATATTTCAAAACTGAAGCCAATAACAAAAAATATCTCAAAAAGGGTCAACTCCACGAAAAGAAAGCATATAACATAAATTGTGTGTTTTAAACAGATCTACAATTTTTATGTAGTCAGTTCTTGCCTATCTCTTACGTTTACCAGTTATGCAAAGTTCTGCAAAATTCACCCAGAATAAAGTAGACTTCAGAGGCTATTCCCAGAAAATTCAAGATGTACATTTTATTTGTCATGTGAATATCTCTGATATACGATATTTTAATCAAAAACGTTGGAGCCGTTTTTGAGAAAATCAAAATTTTCAAAAAATGTTTCCATGTAAAGGGTATTTGTGGGTCGGGGAATTTTCTTGAAAATCTTCGTACCACATCCTTGGAAGATACTGAACTTAAATGCCAAGTTTGGTATTTAACGAACTTTTCGTTTTTGAACTATACTGCCAACAGACTCGAGCGCACACAGACGGACATTTTTCTAAAAACGATCTTTGTGGATTCAGGGGTCCTGAAACATGTATTTCCGGTGAAATCTCGGTATCGAATTTTTGGGTACAATAAAATACCTTCTCTATATATTTACTATGTACATAGTAGGTAGTCTAGAAAAAGTACTAAACGTTGAAAACGTTTTCCATGTTCATTTTGTTTCAATTTGTGGTTTCATTAAAGAAAATAGTTTTGAAGTTTTATTCAATTAAATATGGTCATTCTTGTGACCATATGTGCTGAGTTAAAGAATCTTTGGAAGAATTATATTGCGAACAAATCTTCTAACCCTGTGTGGAAAGCGTAACTTTGTAAAGGTTGTCACTGCAATCAGCATCATTCTGAACCAAATATGAGGGCAGTGCGTTTTTTGTTTTGTTTCCATCAGCTACGGGTTGCTTTATATCTTTTCATTGGTAATTAAGTGCATAGAAGAGCTACAAGGCAGAAAAAGCTGGAAGTTGGCAAGGGTCTGTCTTATGAGAGAGAATTGAAGATCCAAAGGAAACCTCATTAAAGAGAAGGAGAAAGAAATGGAACTAAGTTTTTCTTTTTTTTTTCTCTCTCGTTTGTTTCTGGCTGCTTCCCTTCCAGGTTCTCAAGAAAGGACGTCACTGTTTCGAAAAAGAAATAAGGCATCTCTAAATGTTTTTAGTTATATGTAATTCTGTTTCTTGTGCAGTTTCTTAGAAATGAACTCTGCTTTGTTAATGAAAGCTTCTAAAGGAGGATGCCTAGTCACAGAAAACGTAACGCTTAACGTTGTGACTTGCAGCAGAACTAAAGAAAGAAACACATCTGATGTGTTCCATTCACATGTCTTTCTCTACCTCTGTGCAACAATTATTGTTAAAAAGCTTATACTTCTATATACTTCATGCTAATTGAGAAAACATTAGCAGAAATAGTCTTACTACTTGTAAATAGAAGCGAAATAAGGGAGTACCATGGGTTAAAGTGATATTCTAAAGCTGGTTGCTGTGTGACTGATGTTCCTTTGTTAGTGTGGACAGGAGTTGACAAAGCTGAAACTAAAAATAAGGAATAGCACAAAGACTATCAACTCCACGAAAACAATGTATATAACATAAAGTGTGTGTTTTAATGTTCTCTACATTTTTTGTGCGCTAAGTTTTTGTCCATCTCTTACGGTTTACCAGTTATGCAACATTCAGTAAAAATCATTCTATGAAGAGGTATTTTAAGGCTAATCCCTGAAAATTCAAGATATACGTTTTATTTGGCAAGTAAATATCTTTAATATAAGCCATGTTAATCAAAATCGTTAGAGGCATTTTTAAGAAAATCAAAATTTTCGAAATTTTTCCATGTAAAGGGTAGTTGGGGGTGGGGGTATTTTCTTGAAAATCTTCGTGTCACATCCTTGGAAGATACCAAACTTAAATACCAAGTTCATTTCGTTTCTGAGCTATGCACAGACACACACGGACATTTTTCTACAAATGATTTTTTTGGATTCAGGGGGTCCCAAAACATGTATTTCCGGTGAAATCTCGGTAACGAATTTTTGGATGCTTTACAAAACCTTCTCTATACACTATGTACATAGTGCATATAGAGAAAGTAAAAATTAGAACATGTGGGAGTATTTTTCTTCTCTAAACACTTCTCCAGGGAAGTAAATAATTTGATGCTACAGTTTTTTTTAACAATATAACAATAGCCACATTTAGTATAGAGAAATAAAAAAAAAAACTACTTGTGCATATGAACAGAAAACCTAAGTTTGTACCAAGCAAGTTCTTAGCAATGACTTTGTGCAAGCGTATTTATGCACTTTTATTTTCTCTAGCATATATGTACTTAGCTAGATATGTTGTACATGTTTTGAGGTCCCCAAATTCATAAATATCAATCTAGAAACAGTCTGCAAGTGGTGTTTGTGAGAAAGATAATTACTCAGATTTAATATTTAAGTTCAGTAATTGCGACTTGCGAGCTTCTTGGTTCAAATCCCGGCTACGGACTGACTCTACCTATGCAACTCCTGTCCTACACACGGTTTCTGTGAGAAAACAATATCACAACTGTCTCAATTGACCATAATGGTTGCCTATACTATGAATTAAAGTAGTTACAAGATTGTAAGTCGCCATTGGGGTTGTCATCTCAAAATAATTTGAGAACACCTTGTGGTTTACCGGGAAACATGCGAGTCAGTTGAAAAGTTCAATGCTTTGCCGGCATATTGCCATGGTAGCTCAGTAGCAGAGCAACCGACTAGAGACTCTGACATCCGTGGTTCAACTCCCGGCTAGGGCATTAAATCTTTCTGTCTGAATCTATTCAACTCTTATTCTTTATCTTCTTCTTCTGGTAAGTGTAAGAGTAGAGGACATTGCAGAAACAGGCTTATTTCTGGCCATGTTTGAAGACCTTTCTGATTAAGAGTAGACATGTTTGAGGAGACGGCATTGGATGCTGTGAAGAATTCATTCTCATGGAGCAACGTCACAACGTCTCTGTCCAATGAACATATTCCATTTTTTTACAAATCCAATCGATGAATTTACCGCTGTTGCAATTTTAACTATCCATTTTATTTTTTCTACACGTACTATGTACATAGTGTAAGAGAAAGTGCTGCACTCCACCTAAAAATTCGATACCGAGATTTCACCGGAAATATATGTTTTAGGGTCCCCTGTAGCCAAAAAAAGCATTTTCAGAAAAAGGTCCGTGTGTCTGTGTGTCTGTGAACACAATAACTCAAAAACGAAAAGTCGGTAAAACACCAAACTTGGCGTTTAAGCTTAGTATCTTTCAGGGATGCGACACAAAAATTTTTAGAAATTTCCTCCCACCTCCAACTACCCTTTACATGGAACTTTTTTCGAAAATTAGATTTTCTCAAAAATGCCTCTAACGTGTTTGATTAAAATATCATATATTAAAGATATTTACCTGACAAAAAAATGTAAATCTTGAATTTTCTAGGAATAACCTCTGAAGACTACTTTATTCTAGACGAATTTTACGGAATTTGGCATAACTGCTAAACCGTCAGACATGAACAAAATCTTACTACACTAAAATTGTAGAGCACATTAAAGCTCACAATTTATGTTATATACTATTTTTGTGGAGTTGATCGTTTTCGAGATATTCCTTGTTTTTGGTTTCAGCTTTAAAAAACTTACACTTTTCTCATACAGGAATTTGTCAACTCCTGTTCATAGAAATAAAGGAACCTCAGTCACATAGCAACCAGCTTATGACTATCACTTTAACCTATGGTACTCTCTTATTTCGCTTCTACTTACAAGGAAGCAAGTAATATGACTATTTCTGCTAATTTTTTCTCGATTAGCATAAAGTAAGTAGAAACACAAGCTTTTTAAGAACAATTTGTTACAGAGGTGTAGAGAAAGTCATATGAATGGAGCACATCAGATTTCTCTATTAAAACTGTAACCTGAAACTGAGTTTTGTTTCTCGATAGATTACTTCGAAACGCATAATTTATCCGCTTATTCGTTTATTCAATGCGATTAAAATTGTCTCAATAAAATTATATCTTAGCAATAATGCTCATGTTCTCCACTGATTTCTTAAACCTAGCATCTAATATGAGGTACGTCCAGAAAATAAGTTCCGTTTCAATTTATATCCGCAGCAGCGCTGCGATCGCAGTTCCGCACATGCGCGGTAGGCGCTCTGTATCAAGGAGAAGAAACGTGCGCCATTTTGAGATCGCTGTCAGCCACATACGCTTTGTTGTGCTTGTTTACAATGTCGGTGTTGATTGAAAATCCCGCCGCTTGTGAAATCAGATCTGTGATTCGTTTTCTGAATGCTAGGAAAGTGAGACCAATTGGAATTTATCGGCAAATTTGTGAAGTTTTCGGACAAAATGCGATGAGTGATTTAATGGTGAGAAGATGGTTCCGACAGTTTAATGAAGGACGTAGTGAAGTGCACAATGAAGAACGAAGTTCTTTGGTTACAGAAGAACTGGTTCACGTGATTGATGACAAGATCCAGGAAAACCGCAAGTTTACAATTAGTGCTCTCGCTATGGAATTTCCCCAAAGCTCACGATCACTAATTAATGAAATTGTTACCGAAAAACTGAAATTTCTTAAACTTTGCTCACGTTGGGTACCAAAGAGTGTTACTGAGCAACACAAAACAAAACGGATGGGTAGTGCACTTCAGTTTTTAATCCGTTATGATGAAGACGGCGAAGAATTGCTGACACAGATAGTCACAGGAGATGAGTCTTGGGTATCTTACGACACCCCTGAAAGTAAGCGGCAATCAATGGAATGGAGGCACACTTCATCCCCAGCAAAGGTTAAGCCGAAACAAATCTTGACACCTCGAAAAATGATGTGCACAGTGTTCTGGGACTGGAAAGGCATCTTACTCATTGATTTCTTACCGCGTGGTCAAACAATCAAAGCAGATGTTTATTGCGAGACACTTAGGAAATTGCGCCGCGCAGTACAGAATAAGCGCCGAGGATTGCTGTCAAAAGGTGTTGCTTTTCTTCACGACAACGCACGACCACACACTGCAAATGTGACGAAAAACCTCCTACAGGGATTTGGCTGGGACGTGTTTGACCATCCTCCGTACAGCCCTGACCTCGCTCCTAGCGACTTTCATCTGTTCTTACATCTCAAGTCTTTCCTTGGCGGTCAACACTTCAACAATGACGAAGAGCTGAAAGAAAATGTTTCCAACTTTTTGAAGACACAGGCGGCAAACTTCTATGAAGAAGGTATACAAAAACTTGTGCCACGCTATGACAAATCCTGCAAAATTTCGGCAGTTATGTAGGAAAGTAATTTAAGAGTTGTAGAATTTTGTGCAATAAATAATTATTCTGTATCTGTACACAATTTAATTTTATTACAAAACGGAACTTATTTTCTGGACGTACCTCGTATTTAGGTATATCTATTTACCTGATATAGTTAATTGGTTCCTGTAGCTGCATACGGCATCGTTATAATGTTTCCTCCACCGGATTTTAATTACTGAGTTTGCCGCTATGCACCATGGTGACGAGTGATGTGATCGTCGCCCATAGATGGCGCTGTAGGACTAAATCAGGACTTGCGGACGAAAAGTTGCGGAATTTTGCCCAGAAACCTTCTTCTTTCAAGGTGTGGAGTTCTTTTACGTGCAAATAAACGTTATACGGGAACACTGACTTTACTTCCCTTCCAAAGGAGCCTATGTTAAGGATTGTCCAAAAAAATTGGACAAGGTCTATATAGAGTTAATTTACGACACACGCCATTTTACATGCTTTAGTATCTATGCGACAAGGAGAGATTTTGTTTGGAAAAGTCACGCTCCGGGTGTATTGGTTACCATGCTAATTTCATATACCCAAGGACGCGGGTCCAAGCCCTGCGGAGGATGATGCATTTTTTCGGGTGTAAAAATCCTTAGCATGACTTCCTTCGGAAAGGAAGTAAAGTCGTTGGTCCCGTGTCGTAGATTTACGGCACGTAAAAGAACCTCAAGTCTGATAGAGAGGCCTCTGAGCAAAATTAAGCGGTTTTTCACGTCCAATTTAGAATGGGACGTTGAGAACCACAGTAGTTAAACAGCATTCATAAATAACACGCCATTTCTTGTTTAAAAAACTTTGTATGAATACTATTGCTAAATAATTGCATTGTAACATGTAGTATTTAAAGATTATCTAAAAAGATTTCCTAGTTTATGATATAAGCTTGGCTAGAGGACCCAAATAATACTTTTAAAAGTTCCCAAACCCACACCTCTTAAAATTAATATCACTGCTCAGAATGGCAGGTCAATAGCTCCAAACATTCATAGCGTTTGTGTTATGATTATAGCGACATTTGTGGAATAGTTTGGAAAATAATGAGAGCTTAAATTTAAAGAACGGTTCAATTTAGTGATGTTTTCCTTAATCTTGAATTCTTCTTACATTCTGAATGGATTTGTAAATCGTCTCAGATAGACAAAATCGTACTACACAATAATTGTAGATCTCGTTAAGCTGCATTTATATGTTTATTTGTTATAATTCTTTGATGAAAGAATTGAATCCACTATTTTCTGTTAGACCCTCGTAACTTTATTATAAATTATGAAACTTTTTAGCTTCCATGTTTAATTCTTACACCATGAAATTTAAACCATGCTTTACTGATCTTCTACCTTTACAATTTGTACCTGGGGGCACTTAGTAAATATTCATGTAAAAAATAATATACATACACCTTTTCATGACGGAATCTCCAATTTTTTATCATTTCATTGACCTTTCATTAACTTTCTAACACCGCTAAGATAAACAAATAATGTTTTATTAATGTAAATATGTATTTTGTGGCAGATGGAATTACAGAAGTGCGGGAATATTTTTAGGAAGCTGTTCTAATATTTATTATTCTTTTCCTTCTTGAACTTTGCTTAAGTTAAGCTTTTATATACCGCTGTTAAAGAATGAAAAAAGATTTTAACAATATATTTAACAATAGTTCTGTTTATACCAAAATTTAAGGTATAGATCACATACAACCTGAAAAAATAATTATACCAGAATATCTAAATAGATTGAAAATTGTAAAAGATTTGCAAAACAACTCTTTTAGTCATGCTAGGAAGATTATGTAGCATACCTAGTCCAATGTTTTCAAATATTATTGTAATACATTATATTTCTTATAAATTTAGTGACTTTAACATCTGTTGATTGATGCACAACCCATCTAGTTTTTCAAGATTTTCACCAACATTTTGTATTGCATTTCCTTAAGGAAAATTCTGGATTACGAATTGGTGGAATACACAAGTTGATCAGTCGGAAATAAAATAAAATTAAGAAAAATTAACCGAGGCAAAAACGTTTTGTCACAATGAGTAAATGGAGCCATTTAAACCAAGACAACAAGGCTTTCCAACTGTCCAACAAATGCATTACAGGATTTGCAGAACTCAAGGGGAGTATTTGAAGTTAAAATCCGTCAGTGTGGAAGTGGCATGAGCGCAAAACCTTACTACACAACATTTATAGATCTCGTTAAAACACCCACTTTATGTCATACACTTTTTTCGTAGAGTTGTCCATTTGTGAGATATTGCTTGTAGTTGGTTTAAGCTTTAAAGTATTTATACTTTTCATATACGGGAATTCGTCATTTCCTGGCAATGCAAATAAGCGGATTTCATCCACATGGTAATCAGTTCTTAAAAGATTTGACACCGTTAGCTGACCTCATTGTTTTTACTATAAGTATTATTATCAATTATTTGTTATGATTTAATGTACAAATAAAATATTTCTCAATATGTGTGGAAAGCTAGCTGAAGCAAGTACAGATTGCGGTGTTTACGAAACTAGGTCATCGCACAAGGGGACGATTCTTTGTTACGGTAGAAGTTAGTAAAAGTCACGTACTCTTTTAAGCAGTGCGTGCAATAGAGTAACAAGTGAAAGTGAGCTGGGATAAGTCTAAAATATTTAGGCAATGAGTTTTTCTTCTTTGTATAGAGGTAGTGAATTTATGGTGAATTATGGGTAGTGAGAATTGCATTATGGGACCCATAGACACCAAGTTCGAGGTCTTTTTGAACAATAGAAATAAAGTAGCAGTGACACCATATTATGCTATATAAGTGGAAACTTGAAGACAGTTTAGGTTCAAATCGCAATGCTCAGTTGTTAGGTTCAATGCTAAGTTCGGCTGCTAGTATCACAACGATAGGTTCTGCTGCTGGGCTCACAATATTAAGTTCGGCTGCTAGGTTCACAATGTTAAGTTCTGCTGCTAGTATCACAATGTTAAGTTCTGCTGCTAGGCTCACAATGTTAAGTTCTGCTGCTAGTTTCATAATGTTAAGTTCGGCTGCTAGGTTCACAATGTTAAGTTCTGCTGCTAGGTTCACAATGTTAAGTTCTGCTGCTTGACTCACAATGTTAAGTTCTGCTGCTAGACTCACAATGTTAGGTTCTGCTGCTAGACTCACAATGTTAAGTTCTGCTGCTAGACTCACAATGCTAAGTTCAGCTGCTAGACTCACAATGTTAAGTTCTGCTGCTAGGCTCACAATGTTAAGTTCGGCTGCTAGGTTCACAATGTTAGGTTCTGCTGCTAGACTCACAATTTTAAGTTCTGCTGCTAGGCTCATAATGTTAAGTTCGGCTGTTAGGCTCATAATGTTAAGTTCGGCTGCTAGACTCACAATGTTAAGTTCTGCTGCTATACTCACAATGCTAAGTTCGGCTGCTAGGCTCACAATGTTAGGTTCTGCTGCTAGACTCACAATTCTAAGTTCGGCTGCTAGGTTCACAATGTTAAGTTTTGCTGCTAGACTCACAATGTTAAGTTCTGCTGCTAGACTCACAATGCTAAGTTCAGCTGCTAGGTTCACAATGTTAAGTTCTGTTGCTAGACTCACAATGTTAAGTTCTGCTGCTAGGCTCACAATGTTAAGTTCGGCTGCTAGGTTCACAATGTTAGGTTCTGCTGCTAGACTCACAATGTTAACTTATGCTGCTAGGCTCACAATGTTAAGTTCGGCTGCTAGGCTCATAATGTTAAGTTCGGCTGCTAGGTTCACAATGTTAAGTTCGGCTACTAGGTTCCAAATGTTAAGTTCGGCTGCTAGTATCACAATGTTAGGTTCTGCTGCTAGTATCACAATGTTAAGTTCGGCTGCTAGTATCACAATGTTAAGTTCTGCTGCTAGACTCACCATGTTAAGTTCAGCTGCTAGACTCACAATGTTAAGTTCTGCTGCTAGACTCACAATGCTAAGTTCGGCTGCTAGTATCACAACGTTAAGTTCTGCTGCTAGGTTCACAATGTTAAGTTCTGCTGCTAGGCTCACAATGCTAGGTTCTGCTGCTAGACCTACAATGTTAAGTTCTGCTGCTAGGTTCACAATTTTAAGTTCTGCTGCTAGACTCACAATGTTAAGTTCTGCTGCTATGCTCACAATGTTAGGTTCTGCTGCTAGACTCACAATGTTAGGTTCTGCTGCTAAGCTCACAATGTTAAGTTCTGCTGCTAGGTTCACAATGTTAGGTTCTGCTGCTAGACACACAATGTTAAGTTCTGCTGCTAGGTTCACAATGTTAGGTTCTGCTGCTAGGTTCACAATGTTAAGTTCTGCTGCTAGGTTCACAATTTTAAGTTCTGCTGCTAGACTCACAATGTTAAGTTCTGTTGCTAGGTTCACAATGTTAGGCTCTGCTGCTAGACTCACAATGTTAAGTTCTGCTGCTAGACTCACAATGTTAGGTTCTGCTGCTATGTTCACAATGTTAAGTTCTGCTGCTAGGTTCACAATGTTAAGTTCTGCTGCTAGACTCACAATGTTAAGTTCTGCTGCTAGGTTCACAAAGTTAAGTTCTGCTGCTAGACTCACAATGTTAGGTTCTGCTGCTAGGCTCACAATGTTAGGTTCTGCTGCTAGGCTCACAATGTTAAGTTCTGCTGCTAGGCTCACAATGTTAGGTTCTGCTGCTAGACTCACAATGTTAGGTTTTGCTGCTAGACTCACAATGTTAGGTTCTGCTGCTAGACTCAGAATGTTAGGTTCTGCTGCTAGGCTCACAATGTTAAGTTCTGCTGCTAGGTTCACAATGTTAGGTTCTGCTGCTAGACTCACAATGTTAAGTTCTGCTGCTGATATCACAATGTTAAGTTCTGCTGCTAGTATCACAATGCTAAGTTTTGCTGCTAGTATCACAATGTTAAGTTCTACTGCTAGACTCACAATGTTAAGTTCTGCTGCTAGACTCACAATGTTAAGTTTTGCTGCTAGTATCACAATGCTAAGTTCTGCTGCTAGGTTCATAATGTTAAGTTCGGCTGCTAGACTCACAATGTTAAGTTCTGCTGCTAGACTCACAATGTTAAGTTCTGCTGCTAGACTCACAATGTTAAGTTCTGCTGCTAGGCTCACAATATTAAGTTCTGCTGCTAGACTCACAATGCTAAGTTCTGCTGCTAGACTCACAATGTTAAGTTCTGCTGCTAGACTCACAATGTTAAGTTCTGCTGCTAGGTTCATAATGTTAAGTTCGGCTGCTAGACTCACAATGTTAAGTTCTGTTGCTAGACTCACAATGTTAAGTCCTGCTGCTAGACTCACAATGTTAAGTTCAGCTGCTAGTATCACAATGTTAAGTTCTGCTGCTAGACTCACAATATTAAGTTCGGCTGCTAGGTTCACAATGTTAGGTTCTGCTGCTATGTTCATAATATTAAGTTCGGCTGCTAGACTCACAATGTTAATTCTGCTGCTAGACTCGCAATGTTAAGTTCTGCTGTTAGACTCACAATGTTAGGTTCTGCCGCTAGACTCACAATGTTAAGTTCTGTTGCTAGACTCACAATGTTAAGTCCTGCTGCTAGACTCACAATGTTAAGTTCAGCTGCTAGTATCACAATGTTAAGTTCTGCTGCTAGACTCACAATATTAAGTTCGGCTGCTAGGTTCACAATGTTAAGTTCTGCTGCTAGACTCACAATTTTAAGTTCTGCTGCTATGTTCATAATATTAAGTTCGGCTGCTAGACTCACAATGTTAATTCTGCTGCTAGACTCACAATGTTAAGTTCTGCTGCTAGGTTCATAATGTTAAGTTCGGCTGCTACACTCACAATGTTAGGTTCTGCTGCTAGACTCACAATGCTAAGTTCTGCTGCTAGGTTCATAATGTTAAGTTCTGCTGCTAGACTCACAATGTTAAGTTCGGCTGCTAGTATCACAATGTTAAGTTCTGCTGCAAGACTCACAATGCTAAGTTTGGCTGCTAGGCTCACAATGCTAAGTTCTGCTGCTAGACTCACAATGTTAAGTTCGGCTACTAGGCTCACAATGTTAAGTTCTGCTGCTAGAGTCACAATGTTAAGTTCTGCTGCTAGACTCACAATGTTAAGTTCTGCAGCTAGACTCACAATGCTAAGTTCTGCTGCTAGACTTACAATACTAATTTCGGCTGCTAGGTTCACAATGCTATCTTCTGCTGCTAGGTTCAAAGTGCTAAGTTCTGCTGCTAGGATTACAGTGCTAAGTTCTGCTGCTAGGTTCACAGTGCTAAGTTCTGCTGCTAGATTCACAATGTTAAGTTCTGCTGCTAGGTTCACAGTGCTAAGTTCTGCTGCTAGGTTCGCTATGCTAAGTTCTGCTGCTAGGTTCACAGTGCTAAGTTCTGCTGCTAGTATCACAATGATAAGTTCTGCTGCTAGGTTCACAATGCTAAGTTCTGCTGCTAGGTTGGTTCACAATGCTAAGTTCTGCTGCTAGGTTCACAATGCTAAGTTCTGCTGCTAGGTTCACAGTGCTAAGTTCTGCTGCTAGGTTCACAGTGCTAAGTTCTGCTGCTAGGTTCACAATGTTAAGTTCTGCTGCTAGGTTCACAATGCTAAGTTCTGCTGCTAGGTTCACAATTCTAACTTCTGCTGCTAGGTTCACAATGTTAAGTTCTGCTGCTAGGTTCACAATGCTAAGTTCGGCTGCTAGGTTCACAATGTTAAGTTCTGCTGCTAGGTTCACAATGCTAACTTCTGCTGCTAGGTTCACAATGTTAAGTTCTGCTGCTAGGTTCACAATGTTAAGTTCTGCTGCTAGGTTCACAATGTTAAGTTCTGCTGCTAGGTTCACAATGCTAACTTCTGCTGCTAGGTTCACAATGTTAAGTTCTGCTGCTAGTATCACAATGTTAAGTTCTGCTGCTAGTATCACAATGCTAAGTTCTGCTGCTAGGTTCACAATGCTAAGTTCTGCTGCTAGGTTCACAATTTTAAGTTCTGCTGCTAGTATCACAATGCTATGTTCTGCTGCTAGGTTCACAATGTTAAGTTCTGCTGCTAAGTTTACAATGTTAAGTTCCGCTGCTAGTATCACAATGTTAAGTTCTGCTGCTAGTATCACAATGCTAAGTTCTGCTGCTAGTTTCGCAATGCTAAGTTCTGCTGCTAGGTTCACAATGCTAAGTTCTGCTGTTAGGTTCACAATGTTAAGTTCTGCTGCTAGTATCACAATGCTAAGTTCTGCTGCTAGGTTCACAATGCTAAGTTCTGCTGCTAGGTTCACAATGCTAAGTTCTGCTGCTAGTATCACAATGTTAAGTTCTGCTGCTAGTATCACAATGCTAAGTTCTGCTGCTAGACTCACAGTGTTAAGTTCTGCTGCTAGACTCACAATGCTAAGTTCTGCTGCTAGACTCCCAATGTTAAGTTGTGCTGCTAGTATCACAATGTTAAGTTCTGCTGCTAGGTTCACAATGCTAAGTTCTGCTGCTAGACTCCCAATGTTAAGTTGTGCTGCTAGTATCACAATGTTAAGTTCTTCTGCTAGGTTCACAATGCTAAGTTCTGCTGCTAGACTCCCAATGTTAAGTTCTGCTGCTAGTATCACAATGCTAAGTTCTGCTGCTAGGTTCACAATGTTAAGTTCTGCTGCTAGGTTCACAATGCTAAGTTCTGCTGCTAGACACCCAATGTTAAGTTCTGCTGCTAGGTTCACAATGCTAATTTTGGTTTCTAGTATCACAATGTAATATCAATTGCTAGAGAATCTATGTGACGATCAGTGCTAAGAGAGTAATTTTAGTACGTGAGGCAACAGTGCCTGTTGTTATGTTTAAAGATTATAGTCACCAATAAATTTAAATATACAAGTTAAAAGTAATATGCAGAAGTATAACTCCTCACTCCATCATCGTTACTCCAACCTGAGTGAGTCTACTTCATGTTCACCGGCCGACGTCATCGGAGATTCGAGCGGAGCTGAGGCAACTATAGCATTCGTCGCCATAAACAGGTAGGGGAGTATATGCTCACACACACACACACACACACACACACACACACACACACACACACACACATTACACACATGGCCGATGCATACCCAACGCCCAAACGACGCAGATTTCGCTATCGATGTGGTCTGGTGTATTCCATTGTTGCCGTTCTACTTACAAGAAAGCATGAAGTAGATGGAAGAATAAGCTTTTTAATAATTTGTTACAGAGATGTAGAAAGACATTTGAATGGAACACATCAGATATTTTATTTTCTCTATACGTACTATATACATAGTGTATAGAGGAGGTATTGTATTCCATCCAAAAATTCGATACCGAGATTTCACCGGAAATACATGTTTTAGGACCCCCTGAATCCAAAAAAAGCATTTTCAGAAAAAGGTCCGTGTGTCTGTGTGTGTCTGTAGATAGCATAGCTCAAAAATGAAAACACATTTAAATACTAAACTTGGTATTTAGGTTTGGTATTTTCCAAGGATGCGACACGATGATTTTCAAGATAATCCCCCACCCGGTAAGAGATAGACAAAAATGTACTACTCTGATCAAAACACACAATTTATGCCCTTTACATTTTTGCTGTGGAGGTAACCGTTTCCGAGATATTCCTTGTTTTATTTTTCAGTTGTGAGTACTTAAACTTTTCTCAGACAGGAAGTGTCCGTTTTTCTTTTGTTCTACTTCTGACCAAGCAAAGAACTCATTTGCAATGACAATCGAATAACGACAGATTTTAAAACATTTGACTACTCTCGGTTTAATCTAGTGTATTCCCTTATTTTCTTCCTACTTATAAGGAACTATGTAATAAGAACATTCTGCTAATGATTATCTCGATTAACAAGGAGCAGAAAGAAGAATAACCTTATGTAAGAAGTTTGTAGAAGAGCTAGAGAAAGGCTTGTGAGTGTAACACATCAGATTTTTTTAAGTTTTGCATATTGTTTTTCTTTACGATGACTATGAGCGACAGGTTATTAAATATTTGACGACCACTATCGATGTTTAACTTATAATAAACTCTTCACAATGTTGTTTATGCAATATTTATCACAATTAATTTGAAGAAATTACAAGAATGTGATTTTGCAGGAAAGGGTGTATTACCGATAAAAATAGTGGTTTTAGAAAGTTACATAAATGTAACACATATTTTGGATTTAATTGAAAATATAAGTATTGTTTAATACGTGATAAATGAAAATGAGGAACAGTAATTGAATTGCTTTATTTTGTGTTGCTGTAAGTAACTTTGCCTCGTATTTTAGCTCGTTATATTTTCGTATCTTTGAAACGACTTTGGAGCAAGTAAGGCTGTAATTAAATCTGCTTCTGAATGTATGAACGTGGAGATGAATAAAGCCCATCAGCACTGTTAGAGTGCAAGCAAGGGAGCTGGCAGACCAATTAGCAAGGAAACAAGCAGATGTATGCAAGATACGTGGAAACACAGTTGTCACAAGAGATGAAAGCGGGCAAACACCAACAAATCTGCTTACTGTTGCAGTCTGCCTCGCTTTCCTGTAGCCAGAACCGCATAATACCAACTCTCGGTCGACCTTAGGAATACAGTATACCGTTACAAAAACATTTATTTTATGGTGGGTGCACGGTCATACTGGAAATGTAGGTAATTAAAAAGCTGAAAACTTGCAAAACCAGCCTATAATTCAGTTACAGAATATGAATATACAAAATGCCCAACATCGTTGGTAAAGAACGCTTTAAAAAAATTTAATGTGTTCCATTTACATGTGTTCCATCTCTCAAACAAATTAAAAAGCTTATGCTTCTATTTACTTCATGCTAATCGAGAAAAAAATAGCAGCAATAGTCTCCTTATTTCCTTCCATGTAAGTAGAAGCGAAATAAGGGAGTACAATAGGCTAAATACCGAAAAATCACTTAAAAAAGAACACTAATATATGAATTGAAACACATGTCACTTTCCTTGTTTTTGCTTCTGCTATTCGAGAAACTACAACAAAACACCACACACGTATTCACCATTGTACTGGTTTAAAAATCTGCGGTCCAAAAGTACTACTTCATTGGCATTTAACACCACAAAACCTTAGTTTTGGATAAACATTTAACCCAGAAGTTTAAAATCAAAATGTGGCGGCTTGACAAAAACGTGACTTATCTACCACAATGCATAAGGATAGGGCATTTCTTAACTGGCTCTCTATATCTGTAGATGTAACATATTTTTGAAGTCATTCTAAAGCCTTGCACTGATTATATAATTATATATGAAAAACTTGAAATACATTTCTCGAGTTAATTTTATCTTTTCCCACAAAATCACAGCTGGAGATCTGAATATTTTCCCCAAAGCACTCCAGAATTTTATATTTATTAACTTAATTAATATAATCATGCCTTGCTTTTCGCGGTTCTTTTTTTTTTCCCACTTTGTGATAGAAAATACCTAAAAAGAACAAAAAAAATCTGGCGTGTTCCATTCACATGACTTTCTCTACATATCTGCAACAAATTACTGTTAAAAAGCTTATGCTTCTGTTTATTTCATGCTAAATGAGAAAAAATTAGCAGAAATAGACTTCTTACTTGCTTCCTTGTAAGTATAAGCGAAAAAAGGGAGTACCATAGGTTAAAATGACAGTCAAAACCTGGTTGCTATGTGACTGAAGTTCCTTTGAATGGACAGGAGTTGACAAATTCCTGTATGAGAAAAGTAAGTTTTTCAAGCCTGATACCAAAAACAAGGAATATCTAAAAAAACGATCAATTCCACGAAAAAAAGTATATTTGTCAGGTTAAAGTGACAGTCAAAAGCTGGTTGCCATGTGATTGAAGTTCCTTTGTTTGTATGGACAGGAGTTGACAAATTCCTGTATGAGAAAAATGTAAGTTTTCAAAGTTGAAACTAAAAACAAGGGATATCTAAAAAATGATTAACTCCACGAAAAAAATGTATATAACATAAATTGTATTGCTTTAATGTGCTCTACATTTTCTCTGTAGTAAGTTTTTGTCCATCTCTTACGGTTTAACAGTTATGTAAATTTCGTAAAAAGCATCCAGAATAAAGTAGTCTTCAGAGGCTATTTCCATAAAATTCAAGATATAAATTTTATTTGTCACTAAAATATACTTTATATACAACATTTTAATCAGAATTGTTAGACCCATTTTGAGAAAGTAAATATTTTCGAAAAAATATCCATGTAAAGGGTTGTTTAGTGTGGGGGGATTTTTCTTAAATTCATGTCGCATCCTTGGAAGATACTGAACTTAAATACCAAGTTTGTTATTTTACCGACTTTTCGTGTTAACAGACACACGGACACACGGACCTTTTTCTGAAAATGTTTTTTTTTTATACAGGGGACCCTAAAACATTTATTCCCGGTGAAATCTTAGTATTGAATTTTTGGGTGGAGTGCAATACCTTGTCTATACACTATTACATAGTACGTGTAGAGAAAGTAAAAATCCATAACTGTGAACTGATTCGGTAATTTACTGATATCCTCTCAGTAATAATGCGAACATGCTGCCATTCCCTTCTACAGAATGACGTCACTTCCGGAATTATATTCTTAAAGGATGGTACTGCTAATGAATGGAGAAAACATATCATGTGCATTAACGGAAATGTCCATATTCTTGAAAAGTCCCATATTCATTATAGAGAGTACAGCTTTGGGAATTTATGTTAGAGTGACACAATGGATTACAACACAGGGCCAAAAATCATTAATCAGAGCAAAAGTTTGATGTGATGAACATGGAAATAATGTTACACTAATGGTTCAAAGCAGCACAAACACATTGCCTGTTGCGAAGCGTGCCTGTGTTATTAAAACCATAAACAATATCAGTTATCGGTGAATTACAACATCCCTGAATATCGCTTTGATTTCAAAATGATTTTGTAAAGATCAGAAAGCTATGGTTTATAATGAAACTAATTCTAACACAAACTGCCCCAACAATGAGGTGCGCAAAAACAGTTACAGCAATAATTAGAAATGAGCTGAAAAGGAAGTATAAATATATTAAAAGTAGTTGTATCTGTCTTCACAAGCCACATCCTTGTGAAGACAGATACATCCTAGAAAAAATCAGGTAGCGAGTGATGATGACATGCAATCCAATTTAACTTTTGCAAGAGAAAGTTAGTATTTTTCATAAAAATAGAGAGCAATTCAAGCAAAATGAACGTAACTTTGTCTACAATTTTCGGATGGATTCCAAAAGATAGAAAAAGCTGGAGGAAATGGAAGAACAATTAGGTATCTTATCTTTATTTCTTAGGATTTCTTACGTCGTTATATTGCAGGTAACACATGGGAATATACAGGAAGGGAGCGTGGTGTTTCTAGATGTGTCTTCTTAGCCTCCAGAGAAGGCCGCGTCATTTTGCATGGGATCGCCGACGTTTCGCTCATCTAGCCGTGAGCTTCTTCTGGGCTCCTGTGCGGTCCTTCACGCTCACGACGGTTGGCAGCCCGAGGTGCGTTAGACGTGTCCCTGTTCTCGGAGAGATCTTAACCACGTCCTGGCGGGATTGTGGGTTTTGCAGGATGGCGGGTGAGTGTTGGGTTGTGGAGTGACAGGAGGGGGCAAGTATTGCTCCTCAACGGTTGCCAATTATTGTGCAACGGCCCTTGTGCACCGCTGGTGTGATATTTATTCAAAAATGTTTATTTTGAGGTTTTAATTTTGATATCCAAGCAACTCTTGAAGGATTGAAAGAAGCTTAGCCGTAGCAGCAGTTGGAGGTGCTCCTTCGTTACCGGGGATGCCCGCAAGCCATGCAGGGAAGCCGGTATCGCCTGAAGTGGCGGTTTGTGGAATTATAATCCCCAAGAGACCTAACGAGGGCGCTCCGATAGAATGGTAAACCTTCGTTGAATTTTGTTGCCCGACGCCTAATCTCGTCCTCCAGGTATGGTAGACCAGAGGCTTCGTGCAGGAGTATCGTAGGAAATCTACGAGGCACAGAATAGATGGCCCGAAGGCATCTATTCTGTACCCGCTGAAGCAACAGCAGACTGGAGTCCGCTGCCATGCCCTAGATCTCACAGGCGTAGATTAACAAGGGGATTATGAGGGCCCTCAAAAGGCGCAACTTAAGGGAAACCGGCATCGTGGACTTCAGCATCGGGTACAAGGAGGCCGCAGCCCCAGTGCTCCGACACCTCAGTTCCCTGGTGTGCTTCCCAAAAGTGACGCCCTTATCAAGCTTCATCCACAAGTAGGTGATAGTGTTCGTCCACTCTATCCTTCGTCTGAGGTACGTGAATGTAGGGAAGTTTGCGGGAAAGCGGCGCTTGGTGAAGAGAGTAGCGTGACTTCTCCGGATTGATGTGCGGTCCTTTCTATTTTTGCTCTCGCTTATATAGTGGCGGTGCGGTGGAGGTTACCCCGTCCCCTCGCTTCTCATTGGCTAGTTGCCCGCCAATTGGTGTGGGTGCTTGGTTCGCTCTACCCTGGTAATGCTGGAGTTGGCTTATGCTTTCTTTTTCCTGTTTTCTGTCTCCTATTTGTCTTATTTCTTTTCCTAGGTTGTTGTTTGGTCTTCTTTTGGTAAAGGCCGCTGTGGTTTGCCGTCAGTTTCGAGAAGGCCGCATCACTCCACCCCTTGCCTGTCCTTGTGAGGAGAGTCTTCCAATGTTGTGGAGTTGCTTTCCATTGTCCCTGTTGGATGTTCTTTTCTTTGAAAATGTCTATACTTTCCCGAGTCATTCTGTGGTGGAAATTGCTGCAGGAGGCTATAAGCTCTGTGTTGTCGAAGTCGATGTGCTGAGCAGTTGTTGTTACAAGTTCAGCTAGTGCGGATTTTTCGGGTTAGTTGAGTTTTAGACTCCGTATGTGTTCTTTTCTGCGTGTTATTATGGACCGTCCTGTTTGGCCAATGTGGGCACTCCCACAGTCGCATCTAATTCTATAAATGCCTGGGTTTAGGAGCGGGTTACTGGCATCTTTGGCTGGTCGTAGGAACGATCTGAGCTTTCTTGTAGAGCTGTAGTGCGTTCTAATGCCGTAGCTTTTAAGGGCGTTGGAAATCCTGTCATCCTGACGCCTCACTGATCCATTTTTGGTTGTTTTTTCCGGAGCCCTGATCGTTGTCCTTTTGGGGATTTGTTCGGTTGGTGTACCTTTGTATTCATTCCCCT
The DNA here is from genome assembly GCA_030762935.1 of Hymenopus coronatus. NCBI lineage: Eukaryota > Metazoa > Arthropoda > Insecta > Mantodea > Hymenopodidae > Hymenopus > Hymenopus coronatus. The sequence continues at coordinate 129,783,407 of CM060888.1, read as the reverse complement.
TTGAGTGTATCTAGCTCAAAACTGAATTGGAATCATGGAGAGGGACGACATCAGCACCATCAGAGGAGATATCTGAGCTGGTCAGATCTGCATCGAACCTTGTTTTTGTAATTGGTACATACGGAACCTCTTCCTAACAGTCACACATGCAATACAGCTGACAGACTTATACACTAGACGTATATACTTAACCCTTTGTTGCCTGTTGGTACCTATAAGTTCCGTTTATTTTAAACGTAACTATACAAATAGCTTTGTGCACTAGGATTAATGTCATGTTACGCTAACCTTCAACCATAAACGACAAGTAATCAAGAATGTTTATATTGTAAAAATATATACAATTTTGGCCCTAAAATTGCAGTATTTTTTTAAATAAATAAAACAGAAAACCGACATAACTACAGCCAAATGTAGCACCTTTAACTTCCAAGCATCACACCAATTATTTACTTGGGCTCTCCCCGTCATTTGCCACAATCACTGGGATTTGAACTTGCAACATTTGGCTTTGAATGGGTGGCCAGTCCATTACCTATCACCCAACACCCATGGTCATTTGAACTTCCTTTTTTGGTAGTGCCTTTGGCAGCATTATGAAAACTGGTTTCAAGAATTTAAACTTTTAATTCGGAAAAAAATAATAATAACGCCCTACATTTATTTTCACTTCTATTTTCTTTATTATTTTATATAATCATTTTATAGGTTTATTTCCAAATATTTTTACTAGAACTCCAGTTTTAAACTTGAATTAAAGGAAAAACGTCATATATAGTATACTAGTGCAGGCAACTAAGGGTTAAGCTAGAATAAAAGGGCTCAAGGTCATGGACAGACGTTTTCTATGCAATCACAACCACGACCCGAGCTGCACTGCTTGAGACAAGCTACCCTGGATCATGCGCAATCGTTACATAATTATTATTATTATTATTATTATTATTAATAATAATAATAATATTATTATTATTGTTATTGCAAGTGCAGTTAAGATCATTTTGATGTAACCATTTATTTTAAGCTGCTTTAAACGCCTAAGCTAAGGTTTTCAACGGTTTATATTTATCTTTATATTACTGGTTTTAATCATATTTAAGCGTTATTTATACCAAAGGTTAAGTTAAAATGGAAAGATTTTAAACAAGGGGCTTTGATATGAAGGTCAGCATAGACACTCATTGAAATATAAAGAGATCCGAATAACAACAGAAGTTGCACTTATATGACTTTCCCTATTCACTCTTTACAAACTAATCTTACAATAACGTAGTATAAGAAGAGTAAAATAAGTAGGTAAGAAGAACATAATGATAAGACAAGAAGAATATAATAAACAAAAAGAAGGGTAAAATCTTTTCAAAACAGACGTTGTGTAGTTCTCTTGAAATTCTGTTCTCCTTGCATAAAGACGATAAAGAAGCAAACAAACAAAATAAAAAGAAATATCGGTTTGCAATTGGGATAAGTATTAACAATAGGAGAATTCAAACCAATAACAAAGAATACTTCGGAAATGGTTAACGCCACAAAAAACGGTATTTGACATAACTTGTATGCTTCGTTCAGGTCTACATTCTTTTTGCGTTGTAACACTATTGTCTATCTCTTATAGTTGGACAAAAGCGGTGCAAAATAAAGAGGACGTCAGAGTCTATTTTTACTTTCTCTACACGTAGTATATACATAGTGAATAGAGAAGGTATTGCACTCCACCCAAAAATTCGATACTGAGATTTCACCGGAAATATATATTTTAGGGTATCCTGTATCCAAAAAAGCATTTTCAGAAAAAGGTCCGTGTGTGTATCCGTGTGTCTGTGAACATGATAACTTAAAAACGAAAAGTCGGTAAAATACCAAACGTGGTATTTAAGTTCAGTATCTTCCAGGGATGGGACACGAAGATTGTTAGAAATATCCCCCCCAAACTACCCTTTACAGGGAACTTTTTTCAAACATTTTGATTTTCTCAAAAATGAGTCTAACGATTTTGATTAAAATACCGTATATTAAACATATTTACCTGACAAATAAAATGTAATTTTAAATTTTCTGGGAATAGCCTCTGAAGACTACTTTATTTGGATGTGTTTTACGGAATTTTGAATAACTGCTAAACAGTAAGGGATGGAAAAAAACATACCCCACAAAAAATGTAGAGCACGTTAAAACACGCAATTTATGTTATATAGATGTTTTTCGTGAAGTTGATTCTTTTTTAGATATTCCTTGCTTTTTATTTCAGCTTTGAAAAAGTTATACTTTGTCAACCCCTGTCCATACAAACAAAGGAACTTCAATCACATAGCACCCAGCTTTTGACTATCACTTTAACCTATGATACTACCTTATATCGCTTCTACTTACTAGTAAGCAAGTAATGTGACTATTTTTGCTAATTTTCTTCGATTAGCACGAAGTAAATTGAAGTATAAGCTTTTTAGCTATAATTTGTTGCGGTGATGCAGAGAAAGTCATGTGGATGGAGCACATCAGATTTTTAAGATATTCATTTGTCATGAAAATACTGACATATATGGTACTTTAATCATAAGTGTTATACATATGTTTAAAAAAATAACAAATAACGAACTATTTTAACACAAAGGGCAGTTTGGGGTGGGGTTGTCTTTAAACCTGCTTGCCACATCTTTTAAGACAATTAATTTAAATACCAAGTTTTATTTCAACCAAGTTTTCGTTATATTGAGTTGTGCTGTTTACACATGCACACAGGCACACATACATTCATACACATGCACCTTTTTCTAAAATGTTCTTTTTGAGTTCAAAGCACCCCGGGTGTTTTCTTTCGATTTTTATTGTTAAATACAAGAATTAATAGAAAAAGAATAAATCGATTAAGCTTAACATCCCATACTAAATAATCTATATTAATTCATAGATATTCCTTCCGTACCTTCTTCCTTCCTTCCCGCTTCCTTCCAGCCTTCCTTCCCTTTTTCCTCCTTACTGTCCATTCTCCTTGCTTCACTCCCTTCTTTCTTCCTTCCTTCTCTGTTTAGCCTCCCGTATGTAGATATTTCAGACATACCAGCAACTACCTGGGGACAGAGACCTATTGAGAAGCAGATAGAAGCCGGGGTGAGTGATCAGCTGATGCCTGGTATGAATTTATGAAAGAGAAGAAGTAACAGTGAAACGGGTGACAGGGAAGATGATTATGAAGTAATTGGAAGGAAATGAAGACACCATTTCGTCCACCACAAATCTCATAGGCGGTCCCCTGGAATCGTACCCAGGACGCCTAGATGAGAAGCGAACTGTGTAACCATAGATAACTTATCTATCATAGTAACAGTAATGCTATTATTCTCTTCTGCAGAAACCTACATTTATTGAGAGTAAGTATGCAGTGATACATTTAGTTGTGTATGAAGATAGAACGTGCACTCAAAACAATTAGTTTAAACACCGCTAAACCTCTAAGGACAATGCTAGCGAACAATTCACTCCTAGCTGTTATTTCGAAAGAAATCTGTAGCTGCAATCTAATTGAGTGCAACATAAGACAGCTAAGTTACATTAGGTAAATTAGGAGTGATCGTTCCGAATCTCCCTGTAGAAAATGCATTTGTTTATCCTTATTTACTCCAATCTAATTAAAACTTCTGTTAAAGAGCACGGAAAATGAGAGATGAGCCTGCAAGAATTTTATACAATAATATATATTGTTTTATAATATTTTAGTGCTTTAGAGAGACGTGGAGTGCTTACGAGTTGGATCTATGCCCCCGCCGCTGAATCCTTGCACTTGACAGTTCGGGTGGTTTTTCTTGTAAGGTTGGCTATGCTGCCTTTGCGGCGTTGTCAGAGTAGCTGGAAAACCATAACAGCTGATTACAAATGTCTCTATCGTGTGTAACGACGAATATAAACAGTGTACATAGTAAATGTATGCCAATAAATAATGAAACTAATTCGTTATTGTTTATGTTAATTGAAAATAACAGTATGTAGCATACATTATGTATTTACATATTGAACAAAAGTACTAAAAAGCTTGTTACAGTGAGAGAAAGGTATATCAAAGTGATTTTCACCGGTTTAGAATTTTAATGACTCAATTCCATCCAAGTCTCCGTCGTCATCATTCTCGGAAGTATCATCGTCATTGTCATCATCATCAACATCGTTGTCGTCACCGAGACATATCATTAGTGGTTCACATTCCCTGATGATTCCGTCTAATTCCTGTGTTTTTTGTATTATTTTGTGATCATGATTCACTTTCTTCCTCCATGAAGTCGCGTCCGCCCTCAACACACCTTCTAGCAAAAGTCTATCCGCCTCTACAATTGTGAAAGTCTTGTTATGTTCCCTCACGTACAAACAAACACCAACACTATCAACAATAACAACAATATAAATAGCGACTAATACGTAGCTGGCACAGAACAACTCAACGCACTTGTAAGGAGTTCACAAACTGAGCGCGTGATTGGAAATAGCCAGATTTTGCAACAATGCTGCAGCTAGATCCGTTTCCGTTGTCTGAATCCGTTGGTTAAGAAAGTCAAACGGGTAACGCTTTTCATCTGTTTTTAGCGGGTGCACCAACTTAACTCCCAACTGTAGGGTGGTATTGTGTTCGTATCCCGGGCGCGGATTATCGGTATTGGAATGGTGTGGATTTGTGGTTGGCTTAGCTCAGGGTTTTTATTAGCATGGAGACTCTTTCAGGTTGTGGTGAGACACGGTTGCTTTATCAATTAAGTGCGGCCTTTTTCCGCCGTAGAACACACACGTATACTTCTGAATTTTCTACTGTGATGTTACACTTTACTCGCCCGCGAATGTTATTTATTAATGTTAATGCCGTGATTTATTACGTATTCCGGTCAGTATTTAAACAACTATTTTCCCTCTTTCCCAGGTAGCCTGTTCGGCTCCACTACGGACTCTAAATATCACATCTCGGTTGCGGGAAGGTCCTTCACCAAGCGCCTTACAATGTCGCCTTGACCAGCGGAGGGCATAGCTTGCTGTCCCGTTATGTCCCCTCGGGCAGGGCATATTCACCCCTTCCCTCGGTTCAATGCACTGATGTAACGGGATCTTGTACCCCGAGCTCGTGACTTAATGTGTTAAAAGTCTTTCTACCCTTCCCATTTTCATTGTACATTTATATTTTCTCTTCTAAGAATTTAATTTTGCCCCGGGACAAGACATGTACTGCCTCAACTGCCAAGTACAAGGATTCAGCGGCGGGGGTACAATCAGTGATTCAACATAAATTATTAGACCTCAGCCCTTGAAGGCTGAACTTGAAATTCAGTTTAAAACATGAAAGGTTTAGGAAGCTTTTGTTTAAACTATCTATATTTAATGCAATGCTAGATTAATTTGTTACAGTTTTCGATGAAATAGTATGAATATTGCTGGACGAAGTATCAATAGATTTTAAAATAAATGAAGTAAAGTGCGAAAATCCGTAAATGCTAAAAATAATTTTACTTTCTCTATTACGCATAGTAGATAGGCAAGGCGTTATGTTCTACTCAAAAAGTGACCCCGAGGTTTCACAGGAAAACACCTTTTGAGGACCACTGATTGAAAAAATCTTTTTAGAAAAAGGTACATGTGTGTCTGTCTGTCTGAGTAAGCCCACCAAACTTTGCATTTAAATTCAGTTTCTTCTAAGCATACGGTATGCAGATTTACAGGAAAATGCCCCACCTCCCACTACCCTTTGCATAAAACATTTCTCGAAAAATTAAATTTCCTCAAAAATGGCTTTAACGTGTTACAATATTTTCATGCCTAATATTTTCAGCATATCTTGAATTTTCAGGAAATAGCCTCTGAGGTGTTCTTCATTCTTGATTATTGTTGCATTACTAGTAAACCGTAAGAGATAATCAAAAACTTTTCATTCACATAACTTTCTCTACATTTCTATTACAAATTATTGTCTTCTATGCCATGATAATCGAGATTAGCAGAAATTGTCATTATTTGGTCCGTTGTAAGTAGAAGGGAAAAAGTCTAATGTCCTCTAACTATTCAATAAACAAACCTTTTATTCAAAACATAAATCTATCTACATTATGCTAATCAAGATAAACATGAGCAGAATTGTTACTAGCTTGCTTGTAAATAGAAGGGAAATAAGAAAATGCAGAGGATAAGAATTAGTCTCATCATATAAAATCTGATGTGTATCATTCACATGAGTTTCTCTACATCTATGCAACAAATTATTGTTAAAAGCTTATGCCTCTATTTACTTCATGCTACTTGAGAACAAATTAGCAGAAATAGCCTTATTACTTGTTTCCTTGTAAGTAGAAGTGAAATAAGGCAGTACCATAGGTTAAAGTGATAGTCAAAAGCTGGTTGCTATGTCACTGAAGTTCCTTTGTTTATATACACAGGAATTGACTAATTCCTATATGAGAAAAGTAAGTTTTTCATAGCTGATACCAAAAACAATGAATATTTCAAAAACGATGAACTCCACGAAAAAAATTATATAACATAAATTGTGTGTTTTAACGTGCTCTACATTTCTTGTGTAGTAAGTTTTTATCTAAGTCTTACGGTTTAGCAGTTAACCAAAATTCCATAAAATTCCTCCAGAATTAACTAGTCTTCAGAGGCTATTGCCAGGAAATTCAAAATATACATTTTGTTTATCAGGTAAATGTCTTTAATATATGATATTTTAATCAAAATCGTTAGAGCTATTTTTACGAAAATCAAAATTTTCGAAAAAAGTTCTATGTAAAGGGTAGCTTGGGGTGGGGGGATTTTTCTCAAAATCTTTTACCGACTTTTTGTTTTTGAGCTATCGTGTTCACAGACACACGGACACATACACACACGGACCTTTTTGTGAAAATGCTTTTTTTGGATATAAGGGACCCTAAAGCATATATTTCCGGTGAAATCTCGGTATCGAATTTTTGGGTGAAGTGCAATACCTTCTCTACCTTTGTATCATGTACTTTGCAGAAAAAGTAAAAATACTTGAATCTGGTGCTAAAAAAGTGAAACATTTTCTCGAAATGCAGAGTAAAGCATTCAATACTGTTGATAAAGCCTAAACGGGCTCTGTGCGACGCAACATTAACGTTGTGGATGACTGTGTTGTTGTTTTAGCTTGGTATTTTATTGCCCAAAGGGTATATAATTTTAAATAGCAGTCCACCGCATTCCGCCGGTAATTCCGTCCTAACTACAAAGCATTATAGCAGTAAGCGCAGCTTTCACAGATGGTTGGAATGCCTACATACATAAAAAGCCACGCACAAGTTTTGTTACGAGAGAAATAAAGCAATATTGTACAGGTAACTGCAATTCCATTACGGGTGCACTTCGAATAGATGGGGCGCACATCAAGAATCATAGGTTAGTAGCAGATAGAACTATAATGATAGAGGAATAGTCGTCTGATGATGGTTCTTAATATAAGCCGTGTACTGTCGTTTTCTATAACTGGTAAACGTAAGGCATAGACAAAGACTGCTTGTAGAGCACGTTAAAACACACAATTTATGTTATATTCATTTTTTTCGTGGGGTGGTTCGTTTTTGAGATATTCCTTGTTATTGCTTTCAGATTTAAAAAATTTGTAAACTCCTGTCCATACAAGCAAAGGAACTTTAGTCACATTGCAACCAGTTTTTGATCATCACTTTAACCTACCTTTACATGGAACATTTTTCGAAACTTCTGATTTTTTAAAAATGGCACTAACGATTTTGATTAAAATACCTTATATTAAAGAAATTTAGCTGACAAATAAAATGTATATCTTGAGTTTTCTGGGAATAGCCTCTGAAGACTACTTTATTCTTGAGGAATTTTGCATAACTGCTAAACCGTAAGAGATAGACAAAAACTTACCACACAGAAAATGTAAAACACATTAAAACACACAATTTATGTCATATACATTTTTTTCGTGGAGTTGATGGTTTTTTAGACATTTCTTGTTTTTGGTTTCAGCTTTGAAATACATACTTTTCTCATATGGAATTTGTCAACTCCTGCCCATACAAACAAAGGAACTTCAGTCACATAGCAACCAGCTTTTGACTATCACTTTAAGCTACGGTACTCTCTTATTTGCCTACTACTTACAAAGAAGCAAGTAATAAGACTATTTCTGCTAATTTTTTCTCGATTGGATGAAGTAAATATTAGCATAAGCTTGTTAACAATAATTTGTTGCAGAGATATAGAGAAAGTCATGTGAATGGAACACATCAGATTTTCTCAGTTATTACATACATACCCACTTATTTTATTATTACTATCAATATTATCGCCAGTATATCTTACAGAATATTTTAGTCATCGTTTAATTTGTCGGAATATGAGCTTTTTTCGTGTTACATTACAATATGCCGCCTGTGTTTCTGGCGCGAATGGCGGAGGGCTACATTATAACGGTGCGCTGGTGGCTTGGGTTTTGTTTTGACAAGGATCAACTTAAGGGTGAATAGGCTTTAGTGTGTTAATCCGCCTCCGTTTAGTGCATGGCCAGACAGAAAACATTTCCCCTTCAACCATTCACTGGCGTTTAAGTGAACAGTTCGACCCTCGATTCAATGGCAGGTTTCATGCGAAACAAACTTTTTTTTCTGTTAAATGTCATAAGTCTTATTCACTTATTTTGGGCTTCCGATGTAATATTAAAGGACACTTTGAAAAAGACCATCATACTTATTATGGTAAATATTTATATAGGGTATTCAATCAGTAACAGCACTTGAATTTGAAGTAATTTTGCCTGCTAAGGCGCTCACCACGTTCTTCAAATGCAACTGGTTATCTTGCAAAATTCAATAGATATTAAATATTCTCAGAAAAAGTCTGAGGTTTATTTAAATCTGTTCCCAATGAAAACATTCCCAAATTGCAAACTTTTTCTGGAAAGCATATATCAATATTTGGTTCTACATATATTTCTGGAAAGCTGTTCTCGAAAATGAAGCAAATAAAATGCAAATATTGTAGTAAGGAAAAGAGGGCATGAGCATTTGGTCTACCCCTTAAGACTCTGTTGTTCATCCCTGTCGCCAAGCATTGATGAACTGGTTACAAGAAAAATGCCAACCGAGTCACTAACAAGAATGGTTTTCAAGAAGTTTTTTTTTTTTTTTTTTATTTAGTATCTATACCATCCGGTATGTAATTAACGTGCCCCCATAGAACGTCAGCCTGCACAAAGAAATGGGTGGGGGTAAATATACCCTCCCCTCTAGCCGCTGTAGGTTGGGCACCTAAGCTAAGAATCTGACGTGTTCCATTCACATCACTTTATCTACATCTTTGCAATAATGTATTCTTAGAAAGCTTATACTACTATTTACTTCATGCTAATCGAGAAAAAAATAGCAGAAATAGTCTTATTACTTGCTTCCTTGTAAGTAGAAGCGAAATAAGGGAATACCATAGGTTAAAATGATAGTCAAAAGCTGGTTGCTGTGTGACTGAAGCTCCTTTGTTTATATGGAATGGAGTTGAAAAATTCCGTATAAGAAAAGAGTAAGTTTTTAAACATGAAACTAAAAATAAGGAATATATCAAAAACCACCAACTCCACGGAAAAAATGTATATAAAATAAATTGTTTGTTTTAACTTGCTCACTTTTCTGTGTGGTAATTTTTCGCCCATCTCTTACGATTTATTACTTATGTAAAATTCCGTAAACTTCGTACAGAATAAAGTAGTCCTCAGAGGTTATTCTCAGAAAAGTCAAGATAAACATTTTATTTGTCAGGTAAATATCGTTTATTTTAATCAAAATCGTTACAGCCGTTTTGAGAAAATCCAAATTTTTTAAAAAAGTTCCATATAAAGGGTAGTTTTGGGTGGGGGGAATTTTTATCGAAATCTTTGTGTCACATTCTTGGAAAATACTAAACTTGAATACTAGGTTTGGAATTTTAACGACTTTTCGTTTTTAAGTTATCGTTTTCACAGACACACGAACACACACACGCACACACACACACATGTATGGATGTTTTTCTGAAAATGCTATTTTGGATACAGGAGACCCTAAAACATATATTTCCGGTGAAGTCTCGGTATCGAATTTTTGGGTGGAGTGAAGCTTCTGTATACACTATTTACACAGAAGAGAAATTACAAAGATTATACGCACGTGGAAGCAAGAATACCAACAGTCTGTAAATGCAAGTTTCGGGGCAACCACACTGTCCTAAGTTGTTCTTTTATTGCAGACAGTATTTACACGTAAGCATTGTGCGTTTACGATTATTTTAGTTCCTTAACTTTACGTTTTTTATTTAATTATTTGCATTCTACTGAGTGCTGCAGGCAGTATTCCCATTTGGAGAACCATTATCGCTTTTGTTGCTCCATTTCTCCTGGGAAAGTGTATGGGTTTTACATTATCCGCGGTGCAAAGTTTTAAGCCCCTAACACGGTCGTTAAATTTCATGTTCTGCAGTTTCAGCTTTTATCAGCAGTTTGCGGTTAATATAGAGTCACTGTGGGGGTTTTCGGTGTTCATCACATCATCCGTTAATTATGCATTTCAGTATGATTAGGCGCTGAAATTAGAAAGAAGTAAATTAATGAACAAGAATCGTTAAATGTGTAATATTCATTTATTACATTACGTCTCAATACTTCGGCCTAGACGCATCCTAGAGAAAGATCTCTTTTTTCTTCTACGTCTTCTATCTCAGAGTGGTTAGATCTGGAGTCGCAAATTTATATATTATTACTACTAATTAAGAATGTTTTGGCAGCAATAATTCTACGAATTTATTTATATTAAATTTACACTTTAAAACAGATGACTTTCTAAGCATTTAAGAAAAGGTAAACGGTAAATTTGAAAATTATTTTAAACTTAATTCGTTTGTTTGTTGTCGCATAGGACTTACAAGCGGATGCCTAATCGGAATTACAAAGATAAATTTAATATAAAATATTTTACAACCATCTCTCCTGTGATGGACAGAATACTTGAAAAGCTTTTAAATTGCAATAAATTTCTAATTATACAGTGGATAGCTTCTGAATAGCAATCAATTTGGTTTTGCATCGAATAAGTCTACAGAAGATGCTGTACTATCTGTTATATTGTGGACTTAAAAAGTTTATAGAAGGAAAGAAATAAGGATTTTAATATCATTAAATATTACAGATGTTTTTGTCCATGCATGGTGACTCAAAATTCTGATGTAGTTAAAAGGAGAGAAATGTCCAAGAAATATAGAGTTAGTTCATAATCTTAGCGTTCGACTACAAATCGGCAGCACTTATGAAATGAAATGGCATGTTATTTATGGACGCTCTTTAACTCCTGTGGTTCTCGGCGTCCCATTCTAAATTAGGCGTGAAAGACCGCTTAATTTTGCTCAGAGGCCTCTCTGTCAGGCTTGAGGTTCTTTTACGTGCCGTAAATCTACGACGGCTTTACTACCTTCTCGAAGGAAACCATACTAAGGATTTTTACGCCCGAAAAAAGCCATTGTCCTCCGCCGGGTTTGAACCCGCGACCTTGGTTATATGAAGTTAGCATTGTAGCCATTACACCAGGAGATCGACTGTTCCTTATACATTCATATATAAAGCTAAAAGTGTGTAGAATTTTACTTTTAATGTGAACATAATATTAAACGATCTATATAAGAGGGGTATTGATAATAAATTCCATTTTAACCTGGCTACTACTAAAAATCTGATGTGTTCCATTCACATAACTTTCTCTGCATCTCTGCAACAAATTATTGTTAAAAAGCTTATGACCCTATTTACTTCATGCTAATCTAGAAAAAAATTAGCAGAAATAGACTTATTACTTGCTTCCTTGTAAGTGGAAGTGAAATAAGGGAGAAGCATAGGTTAAAGTAATAGTCAAAAGCTGGCTGCTATGTGACTGAAGTTCCTTTGTTTGTATGGACAGGAGTTGACAAATTCCTGTATGAGAAAAGTATAAGTTTTTTAAAGGTGAATTCAAAAATAAGGAATAACTCAAAAGCGATCAACTCCATGAAAAAATGTATATAACAGAAATGGTATGTTTTAATGTGCTCTTCTTTTTTGTGGGGCAAGGCTTCGTCCATCTCCTACGGTTTAGCAGTTATGCAAAATTCTGTAAAATTATTCCAGAACAAAGTAGTCTTCAGAGGCTATCCCGGAAAATTCAAGATATACATTTTATTTGTCAGGTAAATATGTTTAATAAGCCATATTTTAATCAAAATCGTTAGAGCCATTTTTGAGAAAATCTAAGTTTTCGAAATTTTTTTCCATGTAAAGGGTAGTTTGGGGTGGGGAGATTTTCTTGAAAATCTTTGTGTCACATCCTTGGAAGATACCAAACCTAAATACCCAGTTTGGTATTTTACCGACTTTTCGTTCTGGAATTATCGTGTTTTATCGTGTTCACAGCACACGGACACTCAGGGATCTTTTTCTGATCTTTTTAGTTACAGGGAACCATAAAATATATATTTCTGGTGAAATCTAGGTATTGAATGTTTGGGTGGAATAAATACATTTTCTATACACTAAGTACATAGTTGTGTAGAGAAAGTAAAAATGCCAGTAACACACACGAATTGCTGATTATACGTCTTATTTAAGAGTTATCTTGGCTAAAAAATTACATTTACACTCCACTTTGATAATATTGCAGGAAAATCAAAAAGCTACTTAATAAGCTGGTTTTTATCTCACGAGTTTTATACGACCTCAAAAATCAAGACAAATACACAACGTAGCAAAAAATAGTTTTTCTTGTTTAAGTGAATTTTATGCTTGTTTTGGATCAATCAGGTCACAACAAAACTAAACTGAGTATTCCTACTTTTTATATGTCCAATAATATAAAATTAATTGGTTACATTTATATTAGCTAAGAACGCTTTATATATGAGATCAATAACCATTCCACTCTACGTTTTACTGTTTCAGATTGACATTGTTGATGAATAATGTCTCTTTCCGTGGTTGTCATCATAAACCAGACAGTTTTTGTTAATGTTTGATATTTACCTGCGATCAAAGGCAGTAAACATGGAACATAGGATACTAACAACTTCTGCTTAGCATCGAGGTCTTATTTTGGAATGACTGTGGGTTACAGCAGGAGTTTAAATATTAATTCATGCTAGTAAAGCTTTTCCTAGATGATTATTGAATTTTTTGTTAAATTCCCTTATTAACTTTATAACTTAACTAAACCTTTAAAAGAAAATTTTTAGACCCAAATAAAGAAATAAAACATTTAAAGATAAAGGTAAAAATCTCCTCCGCGGGACCATGAGAAGAACTGGACATGTTGTATGTGGGTGTTGCAGATCCACTCTTGAGCCTGGTATAGAGGAGAAAACAGGAAATGAAATTTGGTGTACCTAGAATTTGGCGAAAACTAACAGATCAGCTTTCCAAGTGCTATTTCTGTGTTACTGACCGGTCTCATCTTAGCAGGTGTAAGAAAACAAATGTTTAAGCACGTGCAGACTGTCTTAGGCCCATTCCTCCTTCCTCAGTACCCACTGAAAGAGTTTGAATGCACTGATGAATCAAATACCAAAGAGAACGAAGATGCTACACCTCACTACCCCACACAAAATGACTTGATGAGGGAACTAGGACTTACAAAATCCAAAGCAGAAATTCTATCATGGAGACTAAAGCAGTGGAACCTATTGAAGAGTTGCAAGATTCCAGACAGAGGAAACGCTATGATGCTTACAATACTTCACTCTGACAGACAACTTGTGCTTGTCACAATGTGCTAGACCTTTTCTATTAATTTTTTAAAAAAATATGAGTAATCTATCCTGCATTTCACAAATATTTAACTCATTAAACCATAAAAAACATTAAATTTACATCAAGGAATATCTCAAAAACAATCAACTCAACGAGAAAACTGTATATAACATAAATTGTGTGTTTTAAAGTGCTCTGCATTCGTTGTGTGGTAAGTTTTTAACCATCTCTTACGGTTTAGCAGTTATGCAAAATGCCGTAAAACTGACCAGAATAAAATAGTCTTCAGAGGCTATTCCCAGAAAATTCAAAATATACATTTTATTTGTGAGGTAAATATCTTTAATATACGATATTTTAATCAAAATCGTTAGAGCCATTTTTAGAGAATCAAAATTTTCGAAAAAAGTTCCATGTAAAGGGTAGTTTGAGGTGGGAGGATTTTTCTCAAAATCTTCGTGTCGCATCTCTGGAAGATACTAAACTGAAATACCAAATTTGGTATTTTACCGACTTTTCGTTTTTGGGTTATCGTGTTCATAGACACATGGACACACTGATACACACACACATGGATCTTTTTCTGAAAATACTTTTTTTTGGGTACAGGGGACCCTAAAACACATATTTCCGGTGAAATCTCGGTATCGAATTTTTGGGTGGAGTGCAATACCTTATACCTATACTTAGTACGTATAGAGAAAGTAACAGAACTTAATATATCACTTTTAAATTAAAAGATGTGGAACAGTTGTGTCGCCAGCGAATTGTAGAATTTGGCAGGCCAGAATGGGAAACTGTATGTCGACATGTTGAGAATTGAAAATCATTAGAAATAATTGTAGAAAATCAAAAAGAATTCTAATCCAGGACAATTGTGCAGAACGTAGCGATAGCGTTGATGACAATGACGTGAGCGAAAACTAAAAGCTGTCAGGTGTGGAAGAATTGGAGGCAGACGATTGACATTGTTTATATAGTAGACAATTTGTATAGATGTTTTATAGATATGAATATATGAATATATATATATATATATATATATATATATATATATATATATATATATATGAAAACACATGTTTGTCAGTGCAGCGCCGTATAGTGCAGGTGCATAGGAGGTGACAGATATTTGACATTGACTGTGACACGCACTCTTCCAGCATGCATGAATCGACTGGTGAACTGCTTATCTGAAAGTACAACTCGCTTCCTAGCTCTCATTAAGATTTTCACCTGTCTAGATCTGTTGCGCCAGTTATACTGAGATGCTCCACTGCTGTCTGTTTTGCTCTAGGAAGACTCCCGAACATTCAAGTTGCATGGTAGTCGCAGCTCTCTGCCAAAGACCAAACTGGTCGGTGTCAACCCGTGGTGTCGTGGGTTGAAGAGCGGTAGACTAGAGAGAAACGTGACATCCTCACATCCCGGTCTCTTTGGTGATAACCTACAACCTTGCCCAGATGTTCTTCTAGGGTCTTAAGGTAACGCTCAACTACGCTGTTGATTGAAGAATAGTCGTGCGTGTCTTGCACACTTTGAGTTGCTCCATTGTTTTTCTCAAGAGATTGGACCCAAAATTGGTGGTCTGATCACTGTAAAGCTCCATTTGTATCCCACAGCAGTTCCTCTAAAAGTCAGTCTATGGTATTGGCTTCTTGTTTAGGGATGGCGTACGCTTCCAGCCACATGCAGAAGTAATCCATGGCTACCGACAGATACCTATTGCCCCTGTCGTCCGTGTCTTGTGCACTTCGAGTCGTTCCAGTGTTTCTCTCAAGAGAGGTTGGACTCAAAATAGGTGGTCTGATCACTGTATAGTTCCATTCGTACCCCCAAAATCACAAAACAGTTCCTCTACGAGTCAATTCAATGGTTTTGGCCTCTGTTAAGGGATGACGTACGATTCCAGCCACTTGGTGAAATAATCCACAGCTATCGACCGATACCTATTGCCCCTGTCGGACACCTTGCTAGGTCGATAGCTATGCATTCGAAGGGCACTCCCACGTCATACTCCTGCATGCGATCCCGGCTCCTGGTATGTGGGCTTGCGACTTGCTACACATACATGACACTGGCGGCACCATCTCTCAACATTTGCACGTACGTAGTCTAAACCAGTTGTTGGTTCAGTTGTTTCCAAATATCCTCCCGAAGTCCCAACATGTACTTTGTACCGGAGTATCTTTGTTACAAATCTCTTTGTTTTTGTTCCGTTATTGAAAGCTTTTCATTAACTATTGAATTTTGCCTTGTGACGTCAGACCCCTTCTGCCTTGTGGTCAGGGTTGGATTTTCAGATGGTCGAATGAAGGGTCGTTTGCGGGTGTGTGGGCAAAACAGCTAAAGGTTGCAATCCGGGTCTCCTGCTATTAGTTTAATTCAAAGTGAGTATTCGTTTTTTAGCAATTCCGGAGCAGCGAAAATTATTTCTAGTTTATCCCTATATAAAATAAATTGTCAGCCAACATTAGTATTGTTATTATTGGTCTGAAGTTTCATTCAGAAAGGTTTTTCTTTTTAATTTGTTAACTAGGACAATTTCTATATCCGCTATACCGGAAATTAGAAGTTATTAAATATTTGAGAGTTGAAATTCAATTAATTTCTTAGTAACCTTTACGGGCATCTTTTCCTTTGTATTTAGCCTTGAGCGACGATCCACTTATGTGCCTTTTGGGTAAAGTGGAGACAGACACGGTTCAAGTTCCTCCAAGACTTTCGCGATCTTACTCCGAGGGAGGATCAGCTGTTCTCTCTGGATCTTCCCATCAGGTGATTCCCATACCCTGAACTGAACCCCGTCCTTGATCTTCAGTGAGTCCCATTTGGCCCAGTAGGACTTGCATGCAGTACTTCTTGGTGTGATGTTCTCCCAGTTCGGCCTAGTCACTGCCTCTACTTCTCCCAGGAGTGCCGCTAATTAGCGTCCGCCAGATGCTATTCCTTCAGCTGCGGGCACCGCTGAAATAACATGGACAACTGCGGCGCCCTCCTTCGCTTCAACCTTAGCAGTGGCTGCACAGCGTCGTCTGCACATCAGCCCACATTCATTTGCGATGTTCTGTCGTTTCCTGTCAAACAACTCTTACATGCAACTGAGCCAGGTGGCTCAGGCGTTTTGTCTGGGACCGGTATCTGGGAGATCATGAAATTCGTTCCCCGCAGCCGAAAAATAGGGATTTCGGGGTGTTTTCCCGGGTCACTAGGTGAATGCTGGAAAGGATGCTTTATTCTCCGGACCTTCCTGTCCATTTCATTTGAATTTCATTTCATCCCAACCTGTCGACGAGGACCACGGTACAGGCACCATTTTGTGAAAGTGATTGCGTTCTGGAAAAACAGTTCTCGGTGGCGGGTAGCACTGATGATTGCATGCAGACTCAGGTTGTCTATCTGTACTGGGCTATGGGCTCCTAGCGCTCCCAGTGTCGAGATGGAGAACTGTTTGAGAAGTGGTAGTGATCCTTCACGGCGGCTTCCTTCCTGTCCGGATGTCGGCCGACCTCTAAAATTACTCATCTCATTCTTCCTCCAGGGGTCTGACGCACAATAATCCCATAGCTGTAGCGTGGAATACCCTTCCATAACGTATACACACACGCACACACTAAAACATACACTCTCTCTCTCTCTCTCTCTCTCTCTCTCTCTCTCTCTCTCTCTTACATGCAAAGATGTTCGCTATTTGTTATTTTCTCAACATTTACTAATCATATTGAATAAAATATGATATATATATATATATATATATATATATAGATATTTATATGTCCAATAGATTGCATCTCTTGGATTTTCTGCGAAACCCTTTTATTACGAGTGAACTTGTATAATCTTGTAAACAGCTAAACAAAGAGGGAAACAAAGCTTCCTACACGAAAAATGAGTCTGTATTTAAATATACAGTAAATATTTTTATACATTTTTACAATATTTATAAACAAAAAAATACGTTCTACTGAAGCCTTAAGTCTTGTAAGGTCTTGAAATAAAGTAAGTCAAATCAATTACTCTCATGCACGGCAGATGATGATAGTGGTCGATTCATTTCAATAATTCAGTTATACTAGTATCCCACAGATGGCATTACCCTGCCGAACATTCCCGAGACTACTCGCTTCCTCACGAACATTCCCGAGACTTCGACAGATGAATATATAAAAGTGTATGCCGCTTGGCGCTTTCAGAGAAAAGCGGATAGATACCGTGGTGATTTGCCCCCGCCCGAGTACACTCGGGCGACTAGTTCCTGCTCCTGGCTCCTGGCTGGCGCTTTCAGTTGTCTTCCTCGCGTTGATTCACAGTGTTTAGTTATGGATAAGTTCATTGTTAAACGTAAACGCCAGGACAGTGAAAGTGAACAGTCGGTTCCTACTACTTGCTTTAAGAAGCTAAATCTTACAGTTTCTCCCGGACCGTCGAATTCACCACATAAAGAAGACAAACGAAAGAAAAGAACATACCAGGACAGTTACTTAGCATATGGATTTAAGTGGAATAACAACGAGGAAAACCCTATCCCTGTGTGTTTAGTTTGTGGCGAAACACTTAGCAACGAGGCCATGGTACCTAGCAAACTGAAGCGGCATCTTACAACAAAGCATCCTAGTGTGTCACAGAAAAGTGTAATGTATTTTTCACATATATTAGAAGGGGAGAAGAAAATAGCTGTGCGAATGGTAAAGAGAATGACCATAGGTGATACTGCTCTTGAAGCCTCATTTAAAGTAGTAGAACTGATGCTAAAAAAAAAAGAAACCTCATACTCTTGGAGAGGAAACCATTGGCCCTGCATGTCAAATTATAGTCTCAGCAATACTTGGCGAAGGAGCAGCTAATCAAATTTCGAAAGTTCCTCTGTCCAACAACACAATCAGCCGCAGGATATCTGAAATGTCATGCAATATCAACGAACAAGTCACGGAGAAAATAAAAACTTATAGAACATTTGCTTTGCAAGTAGATGAGAGTCTGAATATTGGTGACAAACCGCAACTCCTTGGTTTTATCAGATATATTGATGAAAAAGATATTAGTGAACAGTTTCTGTTCTGTAGACCGCTGGAGACTACAACCACAGGCCATGATATTTTCGTTTCTATTAATTCCTATCTCAATGACCATGATCTTTCATGGAAAGACTGTTGTGGTATATATACAGATGGTGCACCATCTATGTCTGGGAAAATTAAAGGTTTTACTGCCAGAGCTCTCAATGAAAATCCATCCATTATTATAACTCACTGTTTTCTGCATAGAGAGGCATTAGTCGTGAAAGCGTGTAATGAAGATTTTGCTGAAGTGTTTAACCAAGTTGTGAAAATGGTGAACTATATGAAGTCTCGACCTTTAAAGTGCAGAATTTTTGAACAGTTATGTCGCGCAACGGATGCAACTCATACCTCTTTGTTACTTCACACAGAAGTAAGGTGGTTGTCGCGGGGTCGTGTATTGAACCGGCTTCTCGAACTTAAAGAACAGCTACAAACTTTTTTTAAGGATGAAAATCAAGACACATTTCATGAGCTCTTACTAAGTTTTAGTGTTTTGAACTGTCGTATCTGGCAGATATTTTTCATAAGCTGAATGAACTGAATGTTTCGATGCAGGGTCGACATGAAACAATAATCTCCTCAACCAATAAAATGAAAGGTTTTAAAAGAAAACTTAGTTCTTGGAAGTCTACAGTTCAAAAAGGAGATTTGTCGAACTTTCCATCTCTTCTTAATGTGGCAAGAGATAAAGATCTGGGTAAACTGAAAGACCGCATTTGTGATCACTTATCAAGATTGCAAGATGCAATAGATGCGTACTTTCCAACTATTTCCACTACGAATCTCGACTGGGTTGTCTCACTATTTGATTTCGTAGATAGTGCAGAGGAAATAGATTTCACTGTTTGCGAACGAGATGAATTTATTGATCTTTGCGCTGATTCCACACTCAAAGGTAAGTTCACCAAGAGTGAGGCGTCGGTGGCTAGTTTTTGGCTTCAACGGAGAGAGGAGTACCCTAACCTAATGAAGAAAGCAATTAACGCACTTTTGCCCTTTTCAACATCCTATCTATGCGAGCAAGCCTTCTCTGCTATGGTGACAATAGAATGCAAAGCAAGAAATAGACTGAATAACCTTGAGGATGATTTGCGTGTTTCACTGTCAACTGTAAGACCCGACATCACATATCTGTGCTCTAAGCATCAATCACGTTATTATTATATAATATTTCAATAAATTAACATACTAAGCTTAATTTTCTTTTAATTCAAGGAAGGGTGCCCCTGGTGTTTAGTGTTATTCCCAAGGGTGCCGTGAACTTCAAAAGGTTGGGAAACACTGCTCTAAACACTCAACTCACACTCTGGAGACACCAAAGCAATTTTGAGACCCACGCGCCAATAATGCAATTTCCAGAAAGGGAAAACGCGACAATTGGGCAGAGTGCAATATTGACAGCAAAGTCATTCAAACTGTACGGCGCAGGTAGAAATAATGCGGCACATATAGAACCACACGGGGCACTAGCACGAGTCTCCGAAAAGTCTGAAATTGTTCATATTATAGGACCTGATATTTTGAGTACACCTTAAGTGGTCTTGAATAATGAAAGGCGCAACAGATCTGGACATGTGAGAATCTTAATGAGAGCTAGGAAGCGAGTTGTACTTTCAGATAAGCAGTTCACCAGTCGATTCATGCATGCTGGAAGAGTGCCTGTCACAGTCAATGTCATTTGTATATTTATATCAACAACATCTCTACGCCCGCCGTGGTAGTGTGGTGTTAGTGTGTCTGCTTCATATTCAAAAGGTCGTGAGTTCGAATCTCGCTTAGAATGAGTTACCCGGATAAGGTTATTTTTCGGGGGTTTCTCTTTTCCTTTTAAGCTCCGTGGACCCCGAGGTCATTTGAGCATCATTTCGCCAATTTTATTCATCGTCCGATACGATCAACCAGGTTAAAAGACGTTAAACATAACAAAAAAAAAATCTATACAAATGGCCTACTATATAAACAATATCAATCGTCTGCCTCCAATTCTTCCACACCTGACAGTCGTTCGTCTTCGTTCACGTCATTGTCATCATCAACGCTATCGCTACTTCAGCACCATTATCCTGGATTAGAATTCTTTCTATTTAATTTCCTACAATTCTTTCTAATGATTTTCAATGTTTGCAACATGTTGACATACATTTTCCCTTTCTGACCTGCCAATTTCTGCAATTAGCTGGCGACACAACTGTTTCACATCTTTTAATTTAAAAGTGATATATTAAGCATTATTTTTTTCCTTTCTTATCATTGAGAACCCTGGAAACGGAACTCAGTGAAATATCAGTTGCCTTGGCTACTCTTTCATTCACTTTCTACAGGCTTTTGAAGAACTCGAGGAGCATACATTTTCTTCCTTCATCTCTGCCTCTTGTTTCATAAAGTAAGGGACATTTACAATTATTTCTCTGCTCTGACTGAGTAATACCTTGCCACTTAACTTTGAAAAATAAGGAGTCATGGTTAAAAAAATAAAATAAATAAAATGAACACTATTTACTGCCCACTTTGAATACAAAACATATGCAGAACACTTTCGATACAGACTGTACAAAGTTTAATCGCTGTGACTTTCGGTAAGCAAAGTATCATATCATAAATTCCGATAAGCTTGGCTCGGAGCTGGGTTGGCGGTCAGGGTCACGATTCCAGAAGTTTTGCGCCGGTAATATTTTCCGGGCCGTGGTCCATTGGGGCTCTTGAAGTTCCCAACATTTCGCTAAGGGCTGCACTTGGCATTTTCACAAGTGATCCGGTGGCTGGCCAGAGCGCGAATGAATTTTTGCGTGGTGTGCGAGATCTGGTAGACTCATGGTGAGCCTACTCTGGTAAGGGGTTAATCACAGGAATGGGGTGGATGATTAAGGTTTGGTAATTTCAGGTTTTGAGTGATGATGTTAAGGAGGTAACGCTAGATAGGCTCCTTGAACGGTGGAGTTTTGTTTTCTGTTGTTTTTTTTTTTTTTTCGGAGCAGCATCATTTTTCCTCTGCTTTGCTGGTGTTTAATTTGTTGAAAATTATTTTTATTGGAGAATTTTGATTGACCACTCCCAGTGGTGGGAATGGGGAGTACTTGGTTCAGCTGATTTGCTGTTGGCTGGTTTGAAGCCGTTGTTACCGGGGGTGTCCGCAAGCCATGCGGGGAATCCGATACCGCCTGAATCGGTGATCAGTAGGTGACTACTCCCCCAGCGATCTGACAAGTGCGTTCTCATGTTCGCCCAATCTGGCGTAGAATTTCTGAACCCGGCGTCTATTTACATCATTTTGCGGTGGAGAGCGCGCTTTTATAGATACTTCTCATAAGTAATGTCGTTTTTTAAGAAAAACAATTATTTGAAATGTATTCTGACAAGCAATTAACTAATCTTCAAAGTACAGACCATTAGATTCTATGGTCTTGAGCCATCTTTCTGCGAGGTTTGTTGTCCCACGATGGACAACAAAATCTCTGGTTTTTTATGCAAGAATTCGGTGAGACCCACCTGCACTGCTTCACTGCTGTCAAAATTTCTTCCACGTAGAAAATGGGCCGTGGATCGAAAAAGATAATAACCTGATGATGCGAGATCTAGGCTGTATGCTGGGTAAGACAGCAGTTCGATTCCTCCCAATTCCTGAATTTTTTCCATGGCTGTTTGTTCAGTATAGGGGTCTTGCATTTTCCTATTGCAATAGAACTCTTTCGGTCTCAAAATTTCATAAACTCGTTCCAGTTGTTGAGAATAAAGATCTGCATCAATCGCTCGCCCGTTTAGAACAAACTCCCAAGAAATCACATCTTCAAAATTCCACCAGACATACAATATTACTTTGGGAACGAACCGATTTTTTTAACGATGACTGGCAGGTTGGGGATCAAGACACTATTTCGAGGCACCAGGGTTTCAGAAATATACCCATTTTTCGTCACAAGTGACAGTTTTTCTGACAAATCTATCATCCATGGGATTGCGGATAAGCTGACGACAGATATCCACTCTACGTTGAGCCTGTTGAGGTGTCAGTTCATGAGGTACAGACCTACAGCTTCTGTATGATTTTCCAAGTGTCTTAATGTGGCGATGTATGGGATCTTTTGATGCACCAAGTTCTTCTGAAATCCGACGGGTACTTTCTTGCGGATTTTCTCGCAAAACTTGGCGAGTACCCTCAATATTCCATACTTTAGATCTTCCACAACGTGGTAAATCTTTAGTGTTTTCGTCTCCATTGTTGAAACGTTGGAACCATCGTTGTGCCACACGCTCACTAACGACACCTTCTTCTTCCACTTCACATATTCTTTGAGCTGCGGCAGCGGCTTTATAATCTTGTTTCATGTAGTGCTTTAGAAGGTCTCCAAGTTCAAACTTTGTTATCTCATGTTGTGATTGTTTATTAACAACGGAAGACTGATACATGCTCGCAATGTACGCAACACGAGCCATGGCATCCTGTAAATAGCATTGCCAAACCAAAGAAACCCAATAATTTTCAAAACACCAAAATCAAAAGACCGACTTTACTTATGAGACAACCTAATATATATTTGACCGGTGCGCGGAGCCTGTTGCACTCTGTGCTGTGATTGGCCCTCGTGCATTGATGGTCTGTCTTTTGTTTTGCTTTTGTTTCTGCCATTTCCAACACTGGTATCCAGGCCTTGTTTAGACGCGTAGCTTCTTCGTTTCGATTAAAGCTATTTTTATGTTTGTATATTTCTATTGCCTCCCTATGTAAGAGGGCATGGTAGCTGACGGAAGAAACAGAATTGTGATGCCTTTATAACTTATGTCATGTCCAAATAATAAAGAGTGTTCTACTACTGCAGATTTTTCCATTTGTCCTAGTCCACTGTGTTGTCTATATTATTTTAATGGTGTTGCCACACTGTGCATGGTAGTGCCGATGTAAACCTGGCCACAGCTACTAGGAATTTTGTAAACACCAGCGGATGAGTGACCATCGTGTTTAACTTTAGCCGCCTAGAATACTTGGTGTCAGTTTATACTTGCATGGTCAGAATAGAATCAAAATATAGGAAATTTAATGAATTAAGAAACATTGTTTGATCTAATAAGCTCCTTCTTCTGAAACACATTCATTTTGATTTCGTAGTTACCAATAATTAAACAAGCAGGTCTGTCTGTCTAAGTGTGTGTCTGTCTGTGGGCAGCATAGCTCAAAAACGAAAAGACCGTTAAATACCAAACTTGGTATTTAAGTTTGCTATCTTTCAAGGATGCGATATGAAGATTTTCAAGAATATCCCCCCACCCCAAACTAGCTTAAACATGGAAAATTTTTCGAAAATGTTGTTTTTCTTACAATTTTGATTAAAATACCACATATTAAAGCCATTTCTATCAAAAATAAAATGTATGTCTTCAATTTTCTGGGAATAACCTCTGAAGACTACTTTATTCTCATTAAATTTTACGTAATTTTGCATAACTGCTAAACCGTAAGAGATAGACAAAAACTTACCCAAAAAAATATAGATCACGTTAAAACACAAAATTTATAATACATACATTTTTTCGTGCAGTTGATCGTTTGTGAGATATTCCTTGTTTTTTGGTTTCAGCTTTGAAAAACTTATACAGGAGTTTGCAACCTATGGTACTCCCTTATTTCGCTTCTACTTACAAGGAAGCAAGTAATAAGACTATTTCTGCTATTTTTATCTCGATTAGCATGAAGCAAATAGAAGCATGAACTTTTTAACAATAATTTGTTGTAAAGATGCAGAGAAACTCGTGTAAATGGAAAACATCAGACTTTTTCTTAATACACCTTGCGTGATCAGGTTAGAATCAAAATATCGGAAATTAAATGGGTAACAAAAATTGTTTGATCTAATAAGCCTTTTCTTTTGAAACATCTATTTTGATTTCATAGTTACCAAGAATTAAACAAGGAGTAAGAGTTTTTCACAGTCTATTCTCAGCAGATTTAAGATGGTCTCACTGTGATGTAATAATATTAATCAAAATCGATAGCAAATTGTATATAATTTCCTGAAAATCCTGTCTGTCATATCTTGTAAGGTACTGGATTTAAACACCAAGTTGATGTCTATGTGACATTTTGTTTTGGGTAGTGTTTAGCGCCCGCTTTTACTACTTGTGGCACCACAGGCGATGACACTGTGACATATGGAATGAAGATGGAGCACCGGTGGAATGCGATGGAGGGGGAAACCGGAGAACCCGAAGGAAACCCGCCCCTGTTCACCACAAATCTCACATGCGGTCGCTTGGGATCGAACTCGGGACGTCTAGGAGAGAGGCGAGTGGGCTAACCACGGCGCGGCCGTTTTTGAGTTACATGCTGTGTAATTCGATTTGGTGGAATCTAATTATTACGCTCTCTGACACGCATACACACCTGTACACACAAAACATATGCACGATGCTACTCTTCTAAAAATGAACTTGAGTTGGGGCACAGCGGACCTCCAAACAGGCATTTCAGGTAACATATCAACATTGCATGTTTGTTACATACGAAACTTTCTGTGCCTAATGCAGGTAATCGGTAGAAAGAGAGAGAGAGAGAGAGAGAGAGAGAGAGAGAGAGAGAGAGAGAGAGAGAGAGTAAATCAATAGTGATACATAATTTATATTTTAAGGATACGCATCTGCGAAAAATCTAAAATCTACAATTTTGCTTGGATTGATGTGAAACTTTAAAACAGCAATTGCAGTATTAAGAATAGTTTACCTGCTAATTTTCAGACTTTTGTTCAAAATAGTTCCTGTGATATTAACATATTTTTAGTATTTTATTGTCATTTAATTAAATCATTGCACACGATGCAATTTCAGTTACAGAAATATAACAATTTGAAATTATACTGATGAATACAGTAATAGTAAATTGAGGAAATGAAATTTTAACTGACTATTGGTTTAGGAGGAAAAAACATTTAATTGTCATTTTATTAATTTTTGCTTTCTCTATACGAACTATGCACACTCCACCAAAAAATTCGATATCAAGATTTCACCGGAAATGTATGTTTTAGGGTCCCCTTTATCTAAAAAGTATTTTCAGAAAAAGGTGAGTGTGTGTGTCCGTGTGTCCTTGTGTCCGTGTGTCAGTGTGTCAAAAACGAAAAGTCGGTAAAATACCAAACTTGGTATTTAAGTTTAGAATGTTCCAGGGTTGCGACACGAAGATTTTGAGAAAACTCCCCCTACCCCAAACTACCCTTTACATGGAACTTTTTTCGAATATTTTGATTTTCTAAAAAATGGCTCTAACGATTTTGATTAAAATATCGTATATTAAAGATATTAACCCAACAAATAGAATGTATATTTTGAATTTTCTGGGCATAGCCTCTGAAGACTACTTTATTCTGAGTGAATTTTCCGGAATTTTTATAACTCCTAAACCGTAAGAGATAGACAAAAATTTACCGCACAAAAATGTAGAGCACATTAAAACACACAATTTATGTTGTATACATTTTTTTCTTGGAGTTGATCGTTTTTTAGATATTCCTTGTTTTTGTTTTCAGGGTCGAAACTTTTCTTATACAGGAATTTATCAACTCATGTCCAAACAAACAAAGGAATTTCAGTCACATAGTAACTAGCTTTTGACTATCACTTTAATCTATGCTCTCCCTTATTTTCTTTCTACTTATAAGGAAGAAGCTAATAAGACTATTTCTGCTAATTTTTCTAGATTAACATGAAGTAAATGGAAGCATAAGCTTTTTAAGAATAATTTGTTGCAGGGATATAGAGAAAGTCATGTGAATGGTACACATCAGATTTTTTATTTTTGCTATTGAATATGAAGTTTATTATTTGATTACATACGCATTGGTGATAGAAATAAATCATCTGATTAATTTTCTTTTGCACTATACTTATCCAAGGATAAAAATGTTCAAACATCTGTTTCGAAAACTGCATCGTGTGGAACAATTTAAAGTTTTGAAAACGCTGAAAAAGAGAAACACGTGAAAATAGTTTTTAATGTTTAACAAACAATTTAATAGTGTTTTTTTCTGTAAGTCTTTGAATTTCACAGTCTCCTGCAGACATTTTTAAACTAATAATGTCTTTAAGACCAAATTTTATTGGTCAAAACTAAATTTGGGATTTTAACCAATTTTTCACCATAGCAACAAGAAATTGAACTACAACCATTACATTAATTAGATAAAAAGAAGGTTTTTCTTATTTTTTGCACTTTTTGATCAATGTTCACAGATGGGTATCCTTAAGCTTCAAATCTCGACATTTTTGTCCCTTGCTTTCGACTAAAATTTATTGCCATTTTGATACATAGTTAACACGATATTATATTTTAGTTTAATACACAATTTTAAATGCGTTTTACTGCTATTATCATTGTATTACAAATAGGCTGCAAGCAAGTATTACCAGGTGCTTTGAGATCTATAACTTTGAACAGCATTTATCTTGCCAGTCACATAGCTATGGCAAACAAACAAAATCCAATATCGGCACTTTTGTTCCTTTCTGGACATTTCTTTCCCTTTCATTCCTTCTTTCTCTTCGGCCTGAGGATGCCAGCGGTCTTATTAGCAGCATGCAGCTGCGGGGTTTGGGCAGCAGTTCAAATTCAATAGACGCTTGATGAGGTTATGACCAAGTAGAAAACAAACAATTCTATAAACGTCCGGATATATCTCGACCAAGGAAGATAAATTGTCGTAATCAGCTTCAAATGCTCCGAAGGAAATCAAATCTTGTTGCCCCTTTATGAGGATAGGTTACTGAAAATCCCCATTTAAGTTCTTTCTCAAAATTTCCAAAATTTTATTTACTTATTGCTATTAAGTGGAGTTTTAGTCATTCTTGTTTAAAATAATGTAAGATTTATTTAAATGTTCCCACTCTAAATGACCTAAAATAAATTTAAACGGTTCCGCTGTGCTCCTGAATTTCGGAAAAGTAGACGCGACAACATATTTCGAATCACTATTTACTTTTTTCTTTTTTTTCAATCTACCCCCTAAGAGGTAGCATAACTTCTGCAAACATTTCTTCAGGCTGTCAACAGATGCCACTTAGAAAAAGGATATATAAGCAGTCTTTACATACCACTCCTTGAAACAACTTTTATGAAAAAATCTGATGTGTTCCATTCATATGACTTTCTCTACATCTCTGCAACAAATTATTGTTAAAAAGCTTATGCTTCCATTTACTTCATGCTAATCAGAAAAATTAGCAGAAATAGTCTTATCACGTGCTTCCTTGTAAGTAGAAGCGAAATAGGGGAGTGCCATAGGTTAAAGTGATAGTCAAAAGCTGGCTGATATGTGACTGAAGTTCCTTTTTTAGTATGAACAGCAGTTGACAAATTCCTGTATGAGAAAAGTAACTTTTTCAAAACTGAAAGTAAAAATAAGGAATATCTCAAAAACGATCAAATCCACGAAAAAAATGTATAGAACATAAATTGTGTGTCTTAACAAGCTCTAAATTTTTTGTGTCGTAAGTTTTTGTCCATCTCTTACGGTATAGCAGTTATGCAACATTGAAGAAAATTCATTCAAAATAAAGTGGTCTTCAGAGGCTATTCTCAAGAAATTCAAGATATACACTTTATTTGAAATAGAACTTGCTTTAATGTGTGGCATTTTAATCAAGATTCGTTATAGCCATTTTTTTTAAAAAAAAATTGAAACTTTTCCATGTAAAGGGTAGACTGGGGTAGGGGGATTTTCTTGAAAATCTTCGTGTCGCATGCTTGGAAGATACCAAACTTAAATACAAAGCTTGGTATTTAACGGTCTTTACGTTTTTGAGCTATGCTGCCCACAGACACACCCACACATACATACACACAGACAGACAGATAGACAGACACACACACTGACATTTTCTAAAATCTGATGTGTTCCATTCACATGTCTTTCTCTACTTCTGTGTAACAAATTATTGTTAATAAGCTTATTCTTCTATTTACTTTATGCTAATCGAGAAAAAAATTAGCAGAAATAGTCTTATTACTTGCTTCCTTGTAAGTAGAAGCGAAATATGGGAGTATCACAGGTTAAAGTGAAGTCAAAAGGTTGTTACTAGGTGACTGAAGTTCCTTTGTTTGTATAGACACGAGTTGACAAATTCCTGTATGAGAAAAGTACAAGTTTCTCAAAGCGGAAACCAAAAACAAGGAATATCTAAAAAACGATAAACTCCTCGAAAAAATGTATATAACTTAAAAAGTGTCTTTTAATGTGTTCTACATTTTTTGAGGGGTAAGTTTTTGTCCATTTCTTACGGTTTAGCAGTTATGAAAAATTTCGTAAAATTCATCCAGAATAAAGTAGTCTTCAGAGGCCATTCCCAGAAAATTCAAGATCTACATATTATTTGTCAGGTCAAGATATTTAAGATACGATATTTTGATCAAAATCTTTAGAGCCATTTTCGAGAAAATAAAAATTTTCGAAAAAAGTTCCATGTAAAGGGTAGTTGAGGGTGGGGGGATTTTCTTGAAAATCTTCGTGTCGTATCCTTGGAAAATATCAAGTTTGGTATTTAATGGCCTTTTCGTTTTTGAGCTATGCTGTCCAAAGTCACACAGTCAAACACCCACACACACACACACACGTACCTTTTTCCAAAAATGCTTTTTTTGGATTCAGGGGGACCCAAAACATGTATTTCCGGCGAAATCTCGGTATCGAATTTTTGGGTGCATTACAATCTCTATACACTATGTACATAGTACGTGTAGAGAAAGTAATTAGTGACAGTTGTAATAGTGTTCAGACGTGAATAGTGAATATTGATAAACTGAGTGCTTCCCATATGAAGCAGGAATGTTTTAAATGTTTCTAGTAAGTATTTGTCATATTGAATAATACCTTAACCTTTAAACTCATTTTCTGAATAAATGAAAATGTCTACCCTTTACAATCTTCAAAACAATAAAAGCTATACTAGAAATTACATCGAAAAATTTATATATATATAAAGCTTAAGGAGCAGATTATATTGTAAAATAAAATTTTGAAATTACAGTAGAAATCTTGGTGAATTATGAATTCTTAAAATAAATTTGCCTAGCCTAATATTTTTATGTATTCAACTAAAAAAATTAACTGCATAACTACTAATCATGAAATTCAAGCTTACTTTAAGCCGTAAGTCAGTGAAAATAAAAGTTTTGGAATATTCATTTTTGTTTTTACGAAATCTCATTTTTTTTCTTTCAAAATTTGGATTTATTAAGAAAATTTTGTTCAAATGTTCTGCTATATATATTTTTTTAGTTAAAGTTAGTTTCTTTAACTGTAAAAATATTATGGAGTTCTTATTAACACCGTAGAATTTGCTTCCAAATGCGTAAGCATACCTTAAACTAATATTAATACTCTAAAGAATTTTTTCTTGTAATAAAATTCATGATATACACTTATTACTTTCTCTACACGTACTATGTAAATAGTGTACAGAGAAGGTATTGCACTCCACCCAAAAATTTGATACGAGATTTCACCGGAAATATTTGAATTAGGGTCCGCTTTACCCAGAAAGAGAATTTTCAGAAAAAGGTCCTGGTGTGTGTGTGTTCGTGTGTCTGTGGACACGGTAACTCAAAAAATTGGGTAAAATACCAGGGATGTGACACGAAGATTTTGAGAATAATCCCCCAACCCCAGACTACCCTTTACATGCAAAACATTTCTAAAATTTTCATTTTCTTGAAAATGGCTCTAACAATTTTGATTAAAATACTACAATTGAAAGTTATTTATATGGCAAATAAAATGTATATCCTGAATTTTCTGGGAATAGCCTCTAAAGACCTCTTTATTCTGAATGAATTTTGTTGAATGTTGCGTAACTAGTAAGCCATAATAGATAGGCAAAAACTTACTATACAACAATTGTAGATCACGTTAAAACACACAATTTATGTGCTTTTTTTTCGTAGAGTTGACCATTTCTGACATATTCCATGTTATTTGTATCGGATCTAAACTTTTTCAAACAGAAAGCTGTGAATTCCTCGCCCTGCACAGAAACGGACTTCATCCACATAGCCATCGCTTTAGCCTAGTGTATTCCCTTATTTACCTCTACTTACAAGGAAACAATTAATTAACACAATTTCTGCTAATGTTTATCTCGATTATCATGAAATATATAGATGAATAAGCTTTTTAACATTAATTTGTCTTAGGGATGTAGAGAAGGTAATATGATTGTAACACATCAGACCTTTTTTACTTAGTATTCTACAAATTCTAGAAAATAAAAATCACCCTCTCCAGAGAATAGAAACTGTTAATTATATTATGAAACAAGAATATTATCGACCCTCAACTGGCCAGAAGTATTCTAAAGGTTTAAAAATAAATCAAGGCGTTAGACAAGGGTGTTCACTTTCACCCATATTATTTGATATGTACTACTGTGTCAAGAAAGTTCCGAGAATTTACCAATAAAACACAAAAAATGAATTATTCATCCAATTTTATTTTATCGCCTTCAAAGTAGGCCTCTTCTAAAATTATACACTTATGCCAACGAATAATCCAAGCATCAAAACATTTTTTGTAGGCACTTTTAGGAATCGATGTCAATTGTCTCCGCGAATTTTCCTTTATGTCTTCTATCCACTGAAAACGGGAGCCTCGAAGTGGTAACTTGAGCTTTGGAAAGAGAAAGAAATCAGCAGGAGTCAGATCAGGTGAATACGGTGGCTGTTCGATGAAATTTGTTGAGTTTTTGGCCAGAAATTCGTTCACAATAATAGCCTTGTGAGCTGGTGCGTTATCGTGAGGCAGAATCCATGAGTTGTCGTTCCACAAATCTGGCCCTTTTCGCCATATTTGTTCTCTCAAACGCCGCATAACGCTCAGATAATAGTCTTTATTTACCATCTGACCTTCTGGCAAGAACTCTGAGTGCACGACACCGCGATAATCGAAAAAAACTGTATACATGACCTTCAGTTTTGATCGAGTTTGACGTGCCCTTTTAGGTTTCGGTTTAGTTGGAAGGCGCCATTCGGAAACTTGTTGGCTGGTTTGAGTGTCAAACTCGTAAACCCACGTCTCATCACCAGTTACAATGCGTTTCATAAATGAGGGCTCGTTCTAGCAAGTCTTCAGCAATCCTTACGCGATTGAGTTTTTGTAGAAAATTCAAGTCTTTCGGAACTAACCGAGCTGCAACGCGTGTCATGCCCAAACAATCGTTTAAAATGGTACGAATCTATTCGTGAGACACAGAAAGTTCAGCGGGAATCTCTCTCAGACCTAAATGACGATTTTCAGACACCATTTTCTCACTTAAGCGATGTTCAGTTCAGTTGAAACCGTTGATGGCCGACCAGAGCGAGGCAAATCTTCCACCACATCTCGACCACTTTTGAATGCACTGTAGCACTCATATGCACGTGTTTTTGTTAAAGTCGATTCACCGTAAGCCCTCTGTGACATTTTCAGCGATACAGCACACGAAGTACCGTTTGCAATGCAAAATTTGAAACAGATTCTTCGTTCAATATTTGTATCTATCGTAAAATCGCAAATCACCTTTGAGATGAACAAACAAAATGGCGTACTGTAAACAAACTAGATGACATATGACAGATGACGATCAAACTCCGCGTGGGTATAGAGGAAAGTTGTACCAACTTAGCGACAACAATAATTTTGCATCCCCTTTTAAACAGGATTTTTAAATGATCAATTCCCGGTACTTCCTAGTCGAATGTATGAACAGCATTCCAAAATAATAATAAAAAAAAACTTTTAAATAATAGAGGTTGTTCAATTGATAATAAAGAGTAAGGTTAAATATAATATTACTGTTGGAAGATGACTTACTACTCCCAGCGGAATCTGAAAAAGATCTTCAAATATTAACATATAAGTTCCAAATTTTTGCCAATAGATATTATTGCAAATTTCAATAAGTAAATCAATATAAATGGAGTGTATAAAATTGCCATAGAACATAAAATATAGAACTCATTTCATATTTTCGGTATTTTAATGTGAAATAACCTACCAAGAAAATAAATATATAGAAAAAAAATCTGATCTCCTGCTTATCTTTATTCCATGTGTCATTTGTGAATTCTCCTGCGGTGCCATAGTAATAAAACTAAATAAAACAGTACGTTACCTGACTATTATTGGTTTTGTTTCTATTTTACTTGTTCACACATACTTGGCATTCAAGCTGAGCTTAATTAGCCATTAGGGAGGAAAGAATAACTTTCATAGAACACAAACACAGAAACATCCATTGCCATAGTTGGATTTGAACACGCAGCCCTTTAGCGGCAATACGTCAACGCCATACGCGCTATCAACCTCAACTACTAGGATCAACATATTATTATTATTATTATTATTATTATTATTATTATTACAATGTACGTAGGGATAGAGAAGTATTGTATTTCAATTGAAATTCGAAGTCAGGAATTCACCGGAAATACCTGTTTTAGGGCCCCCTGAGCCCAAAAAAAGCATTTTCAGAAACACGACTGCGTGTGTGTGTGTATGTGTGTCTGTCTTTGTGTGTGTCTGTGGACAGCATAGCTCAGAAACGAAAAGACGGTTATATATGAAACTTGGTATTTAAGTTTGGTATCTTCCAAGGATGCGACACGAATATTTTTAAGAAAATCCCCCAACCCTAATTACCCTTTACATGGAAACATTTTCGAAAATTTTGTTTTTCTTAAAAATGACTCTAACGATTTTGATTAAAATATCACATATTAAAGCCATTTCTATCACAAATAAAATGTATATCTTGAATTTTCTGGGAATAGCTTCTAAAGACCTGTTTATTCTGGATGAATTTTGCTTAATTTAGAATAACTAATAAACCGTAAGAGATAGAAAAAAAAACTTACTCTGCAAAAAATATAGATATAGTTAAAATACACAAGTTATGTCATATACATTATGGAACTTACCGTTTTCGAGGTATTCCCTGTTATTGGTTTCAGTTGTGAAGTACTTATATTTTTCACAGACGGGAGTATTCGTTTATCGTTTGTTCTACAGCTGGCCAAGCAAAGAGGCGAATTGCAATGACAATCGCATAACGACGGCTTTTAAAACATTTGAATATCACTTTAGCCTATTGCATTCCCATAGTTCCAGTCTACTTATAAGGAATTAATCAACTTAATTCTGCTAATGTTTATCTCGATTAGCATGGTGTTGGAAGAAGAATTGTCTTTTGTAAGACGTTTATTTGTAGAGTAGCTAGAGAAGGTCATGTGAGTGTAAGAATTTTTTTTTTACTTTCTCTATACGTGCTATGTACATACTGTAAAAAGAAGGTATTGTAATGAACCCAAAATTCGGTACCGAGATTTCACCGGAAATTCATATTTTGAGACCTCCTGAATCTAAAAAATGTCCGTGCGTGTGTCTCTCTGTCTGTCTGTCTGTGTGTCTGTGGGCAGCATAGCTCATAAACGAAAAGTCCGTTAAAAACCAAACTTGATACTGAGGTTTGGTATCTTCCAAGGATGTGACGCGAAGATTCAAGAAAATCCCCCCAATCCCAACTACCCTTTACATGGAACTTTTTTTGGAAAATTTTGATTTTCTAAAAAATGGCTCTAAAGATTTTGATTAATATATCATGTATTAAAGATATTTACCTGACAAATAAAATGTATATCTTGAATTTTCAGGGAATATCCTCTGAAGACTACTTTATTCTGGATGCATTTTGCATAACAACTAAACCGTAAGAGATGGACAAAAACTTAACGTACAAAAAAATGTAGAGCACGTTAAAACACACAATTTTTGTAACATACATTTTTTTCGTGGAGTTGATCGTTTTTTAGATATTCCTTGTTTTACTTTCTCTATACGCAATATGTACATAGTGTATAAAGAAGGTATTGCACTCCACCCAACAATTTGATACCGAGATTTCACCGGAAATATCTTTTAGGGTCCCTTATATCCAAAAAAGCATTTCGAAAAAAGATCCGTGTGTGTGTGTGTGTGTGTGTGTGTGTGTGTGTGTGTGTGTGTGTGTGTGTGTGTGTGTGTTCGTGTGTCCGTTTATCCGTGAGTCTTTCAACACGATAACTTAAAAACGAAAAGTCGGTTAAATACCAAACTTGATGTTAAAGTTGATTATCTTCTAGGGATGCGACACGAACATTTTGAGAAAAATCCCCCACCCCTAACTACCCTTTACATGCAACTTTTTTGGAAAATTTTGATTTTTCCAAAAATGGCTCTAAGGATTTTGATTAAAATGTCGTATATTAAAGCTACTTACCTTACAAATAAAATGTATATGTCGAATATTTTGGGAATAGCCTCTGAAGAATACTTTATTCTGGATGAATTTTACGGAATTTTGAATAACTGCTAAACCGTAAGAGATGGACAAAAACTTACTGCACGAAAAATGTAGAGCACGTAAAAACACACAATTTGTGTTAAATACATTTTTTTCGTGGAGTTCATCGTTTTTGAGATATTCGTTGTTTTTTGGTTTCTGCTTTGAAAAACGTATACTTTTCTCATACATAAATTTGTCAACTCCTATCCATATAAAAAAGGGAACTTCAGTCACATAGCAACCAGTTTTTTATTATCAGTTTAGCCTCCCTAATTTCCCTTCTACTTACAAGGAAGCAAATAATATGACTGTTTCCGCTATTTTTTTTTTTCTCGATTAAAATGAAGTAAATAGAAGCATAAGCTTTTTAACAATAACTTGTTGCAGAGATGTAGGGAAAGTCATGTGAATGGAACACATCAGATCTTTTGGTTTCAGCTTTGAAAAACTTATACTTTTCTCATACAGAAATTTGCCAACCTGTGTCCATACAAACAAACGAACATCAGTCACATAGCACCCAGGTTTTGGCTTTCACTTTAACCTATGGTACTTCCTTATTTCACTTCTACTTACAATAAAGCAAGAAATAAGACTATTTCTGCTGAGTTTTCTCGATTAGCATGAAAAAAGTAAAAAAATAAGCCTATTAACAACAGCTTGTTACAGAGATATAAGGAAAGTCATGTGAATGGAACACATCTGATTTTTTTTTTTTTTTTTATTTTTAAGTTTAACGTTCTTTAACCTGGTTAGTCATATCGGACGATGAATGCAATTGATGAAATGATGCTCAAATGTACTCGGGATCCATGAAGCTAAAAGTTACTTGACATTCGTCTTCTCAGGATAAGCGTAAACCCCGAAAAAAACCTTATCCGGGTAACTCACGCTAAGCGAGATTCGAACTCACAAAATTTTGAATGTGAGGCAGACACGTTACCACCACACTACTCAGGCGGGCTAAAATAAAAATTCCCCGCCACTGCCGGGAATCGCACTCAGGAGTTTCGGGTGAGAAGTCAGCTCGCTGACCACTCCACCATGGAGGCAGTCCAACATGTGATGGTTAATTACTCACCAATGGTTGCTGTCAGTGAAACCACAGATATAGAGAGAATAGATAGGAAATGCCTTATCCCTATGCATTGGGATCGGTG
This sequence comes from Hymenopus coronatus, assembly GCA_030762935.1. Taxonomy (NCBI): domain Eukaryota; kingdom Metazoa; phylum Arthropoda; class Insecta; order Mantodea; family Hymenopodidae; genus Hymenopus; species Hymenopus coronatus. Next base: position 129,747,117 of record CM060888.1, on the reverse strand, counting down.
AAACACGTTTTTGCCAAGCCGCCATTTTTAGATACTACACTTTTGAGATGTGTACATCTTGTGTGAGTGAAGATCTTGTGATTTTAAATGTTAAATTAAGCAGTAAATTTAGACTGTAAGTTTTAAACCAGTGTAATGGTCAATGCGTGTGTGATGTTTGGTTGCATTTTCTCGAATAACAAGGAAAGGGGAATGTGTTTCAATTCATAGGCTAGGCTACTTATTTAAGTGATATTGTGGCGTTAGCCGTTCAATTAAGCAGTAAATTTAGGTTGCGAGTTTTAAACCAGTATAATGATCAGTATGAATGAATGAATAAGTGTATGTATTAACATAGCAATGTCATACATAGAATTTCAACAGTCGCACGGGTCCATAGACCGTACGTGCTTTTGTAATACACATTACAAGCAATATTAAAACAACAACAACGAATTAAAAGAGTAAAAACGAAAATAAAAAGACAAAGGAAATACACAGTCAAAAGCAATATTAAACAACAATAAAATTAAGAGTGAATCCGAAAATGAAGATACAAAGATATTCAATTATAGCAATTTAAATTTACAGCACAGAGTACACCTTCATAAATGCACCCTCTTATAATAGATAATTACACTTAAAAGACATATATACATATAATATATACAACCCTAGCACAACAGTGACCTAAGTATGACATAATATATATGTATGTAGAACATTGTAGTCACTTTCGTTTAGTTGATATTATCCCCCCCCCCTTCTCTATTGGCAGCCTCCTCAGATCTCAGCTGTCTTGCCTTAAGTATAAATTTACCTAGCCCGTCCATGTTTTCCGTGCCTGCCAGTATCGTCCAACATGCTTCTATCCCTACATTCGCAGTGGTAAAAAATCGCGGCAAATATTTTTCCCGCCATTCCTCCGTACCCCTACATCTTGCCAAGATGTGAGTCCACGACTCTTCCTCCTCGCAAATGGGACAGATTCTCGTACCATTCTTGTCAGAAATTTTCGTGCTCCTCCATGCTTCTAGTCTAATCCACGCGAGCCCCTCTCTAATGAGTTTGGTACCTGTTTTGATGTATTGCTCCATACCCCACTCCGATTTCAGCCCAGACTGTACTTCTAATGACACCTTCTCGTGCATTGCGCAATTATTTGCTATCTGTCAATATCACAGAGGCGGTTCTTAATTTTTCTCCAAATACTTCGCCTGTTTTCCTGCCCCGCCATCCAAATGTCTCCCATCCCAATGGTTTCCAACCCTTTCTTTAATTTTGATGCCCAGGTCGAATTACCTTCCATTCGCAACTGTTCACGGTAGCAGACTGCCCTAATTAGAGATTGGTTTCCGTGAACGATTCTCATCCAATTTTTAACTGCTCTGATTTTGCACTCTATCGTTTCACTATGTGCCCCGAATTCCCTCATTATTGCGCAGTTTGCCGTACCCCTCCCTACACTCAGAATTCCTTTCAAAAATTGGGTCCTCACTTGATCCAGATTCCCTGTTTGTTCCCACCCCCATATTTCTCCTCCGTATGTCATCGTGGATCTAACTGTCGCTCCGTATACAGTTTCCATTAAGGTTATGGAGATATTCGGAATTCTGCAGCGTATCCGGAGAGCTACCGCCGCTTTCACCCTTGCCTTGTGTTTCGTAATGTCAATGTGTTTTGTCCATTTTCCGTTCATTGTAAATGTGAGTCCTAAGTACACAAAAGATTTAACATTGTCCAGTATCTGTCCTGCATATGTCCAAGTCTCCTCCCTGCTATAAACACAACCATTTTTGAAAGCCATTGCCTTAGTCTTATTCACATTAACTGTAAGTAGCCATTCATCGCAATAGTTCTTAATTTGTCCAGTCCTCGTTGCAATCCGTTTACTGTCGTAGAGCACAATACTAAATCGTCTGCGTATAAAAGTGTTTGGATCTGCAAATCCGCTACTACTGGCGCTTGAATGTGTGGTGTTTCGTTGTAGTTTTTCGAATAGCAGAAGCATAAACAAAGAATGGAAAATGTTTTTCAACACATCTTATAGTGTACTTATTTAAGTGATTTTTCAGTGGTATTCTTAGAGAAATATGTTATACATTATCAACAATACTATTCTGTATTGTTTGTTAGATTTTAGATTTCCAACTCAAAAGGGCGTTGAGAAGCAGCCAAAATTGTCAATCCACTCCGGTTCTAAGAAACCTCTTGCAAATTCGAACATTTAGCAGCTTAGAGAGAGAATAGGGGGCGTGTTCCTTGGAGTGAAATACATACAGTGAAAGTCATTGTAATTTTTGTCAACTTTTTTTTTTTTTTGGTATGCACTTATTTATAAGTTCATGTAATGAAATTAGTCGCTATAGGCATGGGACACTAACAATAAGCCTTGGTCAAAATCTGATATTTTGCCCTCCTTCAGTTTTAGACCAAGGAATTAGAACAAAATTAAGTTATGATTTTGCCGCAATGTTTACTGCAATAATACCAATTTAAAATATTAACTTCTGAAAGGCCAGAAAACGTGGTTGTGCTAAATATTCCTTCAATTAGAGATCTCTCCACTTCCATTGTCCTTTGTTTTTTACTTCAAAAACTTGAAAAAACAATAATTTGACATACGTTGCATATGGTGTATATTTGTGGAGGGAAAAGTTGGTCTTTTTGAAAAACAGTTTAATGTTGTATAGCACCAGATACTATTGAGATAAATGCAGTCCATCGATAAAATCACAATGGACCAAATACAACCACTCACCAGATACACTGAAGAGGAAATTATCAAATTGTGGAAGCAAAGCATAGTAGCGCGTAAACGAGAGGGAATGAGTGTTTAGTACATTCGAATTTCGTGATAAAATCAGGCCGCACGCTATAGGCACCGTGCACGCTACTCTGGCGACAAGTTTGGTTACTAACAAGAGGATAACAGAGTAGGAATATTAGCGTGTACTATAAGATATGAAGTGTGCCATCGGTAGGGAAAGTGGTGAAGTTTTGGAACAGGGATACACAATAAATTCTGTCCGATTCGTCGGCACCCTCAAAGACTTAAAGCACCTCTTCGCCGATTTCGCTCAACAATAATAATCTAGGATGTTGTTCTTTTGCATGATAATGAAAAACCGCGCACCAATCATCACACCACTGAAGCGATTGTGAAAATTGGATGGGAAGTCTTGCCTCATCCCCCATACACCCCTGACCTAGCACCATCAGACTACCATCTGTTTGGGCCCTAAAGGCAGCTCATCATGGGATTCGATTTGAAGAGAGTAAAACATCCGTGAAAACATCTGTTCGTCAATGGCTTCGGAAGCAAGACTGCATTTTACCACACTGGAATACATGACCTTGTTAAAAGGTGACCAAAAGTGTGGAAAAGGTCGGGGATTACATTGCAAAGTGACAATTTAATGTTGTGACTTTCATCCTGTGTAATCAAAGTTTAATTTTCTTACAAATTAAAAGAGAAACAAAATAGGAGACATTAGTTATTGACTGAGCCTCGAAATAACATAGTTTGAAGAACAGATAGAGAAAGTCGTGTGAATGGAACACATCAGGCCTTCTTCAGTCACATAGCAACCAGCTTTTTACTATCACTTTAACCTATGGTACTCCCTTATTTCGCTTCTACTTACAAGGAAGCAAGTAATAAGACTATTTCTGTTAATTTCTGCTCGATTAGCATGAAGTGCATAGAACCATAAGCTTTTTAACAATAATTTGTTGCAGAATTGCAGAGAAAGTCATGTGAATAGAACACATAAGATTTTTTTTAGCGTTCTTTAACTTGGTAGGTCAATCAGATCATGAATGAAATGGGGTAATGATGCTCAAATGAGGATAGCATACATAAGACATACAAGTTTTCAGAATGAGGGGAACTCCCAGAAAAATAATTTATACGGAATAGCGAAGTCTTGAATACAAGACACGCTACTGCCACAGCACACAGGCGGGTCATAAGTTTTTATAAGTAAATACATTTTAGCACTTAGCAAGAAGCAAAATGCCAACCAGAGACTACTGGAAAAGAGGAGTTAATGTATAAAAACATGTGGCTAAATGCTGGTAATAGACTATCGGCACTTGCTGATGGCAATCGAAGTTAGATACGGAAGGATAAGATTGATGTGGAAAATGGGACGATATCTCTGTTTATTCAGCAAGAGGGAGGGAACGAGCAGGTGGCAGAGATTGATGGGCCCTGGCTGTAACCCCTTGCTGGCCATCCCAAACGGAAATGTATTTCCAATGAGAATTCTGCTTCACTCTGCGATAAACTGGGACACCTGTATATAGCTTTGGGGCAAACGTTCATCCTCCTCACACTTGACTAAATAACGAGCTAAACCTTTTATTACTTTCTCTACACGTACTATGTACATAGTGTATAGAGAAGATATTGTAATGCACCCAAAAATTCCATACCGAGATTTCACCCCTGAATCCAACAAAAATGTGTGTGTGTGAGTGAGTGTGTGTCTGTGGGTAGCATAGCTCAAAAACGAAAAGACCATTAAAAACCAAACTTGGTATTTAAGTTTGGTATCTTCCTAAAATGTGACACGAAGATTTTCTGTACAGTGCTTTCACGAAGACTTTTTTGTTGCCGATGTCAACTTATTCACACAGAGAAAATTACTTCTTTCTTCTTCAGCAACACGTTGCAATGCATGGGCCAAGCAGGTGAAGTGAAGTACATTTGGGAGGAAACCCTTAAGAGCAGTAACAGCTTTAATCATGTACGCTGTGGCATCTGAATACATAATTAAAACCTTTTCCTCACACACACGCTCTGGCCGCAGAATCTTCATCCCATCATTTACGAATCTTGCAATTGCAGAATGATTTGTTTGCTCTAACACCTTGCAACAGATTAGAAATGGCTTTGCTGAACTTTCGGAATCTAGTTTTCCTACTACTAAATTTGCTATGCACCGACCCATGTCATCTGTAGTTTCATCGACGGCAAACCAAATACAGGAGCCTCCAATTCCATTCCATGTATGACCTACTGCTTCTTCATAACGCACATGAAGATACCTTTTCCGCAGAGTAGATTCGTCAGGAATAACCTTCTTGCAATATTTTTCTAGAAAGGAGCGAAATTGAGGAATTTGAAGTTTATGCCACTGAATATTAGCTGCATCCATTGCACTGCAGAGGTCCTTAAAAAAAATCATTTCCGGACGGTTGCTGTTGCATTTGTGTCAACAGAACTTGCTTTCTAAAGACTGTGGGTGTTTGTGAAGAGCACTCTTGATATGTTGTTCCAATTGAGATTTCATGGAACAGCCAATTCTTTTGCCGCACTATTATTGACAGACTATTATTTTTCCGTCGGTTGTAAAGGCGCTATTCACCCGTGAATTCAACTTGCAGGATAGCGAGGACGTAATTGCTGCTATTTTACTAAGACTTGCAAGAATCTAACTGCAGTTTTATCGCCTCGCTATACTTTGATGCTTGTCCAGCGGCTCACCAATCAATTTCTCCAGTTCTTATAAATGCCCAACGCGCTACGAGAAACGGCGCACTGGAGGTCAGAATTGTCGAGTGGCACCTGCTTTGATATAAGCGGACAACAATCAGAACGAGGCGAGGTGGTTACTATCGCATTCTTAATTTAATTTTCATCCTATTTCACAGATTGATTTCTGTTGCTTTCCGCAAAACTTGTGAAAACAGTTGTTTATAACGTGACTAATATTTTTTAAAAAATATAAATTGTAACAAAACCGAGAAAATATGTACGTTTTATGTAACGTCGTTAAAATATGTAGAAATGTACAAAAATTGTAAAAAAAAAATGTAATATAAAAAATTGTAAGGTAGTCCCAATGACGTAATTCGTCAACATTGTTACTTCTAATTGAAATATTTTACAGGATTTAAAATATGTAATTACATATATATCCGGGCTCTAGTCATAACAGAACACAACTGGACTGAATGTCCCAGTGTCTGTTTGGTGTGTTGACTAGATTTATAAATACAAAACTTCTCCAACACGAAAATCGAAATATTCACGATATGGAACCTATAGAAGAATTTTAAATTCATCGTATCAGTATAGTGGTGAGAGATTGAATGTAAGTTATGTAAAGTAGAGAGATAAAAGGCTATTTTAGACGAGTAATACAAGGACACTACAATAGTAAAACATCTTCAAATATCAAACTTCTCTCCATTAAAGAGCAACCAAGGGACGAAATTCTAAATCTTGTAAAGATGTGTGTGAAACCATGATAACATCTAACATGCATTTTATACGACCCTTACTTTAAAGTATTTTTACTATCTCTACAGTACTATACCGTAGTTTTATTGTTGAGCGTCACGTTGGTGGACCAATATGTCGTGGTTTCATTGTTGCCACGTTAGGATGCTCATATGTCGCAGTTTTATTTCTGGTATCACGTTGTTGCGACACTATGACGCTATCAGGTGAATCTACCTGGAGTTATTCGAGGGTTAATGCTCGTGAAATTCTCAACATTAAGAGTGTACACACCTTGCAGATTCCCTTTGTTGCTCTGGCTAGGCTCGTTCTTGTAGACCAGGATTTGTGTCTTGCTCAGGGGGGAAAGCATGACAAAGGTGTGTAACACTTTTGGTAGACTCAAATAAAAGACAAATTTCACTTAATTTCGCTGGTGATTTCTTTTATTGACGACCTGTGGTTGGATTGAGGCACTAACACTGGGAGCGACTCCCGAGAAAACCGATTGCGAACTTGATGGCATAATTTTGTTTAAGTGCTAGTTCCGCTTTTACTGAGTTATTATTTCTACACTCGTGTAAAATCGTAATCTTGAGTTTCACGGTCCGTATAACATTTATGGTAATGATTGCCCGTCAGATTAACTATAACATACCGATTTCCTACACTGGACGCCGCGCGATTTCTTATACAGTGGCACATCACATTTCTTATACTCTGGATTTGCATGTGTGTCCAATTTCATATATGCGGTTTACTACCTTGGGAGACTGATTTCTTGTAAGCGCTTCCTACATTGAGTGTCACATTGAGTGTGTCGGATTTCTTGTACCTTGTGAGACTGATTTCTTGTACGCACATCATTTATATACTAAAATGTCCGAGTATTGCCCTCCTTTTTGACTGGCTGAAAAAAGGCGCGTAAAGTAGCGTTGTCACGTGACTTTTATTTTATTTTCCACCCACGTGACCTTTCTCTACCAAGAGAAATTCCTCTTTCTAAAATATAAGGGGGTGAACCTTTCTTTCTCCCAAGGGTTGTTACTTGTGTCCCTAACGCTCTAAAGCTCTTGTTATTTTGAACAAAGCACGTAGCCTTGAGGAATACAATGCGAGCTTCTACACGCTACGGTTCTGCGTTCTACTGAGCAAATATTTCTTATATTAAATATGTATAAACTAATGATTAAACTAATAATATATGCGTCGTGCTAAAATACTGTCGGAACTATCCACATAGTATATAGAGAAGGTATTGCACTGCAACCAAAAATTCGATACCGAGATTTCACCGAAAATACGTGTTTCGGCTCCCGCTGAATCCAAAGGAAGCATTTTTGGAGAAAAGTTCGTGTGTGTGTCTGTGTGTGTCTGGACAGCATAGTTCAAAAACGAAAAGACCGTTCAATACCAAATTTGGTATTTAAGTTTGGTATCTGTGACACCAAGATTTTCAAAAAAATCCTCCCCAAACCCAACTACTCTTTACTTGGAACTTTTTTCCAAAATTTGGTTTTCTGAAAAATGGCTCAAACAATTATGACTAAAATGTCGTATATTAGAGATATTTACCTGACAAATAAAATGCATATCTTGAATTTTCTGGGAATAGCCTCTGAAGACTACATTATTCTAAATAATTTTTACGGAATTTTGCATAACTGCTAAACCGTAAAATATGGACAAAAACTTACCACACAAAAATGTAGAGCACATTTAAACACACAATTTATGATATAAAAATATTTTTCGAGAAGTTGTTCATTTTTAGGTATTCCTTGCTTTTGATTTCAGGTTTACAAAACTTATAGTTTTCTCATACAGAAATTTGTCAACTTCTGTCCATACAAACAAAGGAACTTCAGTCACATAGCAACCAGCTTTTGACTGTCACTTTAACCTATGGTACTCACAAAGAAGACTTCATCCTCCGACAGTGTTATTTAATTAACTGTTATGAAGAACGCCAAAATCGCCCTAATAAGATGATATAAGGTTATCAGTAATATGCATATTTAAAAGACGATGTCTAAATCTTTTTACAATCTCAGGTGTCTATATGGAAATTACAATAATGGAAGGTCCGCCGTGTCCGAGTGGTTATACCAAGGAGGGCTTCCGGGGCAGGTTCGATCCGGGATGTGGGATTTATGGTGACAAAGGGGCACAGTGTTTTCTCCGGGATTTCAGGTTTCCGCGACATCATTTCAAAGAATGGAAAAAAATTCCGATGTGTTACATTCACATGACTTTCTCTACATATCCGCAACAACTTATTGCTAAAAAGCGTATTCTTCTATTTACTTCATGTTAATCGAGAAAAAAATAGCAGAAATAGTCTTATTGCTAGCTTCCTTGTATGTAGTCGGGAAATAAGGGTGTAGCATAGGTTAAAGTGTTAGTCAAAAGTTTGTAGCTATGTGAGTGAAGTTCCTTTGTTTGTATAGACAGGAGTTGACAAATTCCCGTATGAGGAAAGTATAAGTATTTTAAACCTGAAACCAATAATAAGGAATATCTTAAAAACGGTCAACTCCACAAAAAGGTATATAACATAAATTGTGTGTTTTATCGAGCTCTACATTTTTTCTGAAGTAAGTTTTTGTCTATCTATTACGGTTTACTAGTTAGGCAAAATTCCGTAAAATTCATCCAGAATAAAGTTGTCTTCCCAGTCTATTCCCACAAAATTGAAGATATACATTTTATTTGTCATGTAAACATCTTTAATATACGATATTTTTATCAAAATCGTTAGAGGCATTCTTGAGAAAATCAAAATTTTCAATTTTTTTTCTATGCTGGGGGTGGGGAAATTTTCTTGAAAATCTTCGTGTCGCATCCTTGGAAGATACTGAACTTAAATACCAAGTTTGGTATTTTACGGACCTTTCGTTTTTGAGCTATGCTGCCCACAATCACACACACACACACACATAGATACACACAGACAGGCAGACAGACACACACCACACACATGGACATTCTTCTGAAAATGCTTCTGTTTTGATTCAGGGTATCCTAAAACTTGTATTTCCGGTGAAAGCTGGGTATCGAACTTCTGGGTGTATTACAATACCTTCTCTATACAGTATGTACATAGAGAAAGTGAAAACAAAACAATAATGAAGCCACACTCTATCACTTTTGTTCACGGCTAATAAAAGTAATCAATACTGTATGTACACAATAGAACCACTTTTCTCTTCACCCGATTATTCTGCACCTCCGCCTTGTTGATCATCACGCGACGAGTTCACCCCTACCTCTTCTTATTGCAGGCGCAAAACTTCTGGAGTCGTAGCCCTGACCGCCAGCCCAGCTACCGAGCCTAGCTTATCGGAATTTGTGATATGATACTTTGCTTACTTAAAGTTACAGCGAGCAAACTTTGTACAGTCTGTATCGAAAGTTTTCCACATTTGTTTGTATTCAAAGTTGACAGTAAATAGTGTTCATTTTATTATTTTATTGTTTCAACCATGGTTCCTACGTTTTCACAGTTAAGTGGCAAGGTATTACTTAGTCAGAGCAGAGAATTAGTTGTAAATATCCTTGACTTCATGAAACAAGAGGCAGAGATCAAGGAGAAAATGTATACTCCCCGAGTTCTTCAAAATCCTGTAGAAAGTGAATGAAAGAATAGCCAAGGTAACTGATATTTCTGTTTCCAGGGTTCTCAAAGATAAGAAAGAAAGAAATATATAACTTAATATAACCATTTTAAATTAAAAGATAGGAGCAGTTCTGTCGCCAGCGAATTGCAGAAATTGGCAGGCTAGAATGGGAAAATGTATGTCGACTTGTTGAGAACATTGAAAATCATTAGAAAGAATTGTAGAAAAACAAATACAAAGAATTATAATCAGGGATAATGGTGCAGAAAGTTGATGATGAAGATGACAATGACGTGAGCGAAGACGAAGGATTGTCAAGTGTGAAAGAATTGGAGGCAGACGATTGACATTATTTATATAGTAGGCCATTTGTATAGATGTCTTGTAGATATGAATATACATATGAAAACACGCGTTTATCAGTGCAGCGTCGTATAGTGCAGGTGCATAAGAGGTGACAGATATTTGTCATTGACTGTGACAGGCACTCTTCCAGCTTGCATGAATCGACTGGCGAACTGCTTATCTAAAAGTACAACTCGCTTCCTAGATCTCTTTAAGATTTTCACATGCCCAGATCTGTTGCGCCATTTATATAGTCCATGTCTAGCAACTTTTCGCTGTTTGAATGGTTGCCCACTGATTATCAGTTTATTTAGTTTAGTTACATATATTCTCTCTTTGAACATCGCTGAAGTGTATGAGACCTCAGAAGATGCCCTATGCAGATTACTGCTGAATAGGCAAGCAACAAACAGGGAATATCCGGGAAGTGGCAGATGTAAAATAAACGAACGCAGCTAAAATTGTGAGATTAAAAGGATATATGAATAAAAGAAAGCTTTGTCGGCGAAAAAGGAACTGGAAGATTCTTGCGAAGCCTACCATCATGTTGACTTTGCCTTCCTGTTCCAAATCGACAGGAACTTTTGACGTCTGATTCAGTACTTAGGACGGCTGCCTCGATGCTGTAGGAGCACAAAACATATAAAAAGAGAAATTGTATATAATATTATAAGCTTATAGAAATCAATGTAAAATAGTTGTGAATATTTAAAGGTAGAAATATGATTAAATGCAAGTTGTAACTTAGGTAATTAAGGCAAGGTAAGGTAAACAGTTCACCAACCACCACCTGCTAATGAGCACAGGGCTTAGGCTAAATAATATAACATAGAAAAGAACATACATAGAAAGAAGTGAGACAGGAATGGTGACTTGTCTTCCAAGTAGCATAGGGAATTGGAGAATCAGACAAAGCAAGAATAAAGTTAAAGTGAGAAGGAACCTTTGGGTGATTCCAAAGGCGTCATGTGCACGCTATGATGTCAGAACTTGGCACAATTTATTCTCATAATTTGTGAGGTGATGCTAACAAAGAACTAATAAGAGATACTGTAACATTTTATGGCGCGAAAGTTGGCGTCACCCAGGATCAGTATATAAGAGAGGGAAAATCTCTTACTGTTACTCTCTATAACTCTCTCTCTCTCTCTCTCTCTCTCTCTCTCTCTTGTGTTCAAGTCACATTGAGTTGCGCGCACATCCACGTGCTTAAGTGGTGGGGGAGTGATGTGCAGATGGTTAGATTAGGCTCCTGAATAATAATGTAAGTGGTGGGATGGTATTTATTTATAACTCATGTTGTAAGGAAACAACCCATTAAAATCTGTGATACACTGAATTCAAGTCATAAGGAAAATGCAATGTTTTTAAAATTAGCCTCACCCACAAATCCCTGAGTTAACGAAGCTGAGGGCACTGCTGGTACGAGACACCGACTTCCCGCGACAAAGCGGATCTGTACTTTCCACAAACTGCAACTAGATTCTTTATAACCACAAGAGAAATTACAGACGATGGATATTGGTTCCTTGGAGTTAGTGTTCTGCTTTTGATCCGGCAGTCTATATCTATATAGGGTGTTAATGAACTATACCGAAATATTTTCTCAGAATATGTAAATTACTTAAATAAGTAATTTGAGACAGGGACTTAAGACCTGTTTACTGAAATTTCGAAGTAACGGCTATAAGTGAAGTGCCAGTACGCCACGTATCGCGGCACATCGTCTGGAATGAAAAAAAAAAAATAATAAAAAACATTTATTCTATAACCGAAATTGCACTCAAGACCTTTGGGATAGCAGTTTCCCGGGTTACGCATTAAGCCACCAAAGCAGTTGCAGAAAAGCCTCCTGAGTAGGCTACATAACTCAAGAACGTAGTAAATGAATGCTGAGTGTCGCACTGAACATTCAAGTGATTAGTTCGAGATTTTACAGATTTTTGCGACATTATATCTTGAGAACGCTAGTAACGAGCTGCTAAAAATCGATATTCCTATACTCGGGCAGCAGTTTTAAAGACATTCCAAGCCATTTTTCAACCTGATTTGCTTGAGCACCGACTTATCAGCACCTGATACCCACATGTTTAACGCTATGCAGTTGCGTTATGTTTATCCGGGGACCATTATTTCGGTGTAATTCATTAACCCTGTATATATGGTTACGATTATCCCCGGACTTCATTATTAAATAGGATGGTAAATGCACAGCCTGTTATATTAATGATATAGTTTATTTGATTGAATTTTTGTTTTGATTTAACCATAAATGTATGCATTTAATAGGGTATGTGTTTGGTATTCTAATTAAAATTGTAGAATTGAAACTGATACAGTTTTATGAATCCGAAATGTGCTTTGTTAATATTTTACCCCTTTTGTCTTTCTCTACACGTACTATGTACATAGTGTATAGAGGAGGTTTTGCATTCCATCCAAAAATTTGATACCGAGATTTCACCGTAAATATATATTTTAGGGTCTCCTTATCAATAAAAGCATTCTTGGAAAAAGTGTCATGTGTGTGTGTCCGTGTCCGTGTATATGTAAACACATAACACAAAAACGAAAAGTTGGTAAAATACCAAATTTGGAATTTAAGTTAAGTATCTTTCAGGGATATTTGCAAAACTTTTGAGAAAAGTCCCCCCACCCCAAACTGCCCTTTATAAGGAAAAAAATTCAAAAATGTTTATGTTCTCAAAAGTAGTTCTAACGAAGATATTGACGATATTTATATTTCAAATAAAATGTATATCTTGAATTTTCTGGGAATAGCTTCTAAGGGCCTCTTTATTCTGAATGAATTTGACAGAGTTTTGCGTAACTGGTAAATCGCAAGAAATAGACAAAAACTTACTTCACAAGAAATGTAGATCACGTTAAAAAACACAATTTATGTAATTTGTTTTTTTCCTTGGAATTGACCATTTCTGTGATATTTCCAGTTATTTGTTTCAGATTTGAAATACTTTTTTCCGACTTTTCTCCTGACCCAGCATAGAAACGGATTTTAATAGACTTGACTATCGTTCTAGCCTAGTGTATTCCCTTATTTCCCTTCTACTTACAAAGAAGCACTTATATAAATCAATTTCTGCTTATGTGAATCTCTATTATTATATAGTATATTGAAGAATATGCTTTTAACAGTAATATGTTACAGCGATGTAGAGAAAGTCATATGAATGTTTAAGTAATGTTGCTGCTCAGTTGTTTCTCGCAAGGTTATGGTATTTATAGGTCAGCATATAGTTCTGCTAGCTTTTAAATATCTGACTAATGACGTTTCCTCTTTCAAATGTGCACCTTCAACGAAATAATATAATAAAACAACTTCTGCAAGGATTTATTCCTATTATAGTAAAATAGCAAAATATACTTTCGTAGGAATAGTTTCCGGATGTGATAAAATAAACGATAATTGGTCGACAAATACATGTGTATATGATAGTAGCCTTTTTATTACTTTTGTCTCCATTTATTTTGTTTTTGCACCATGTTTATACTCTCTCTAAACGTATTATGTGCATAGTGTATAGAAAAGATATTGCACTCCACCCAAAAATTCGATACCGGGATTTCACCGGAAATATATGTTTTAGGGTCAAATGTATATAAAAAAAAAAAAGCATATCCACAAAAAGCTACCTGTATATGTGTGTGTGTGTGTGTGTATGTGTGTGTGTGTGTGTGTGTGTGTGTGTGTGTGTGTGTTTGTCCGTGTTGCTATGAACACGATAATTCAAAAACGAAAAGTAGGTAAAATACCCAACTTGGTATTTAAGTTTAGTATCTTTCAGGGATACGACATTAAGATTTTGAGAAAAATCCCCCCACCTCAAACTATCCCCCACGTGGAAAAAAAGTCGAACATTTTGATTTTCTCAAAAATGGCTCCAACGATTTTGATTAAAATATCATATATTAAATATATTTACCAAACATATAAAATGTATATCTTGAATTTTCTGGGAATAGCCTCTAAAGACTATTTTATTCTGGATGAATTTTACGGAATTTTGCATAACTGCTAAACCGTAAGAGGTGGACAAAAACTTACCACACAAAAATGTAGAGCACGTTTAAACACACAATTTATTATATAAAATATTTTTCGAGAAGTTGGTCATTTTTAGGTATTCCTTGCTTTTGATTTCAGGTTTACAAAACTTATAGTTTTCTCATACAGAAATTTGTCAACTTCTGTCCATACAAACAAAGGAACATCAGTCACATAGCAACCAGCTTTTGGCTTCACTTTTACCTATGGTACTCCCTTATTTTGCTTCTACTTACAAGGAAGCAAGCAGTGCGGCAGTGCTCTGTCTTGCTGAGAGAAGTCTCCACTCTCGTCCAAGATTCATTTGAAGACATTCATTTTTACTTTCTCTACACGTGCCATGTACATAGCGTATAGAGAAGGTATTATAATGCACCCAAAACTTCGATACCGAGATTTTACCGGAAAAATATGTTTTGAGTCCCCAGAATCCAAAAAAAAGATTTTTAGAAAAATTTCCGTGTGTGTGTGTGTGTGTGTGTGTGTGGGCAGCACAGCTCAAAAATGAAAAGACCGTTAAATACCAAACTTGGTATATAAGTTTAGTATCTTCCAAGAATGCGACAGGAAGATTTTCAAGAAAATCCCCCCACCCCAAACTACCCTTTACATGGAAAAAATTTCAAAAAAAAATAGTTTATTAAGAATGGCTCTAACGATTTTGATTAAAATCTCGTATACTTAAGATATTTACTCGACAAATAAAATGTATATCTTGAATTTTCTGGGAATAGCCTCTGAAAACTGGTTTATTCTGGATGAATTTTACGGCTTTTTGCATAACTGCTAAACCTTAAAAGATGGACAAAAACTTACCATATAGAAAACGTAAAGCACATTAAAACACAGAATTTATGTTACATACCTTTTTTCGTGGAGTTGGTTGTTTTTAAGATATTCCTTGGTTTTAGTTTCAGGTTTGAAAAACAAACTTTTCTCATACAGGAATTTGTGAACTGCTGTCCATACAAACAAAGGAACTTCAGTCACATAGCAACCAGCTTTTGACTGTCACTTTAACCTATGGTACTCCCTTGTTTCGCTTCTACTTACAAGGAAGCAAGTAATAAGACTATTTCTGCTAATTTTTTATCGATTAGATTGAAGTAAAAATAAGCATAAACTTTTTATCAATAATTTGTTTCAGGGATGTAGAGAAAGTCATGTGAATGGAACACATCAGATTTTTTTTTTTTTTTTTTTTTTTTATTTGACACGAACTGAAGTATATTATATGAGATTCTTTGTTTTTTTATTTACCTTTTAGGGAGGGGGGGGGGGAAGGCGAGAGGAAGATCCAGTAGAAAAGGCGGGACCAAAAGAGTGTTATTTTTACTATTATTTTTGTTTATGTTTACAGCACGTTGTGGTCAATCTTACTTCACGTCTTGGCGAATGCTGTTCTTTTGTCAGTGGTGTTTGTAATGTTGCAGAATGAGTCCTTCTCACTAAAGCAGGAAGCATTGTCAGTGTTTCGTAGTGTTGAGGTGATAGTCAACAGAGGGACCAACAATATTAGTCGGTAACCTCAAACCGTGTGATAAAATATCGCCGATAAGTCCGTACTTGATCAACTTGCAGCGTTCCTGTCTCAGGAAGCCGAACCAGTCTTCCCTCTTTGCCACAGTTCCATATTCTTTTCCAAGATCCATTGGAGCCTTCCGTTACCAACCAAATCACACAGCGATGTATGTAGGTATTCTGGA
Organism: Hymenopus coronatus; assembly: GCA_030762935.1. Lineage (NCBI taxonomy): Eukaryota > Metazoa > Arthropoda > Insecta > Mantodea > Hymenopodidae > Hymenopus > Hymenopus coronatus. The sequence goes on along the minus strand of CM060888.1, from coordinate 129,731,169 downwards.
AACGAAATTCCAGGCCTCAGAGTTTCTCCAGGCACAATTGCGAGTGTACCGAAGTGCATTTGCTATTACCCGAAGAACCCGATTCTGTTTACTTTATTCGGTTAATTTGCGTTTGGATACAGAGCCACAAATATAACAGCAATATGCCCAGATGTGCCTGATTAGTAAAAAGAGGACCAGTCTTTCTGTGGATAATGGTAGAGGTGAAGCATCAACTATTAGGAATTTGAGCTTTGTTTATTTCTTGGCGAGATCAATAATGTGTGTCCTCCAGTTTCATTATGAATCGATTGCTAAACCAAAACAATCTAATTCGTTGCATTCACATAACTTTCTCTACATCTCCGCTACAAATTATTGTTAAAAAACTTATACTTCTATTTACTTCATGCTAATTGAAAAAAAAATAGCAGAAATAGTATTATTACTTGCTTCCTTGTAAGTAGAGTCGAAATTAGGGAGTACCATAGGTTAAAGTGATAATCAAAAGCTGGTTGCTGTACGACTGAAGTTCCTTTATTTGTATGGCTAGAAGTTAATAAATTTCTGTTTGAGGAAAGTATAAGTTTTTAAAGCTGAAATAAAAAACAAGGACTATCTCAAAAGCGATCAACGCTACGAAAAAAATGCATATGACATAACTGCTATGAAAAAGCAATGGTTTTCCCACGCAACGTTGAAAGTGTTTGCCTGATGCTCACTTTTAGATTCCTCCATTATAGAAGGATACGTCAGCAACACACAGTCCACTAGACAAGTGTTTTAAAACTGGCCTGCTACGTCATTCTTCTCTATGACACAGCCAGCTGTTGTGCCTCGCCCGCTCCTACCGAGCGCTCACGCTCAAAGAGCGCTCTTTGTGCACTCATGTCTAGCCCCTAGTAGAAGTCGGTTTTTTCCCCTTTCTGTTTTGCTAATGCCTATTGTTCAGTGACAGGGGGCGCAGTTCATCATGTTTTGGAGAAAACAGCACACAACGTTTATAAATACGTTTTACTCTTCTACCGTTTATAAACGAAAATTAGGGAACACTTTGCAGCCTCTGTACGCCAGAATGGAAATGGTTTTAGAAGCGTTTATCAAAATCAGTTGAGTGTATTTTTAAAATTGCTGCATATACATAGAAATTTAAACATGTTCTGCGCTTGTAACTTTAATAGCTTTCCGTAGCAACTGTCAGCTCTGTCGATGAATAAAAGGTGTTCCTGTTGCGGCAATAGTTATTATTTGAGAGTAGTTATTTTTAATATTTTGTGGTTTTCTTTCTTTTCTCTATTATTCCAGAACAAACTCTTCTGCTGCTTGTTGGAATTGTATCTAATAATCTCATTATTCTGGTGATGTACCTCCATCTATTTCGTGCCAATTCTCTCGCTGGCTGAACATCACTTCGTTTCTTAACCCCTGATTTCTAATAATAGAATCTTGAAGCATTTCTCTCTTCCCTTTCTGGAATTTTAGTTTTTAACAGTCTTTACGAGTGAGTTTGTAACACTTGAGCGGAGATATAATTTTGAACGCTCGAGTGGAGGTAGTGTTATAATTATAGTCGATAATGAATACCTGCGCTCAGTATTGGTTTACATCGTTAGTCTGTAGATAGAGAAGTCCGTTGAAGTCTCGGGTGAGACTAGCTTTCTACATCAGTACAATCGTATGAGACGGATTTTTGCCCAGCTGAATGAGCCAATTGCCTATATTTTAATTAATTAGATTGTTTAATTGATAAGTATAATAAGTAATTATTGTCATAATGTATATTGAAAGTTCAGAGAGACTGTTCCTGGAAAGCATTTCTAACTTTAACCCGAGAGTTTTCAAGTGACGATTTCAGTTGTTTCGGAATAGTTGCTTTTGTGTATTATAAGAGAGGAAAGATGCTATTGTGTAGTCACGACTCGGAAAGAGAAAGTGAATGTGACATATAAAGAGGGGAATCACGAGAAATTGAGGTCAAGAATCACGAGAAAGACATATTGACCAATTGGAAGTAATTACATCACGTTAGAAGCGCATCCCAAGCTATTTTCGGCGTCAAAATGGGCCAATGAGATTGCAAGTTGAGAGTTTTGCGCCTGGGTAGAATTTATTATAAATATAGAGCATTCGCCCTAATTTTCAGGTCGTTGAAATATAACGTCACGCGGAACCTGCGACAGTTGTAATAAGATATCCGCGCTAAAAAGTTAAGTGTCTAAATGTTATAATTGTGATTGAACCGCTGTCGTGAGTTAACACCGCTCGGAACGTGTGTAGTAAGTTAGTGTCCATGATAATTCTGCTCGTAACAATAGAAATTATCGCCGCATAATTTCAAGTCTCCTTTGTGCGCATTCCGCTCTATTGGGAGAGAGGACCAGTTGTCGCTGCGCAGCCCAGCACCAAAGGTACGTCCCTAGTTCCCGCCTCACGTACTATTCAGTTCATCCCTACATTGTCTTCTGCGTCAACCGGTAAGCGCAAAAGAGATGCATTCTCTGTTCTGGACGAATGAATGAAAAACATGCTTACACTCAAACGGTAGGGCTCTATCATTCGTCAAGTGTGCTGTTCTCACTACTTTCGCCATAAAGCTCAACACTAGAGATTGCCAGTAGTATACAAAGCGTAAATTACGCAAGTGAATGAATCATATTGCGTATCCGTTTATATAATTTGATGTCATGCACTTTCCTGCTGTACACGAATATACTCACACACATAGTACATAATAGAAATCATATGGCGTCAAGTCTGCAGATCATGGAGACCAGTGTAAAATGTTTGAGATAGGCACGTAGACAATGGAGTTGTGCGCTAACTTTTGGAAATGCCTTGCAAGCCAATTTTGTAGTTTAAGCTATAACAGTAGTAGGTGCAAACATGACGAGTTCAAAGCATTCACCACTAGCAATAATAACTTTGTTAGCTAAAGGTAGAAGGTAATTACTTGCAAAAGATCGATATAATGCATACGCCTCGTTTATACCACGTGAAGCGTAACATCATTTTGGCTCATCCTTTATTTGTACACTAATTCCTACTCTGTACTTCATATAATATTTTGACTCAGAATCCTAACTGGAAAACAAAGAATAATTAACCTTTTAGTATAGGAGTAGTACGTAAAGAATGGCTCAGACCGTGGATAGGTCAGACATCTTCCCGGTCATGTTGGCAGCACGTAAGCAAGGAAAACAGGTAAGTAAGAAAGTCCTAAACCGGGTGGCGGAGCTTAATGTTAATAAAAAAGGGTGGGGGGTGTCAGCCTGTTCGTTCACTAAGATATCAGAACTCTATCGACTCAGTCTATCGACTGTAAATGGCCTGTTATTTATGGACGCTCTTTAACTGCTGTGGTTCTCAGCATCCCATTCTATACTGGAAGTGAAAGACCGCTTAATTTTGCTCAGAGGCCTCTCTATCAGGCCGTAAGTCTACAACACGGGACCAACGGCATTACTTCCCTTCCGAAGGAAGCCATGTAAATATTTTTACATCCAAAAAATCCATCGTCCTCCGCCGGGATTGAACACGCGACTTTGGGTATCTGAAGATAGCATGGTATCCTATACACCATGGAGGAGGACACATTTGACTCCCTCAGTGTGCTCTATTTTTTAAATTCATTATCTCAGATAGTTCAGAGCGCGTTTTCCTAGCTATTACATTGGGTCAAACAATGAAAGTGTTAGTGAACAATAGCGGATAGCAATCAACACTCATAATAAAAATCTGATGTGTTCCTTTCACATGACTTTCTCTACATCTCTGTAACAAATTATTGTTAAAAAGCTTATGCTTCTATTCACTTCATGCTAATCGAGAAAAAATTAGCATAAACAGTATCATTACTTGCCTCCTTGTAAGTAGAAGCGAAATAAGGGAGTACCATAGGTTAAAGTGATAGTTAAAAGCTGGTTGCTATGTGACTGAAGTTCCTTTGTTTGTATGGACAGTGACAAATGCCTGATGAGAAAAGTATAAGCTTTACAAAGCTGAAACCAAAGAAGGAATATCTCAATAACGATCAACTCACGAAAAAAATGTATATAACATAAATTGTGTGTTTTAATGTGCTCTACATGTTTTGTATGGTTAGATTTTGTCCATCTTTTACGGTTTAGCAGTTATGCAAAGTTCCGTAGAATACATCCAGAATAAAGTGGTCTTCAGAGGTACTCCCAGAAAATTCAAGATCTACATTTTATTTGGGAAGTAAGTATCTTATATATAAAAGCTTTTAATCAAAATCGTTAGAACCAGTTTTAAGAAAATCAAAATTTTCGAAATTTTTTCCATATAAAGGGTAGTTTGGAGTGGGGGGATTTTCTTGAAAATCTTCGTGTCGCATCCTTGAAAGATACCAAACTTGAATACCAAGTTTGGTTTTTAATGCTCTTTTCGTTTCTGAGCTATGCTGCACACACACACACACATACACACACATACAGACAGACACACACACAGACATTTTTCTAAAGTGTTTGTTTTTTTGTTTTTTTTTTTGGGTTCAGGGGGTCTCAAAACATATTTGCGATGAAATCTCGGTATCGAATTTTTGGATGCAATACAAATCCTTCTCTATACACTATGTACATAGTACGTATAGAGAAAGTAAAATTCAGTATACTATTCTTTCATTGTTTTTCCCACTCCGTGCTTGATGGCTTCATTTTATCACAGAGTTGACTAAATGTTTTTGTAATTAACTATTAATAAATAAACATGTATTATGCAATACATTGTTGTTAAGAGTTATCCGTTCTTGAAATAATATTACCATTATTATTAAGGGTATTTTCCATTACATGACTACACTTCCTAAACTTTTTCCCTTAAGTTAGATATTAAGATAACAGCTTCATTATAACCAGCAGGAACAAAATTCGTTTCTAATGTGATTTAACTAGTCAAGATGATGGATGAAGGAATTATTAACCTGAGAGCCTTTCATCTTCATCGGAGGAGAGGCGGAGAATGACAGACCTCAAAGAGCAAGAAAGTGGGTAGGGCGATGAGAATATTGACAGAAAATAAGAGAAAACATACTCAACACCTAGGTAAGGCTTATGTACAGTCCTAAGCATAGAACACTGCTATATAAAACCTTATGGGCACAGAAGCAGATAAGAGATAAAGAAAAGGACAGAGAGGGAATTTTTAAGATTTTTAGGCCTTAGGGGTCATGGAACCTACAAACTTATTTTGTGCGCAGAAGCAGTAGTCCCTAATAAAATGAAAATAAATGTTCTAAATTAAAAATAGATCATATGTTGTTACATCGCTTCAAGTTACATATTTAGACAAAATAGTATGGAATTTTTACTTTCTCTACACGTACTATGTACATAGTGTACATAGGAAGTATTGTATTCCACCCAAGAATTCGATACCGAGATTTCACCGGAAATACATGTTTTGGGACCCATTTAATCCAAAAAAGGTATTTTCAGAAAAAGGTCCATGTGTGGTGAGCATAGCTCAAAAACAAAAAAACAAAAACAAAAAAAAAAAAACATTAAATACCCAACTTGGTATTTAAGTTTAGTATCTTCCAAGGCTGCGACACGAAGATTTTCAAAACTATCCTTCCACACCAAATTACCCTTTACATGGAGCTTTTTTCAAAAATTCTTATTTTCTCAAAAATGGCTCTAAATCTTTGGATTAAAATCTCTTATATTTAAGATATTTATGTAACAAATAAAATGTATGTCTACAATTTTATAGGAAGATTCTCTGAAGACATGTTTATTCTGGACGAATTTTGAACGCCTGGCAAACCGTAAAAGATAGACAAAAACGTAGCACACAAAAATGTAGAGCTACTTAAAACACTACATTTTTGTTGTTGAGTTGATCGATTTTGAGATATTCCTTGTTATTGGTTTCAGCATTAAAAAACTTATACCACTCTCATACAGGAATTTGTCAACTCCTGTCCATATAAACAAAGGAACTTCAGTCACATAGCAACCAGCTTTTGACTATTACTTTAACCTGTGGTACTCCCTTATTTCCCATCTACTTACAAGTAAGCAAAGAATAAGACTATTTCTGCTATTTTTTTCTCGATTAGCATGAAATAAATAGAAGTGTAAGCATTTTAACAACAATCCGTTGCAGATATGTAGAAAAAGTTCGCTTATTTTCCTATTTATAAGGAAGCAGGTAATAGAGGCAATTTCTTATAATGTTTATCTCAATTATCTAAAAAATACATAGAGGATTAAGCATTTTATCAGTAATTTGTTACACAGATGTAGAGAAAATCATGTGAATGGAACAGACAAGATTTTTTCCTTTTTTCGCCTTTGTCTTGTATCTGACCTTTATATGGACAACGACCCATGCAGTAAGTGTTTGTGTATTAACTTTAATAATTTGACATCAATAAAGATTTTCCATTTTCATGACAAACAAAATATATGACGGCGGAACAGTATATCCACCCTTTTCAGGAACTATTACTCATGCAGGGACTGAGCTTATATTTTTACTTTCTCTACACATACTATGTGAATAGTGTATAAAGAACGTATTGTATTGCACCCAAAAATTCGATACCGAGATTTCACCGGAAATACATATTGGATTCTATGAATCAAAAAAAGTATTTTTAGAAAAATGTCCGTGTATGTGTGTCTGTCTGTCTGTGTGAGTCTGTGGGCAGCTTAAAAATGAAAAAACACTTAAATACCAAACTTGCTGTTTAAGTTCGGTATCTTCTAAGGACACGACATGAAGATTTCCAAGAAAATTGTCCCACTCCCAAATACCCTTAATATGGAAAAAATTTCGAGAATTTTGATTTTCTCAAAAATAGGTCTAACGATTTTGATTAAACTTTCTTATCTTTAAGATATTTAGATTCCAAATAAAATGTATATCTTGAACTTTCTGGAAATATCCTCTAAAGACCTCTTTATTCTGAATGATTTTTATTGAATTTTGCATAGCTGTTAAGAGATAGAAAGAAACTTACTCCACAAAAATGTAGATCACGATAAAACACACAATTTATGTCATAACATTTTTTACGTGGAGTTGATCGTTTTTGAGATATTCTCTGTTATTGGTTTCAGCTTTGAAAAACTTCTGCTTTTCTCATATGGGAATTTGTCAACTCGTGTCCATACAAACAAAGGAACTTCAGTCACATAGTAACCAGCTTTTGACTAACACTTTAACCTATGGTACTCTCTTATTTCGCTTCTACTTACAAGGAAGCAAGTAATAAGACTATTTCTGCTAATTTTTTCGCGATTATCATGAAACAAAAGGAAGCATAAGCGTTTTAACATTAATTTGTTGCACAGATGTAGAGAAAGACATGTGAATTGAACACATGATATTTTCAGAAAAAGATTAATGTGTGTATGTGTCTGTCTGTCTGACGCCTGCCTGTGTGTGTGTATGTGTGTGTTTTTGTGGACAGCATAACTTTACATGGAAAAAAATCGAAAATGAATTTACTAAAAAATAGCTCAAACAATTTTGATTAAAATATCATATATTAAAAATATTTACATAAGAAATAAACTGTATACCTGAAATAGCCTCTGATGTCCTCTCCATTCTGGATGAATTTTGCATAACTGATAAACCGTAAGAGCAAGACAAATACTTACTATATAAAAAAAGTAAATCTCGTCAAAACACTCAGTTTGCCTTCTACATTTTTGTTATGGCAGTAACCGTTTCCGAGATATTCCTTGTTATTTATTGGTTTCACTTATAAAATACTTACCTATACTTTTCTCAGACAGATAGTCTTACCCGTGCTTATTTGTTTTACTTCTGGTCAAGCAAAGAAGCGAACTTCAATGACAATAGCATAGCGACAGCTTTTACAACATTGGACTATCGCTCTAGCTTAGTGTACTCCTTTAGATTCCTTCTACTTAAAGGGAACTAACACATAAATGCATTCTGCTATTGCTTATCTCGATTACCATAGTAGAGAGAAGAATAATCTTTTGTAAAATAGCTAGAGAAAGTCATGTGACTGTAACAATTTTTTTTTTTTTTTTAGTTTTATTTATTAGACCACATACACACACAAACATTCGTACATACCTCCAGACTCTGAGGAGAATAGGGAATGATCTTTGCTACAAAAAAGAATCTGATGTGTTACACACACATGATTTTCCTCTATCTGTTCTACAAACTTCTTACATTATATTATTCTTCTTTCTTCACCTTGCTAATCGAGATAATCATTAGCAGATTGTTCTTATTGCTTAGTTCCTTATAAGTAGGAAGAAAATAAGAGAATGCACTAGGCTAAACCGATAGTCAAATGTTTTAAAAGCTGTCGTTATGCGATTGGCATTGTAAATCGCTTCTTTGCTTGACCAGCAGTAGAACAAAAGAAAAGACCTGACACTCTCATCTGAGAAAAGTATAAGTGCTTTACAACTGACACTAATAACAAGGAATACCTCTAAAACGGTAAGCTCCACGAAAAAAATGTGTATGACATAACTTGTGTATTTTAACAAGACCTGATTTTTATAGTAAGTTTTTGTCTATCATTTACGGTTTACTAGTTGTTCCAAATTAAGCAAAATCATCCAGAATAAACAGGTCTTTAGAAGCTATTCCCAGAAAATTCAAGATATACATTTTATTTGGGATATAAATGGCTTTAATATGTGGTATTTTAATCAAAATCGTTATAGCCATTTTTAAGAAAAACAAAACTTTCGAAAATTTTTCCATGTAAAGGGCACTTAGGGGTGGGGGTATTTTCTTGAAAATCTTTGTGTCGCATCCTTGGAAGATACTAAACTTAAATTCCAAGTTTGGTATTTAACCACACACACACACACACTTAGGGACCTGTTTCTGAAAATGCTTTTTATTGTACTCAGGGGGTCCTAAAATACGAATTTCCGGTGAAATCTCGATATCGAACTTTTAGGTGGAATACAATTCTTCTCTATCCCTATGTACATTGTACATACGGGGCTAGAGAAAGTAATAATCTCAAGCCCTGCTGAGAATCGAACCCGAGGTCTCTCACAATGCAGGCAGATATGTTCTACTGATGAGCTATGGGCCAGCCTATGGTGTCGTGTAGTTTACCATATCTTATTTTGATACACGTTTGGAACATTCAGTTACGGTGCAGAACTTTCACTCTTATCGATTGCAACTTTCTCTACACGTACTATCTACATAGGTATAGAGAAAGTATTGCATTCCACCCAAAAATTCGATAGCGAGATTTCATCGTGTGTGTGTGCGTGTCCGTGTGTCCGTGTGCCTGTGAACACAATAACTGTAAAACAAAAAGTCAGTTAAATACAAAAGTGGTATTTAAGTTTAGTATATTCCAGGTATGCGACTAGAAGATTTTGAAAAAAATGCTCCCACTCCAAAATACCCTTTACCCTAAATTTTTATTATTTAAAAATGGCTCTAAAAATTTTGATTAAAATATCGTATATTAAACATATTTAACTTACAAATAAAATGTATATCTTGAATTTTCTGGGAATAGCTCCTGAAGAATACTTAATTCTGGATGAACTTTGCGGAATTTTGCATAACTGCTAAACCGTATGACACGTGTAGAGCACGTTAAAACACACAATTTATGTTATATACATTTTTTTCTTGGAATTGTTCGTTTTTTAGATATTCCTTGTTTTTGGTTTCAGCTTTGAAAAACATAATTTTCTCATATAGAAATTTGTCAACTCCTGTCCATACAAACAAAGGAACTTCAGTCACATAGCAACCAGCTTTCGACTATCACTTTAACCTATGGTACTCCTTTATTTTGCTTCTACTAACAAGGAAGCAAGTAATAAGACATTTTCTGCTAATGTTTTCTCGATTAGAATGAAGTAAATAGAATGATTTGTTACAGAGATGTAGAGAAAGGCATGTGAATGGACGACATCAGATTTTTCATTTTGTGTTCACAGAAGCGTCGAAATAATGACGAGGTCATTCAAATGGTCCCTGATGTAACAGAATACGACCGGCATGTCAGCTGGAGGTCAAATGTGCTAAACTAGATAATATTTTTCTTCAATGCCTAACGGGAGCGGAAATTGGGGAAACCTCTAATTAAACCACTCAAAATGCAAAATCATTCACAGTTAGTATAGTGGTGCTATGACCACTAGCGAAACATTTCACTGTTATACGTGGTTTTTGTTTCATTCGGGTGTGTATTGCTGTACGCACAAAGAGAATCAGCTGTTACCTAATTAAAAAATCTGGTGCGTTCCATTCACATGCCTTTCTGTACATCTCTGCAAACAAATTATTGTTAAAAAGCTTATACTTTTTTTTTTCTTCATGATAATCGAGACAAATTAGCTGAAACAGTCTTATTACTTGCTTCCTTGTAAGAAGAAGCGAAATAAGGGAGTACCATAGGTTAAAGTGGTAGTCAAAAGCTGGTTGCTATGTGACTGAAGTTCATTTGTTTGTAATGACAGGAGTTGACAAATCACAGTATGAGAATGGTATAAGTTTTTTAAAGCTCAAACTGATAACGATTTTTAAAAAACGATCAACTCTGCACTCCCTTCAGAGACTATATCCAGAAAATTCAAGACATAAACTTTATTTGTCAGGTAAATATGTTTGATACTCGATATTTTAATCAAAATTCTTAGAGCCATTTTTGAGGAAGTTAAGGTTTTTGAAAAAACCTCCATGTAAAAAGGGTGGTTTGGGGTATGGGGATTTTCTTAAAAATCTTCGTGTCGCATCCTTGGAATATACCACACTTGAATACCAAGTTTGGTATTTAACGGTGTTTTAATTTTTGAGCTATGCTGCCCCTGACACATAGAAACGCACACACACAGACACACACACGGATCTTTTTTCCAAAAATGATGTTTTTGGACTCAGGGGGGACTTGTACATTATTTCCGGTGAAATTTCGGTATTCAATTTTTAAGAGCAGTACAATACCTTCGCTATACGCTATGTACATGGTACGTGTAGAGAAAGTAAAAATCTTGAATGTTTCATTCACACGGCTCTCTCTGTGGCTATTCCACAAAAAAGCATTTCTGACAAAGGATTCTGCTTTTATTTACATCAAGTTAATGAAGAGAAACATAACCAGGATTCGTCTTATTACTAGCTTCTTTGTAAGCAACAGGAAAATATGGAAATGCACAAGCTAAAGCGATACTCTAATACCTTAAATTCGGTCGCTAAGTGAAACAATTGAAATTCGGTTCTGTTTGCTAAGGGTAAACAAAAGAGAGAAAAAATGTTATTAGGTACTCTTTTATTTACATCATCGAGATAAATATGACTAAATATTGTCTTATTATGTTATTCCTTGTGGGTGGAAGAGAAATACGGTAATACACTAGCAGTGAAAGTCAAAGCATTTAAAATCTGTCACTATGCGATTAATATTAAAATTAGGTTTTCTTTGCATGGACAGAAGTAAAACAAAAGAAATATAAAACGAATGATAAATCCAGTTTGAGAAAAACTTAAGTATTTTAAAACTGAAAACATTAAGAGGAAATGTCCCCGAAATTGTTAAGTATATGAAAAATGAATAGACTTAAATTTTGTATTTTGAATAGATCTGTAAAAATCATCCAGAATGAATGTCTTCTGAGGATTTTTACAGAAAATTCAAGATAAATATTTCGTTTATAATGAAAATATCTTAATAAAAATTGGAGCCATTTTGGAGATAATCAAAATAGTTGGAAGTTTTCGTGTCGAAGCCTTGAAAGATATTGAACTTTAAATGTTTGGTATTTACCATTTTTCTTTTTTGAGCTATGCTGGCTACAGATACACACACAAACGCACACGGATATGTTTTCTAAAGATGCTAATTTTTGGATTCAGGGGGTCTTATAATGCATATACCTTCGGTGAAATATCTGTATTGAATTTTGGGGTGGAATACAATATCTTCTCTATCCACTATGTGCATTGTACATACCGGCTAGAGACAGTAAAAAACACAATTTTTTCAATCATTGCATATTTAGAGACACCGTCCATATAACTTCTATTCACATGACTTTCCCTATCTAGTCTAACAAACTATTCTTATAAAAGCGTATTTTTTATCTATTATATGCTACCGAAGATAATAGTAGCATAAATAGTCATAGGTTAAAGTGATAGTCAAAAGTTGGTTGCTATGTGACTGAAGTTCCTTTGTTTGTATATACAGGGATTGTTAAATTCCTATATGTGAAAAGTATGTTTTTGAAAGTTTACACCAAAAATAAGGAATATCTCAAAAACAATCAACTCCACGAAAAAAATGTATATAACATAAATTGTGTGTTTTAAAGTGCTCTGCATTTGTTGTGTGGTAAGTTTTTGTCCGTCTCTTACGGTTTGGCAGTTATGCAAAATTCCGTAAAATTGACAAGTAGTCTTCAGAGACCATTCCCAGAAAATTCAAAATATACATTTTATTTGTCAGGTATATCTTTACTATACCAAATTTTAATCAAAACCGTTAGAGCCACTTTTGAGAAAATCAAAATTTTTTAAAAAAGTTCCATGTAAAGTGTAGTTTGGGGTGGGGGATTTTTCTCAAAATCTTCGTGTCGCATCCCTGGAAGATACTAACCTTAAATACCAAGTTTGGTATTTTACCGACTTTTCGTTTTTGAGTTATCGTGTTCACAGTCACACAGACACACAGACACACACTGATACATGGACACACGGACACACAAACACACGGACCTTTTTCTGAAAATACTTCTTTTGGATACAGCGGACCCTAAAACGTATTTCCGGTGAAATATCGGTATTGAATTTTTGGGTGGAGTGCAATACCTTCTCTATACACTATGTACATAGTACGCATAGAGAAAGTAAAAAATGACGTGTTCCATTTATATGATTTTCTCTAGCTATTCCACAAACAAGCTTTCCTTACAAAAAAGTGTATAAGAAATGCTCTTATTAGCCACCTCCATGTATGTAGAAGGGAAATAGGGAATACACTAGATTAAAGCGATAGTCAAATATTTTAAAAGCTACCGCTCTGTGAAACAATTGAAATGCGGGTCGCTTTAGCCATTTATACATCATAGATTGTGAGTTTTAATGAAATCTACCTTTTTGTAGTACTCTCTTACGGTTTACAAGTTATAAAAAAGTCATCCAAAAGGAAGAGGTCTTCAGAGCAAATTTCCATAAAATAAAGATATACATTTAAGTTATGAAAATATCTTAAACATCTCAATCAAAATCGTTGAGAAAGTCTACATTTCCGAAAATGTTCCATATGAAGTGTAGTTGAGGGTAGGGGACTTTTCTTCAAAATCTTCGTGTCGCATCCTTGCAAGATACTGAACTTAAATCCAATTGTGGTATTTAACGAACTTTTTATTTTTGAACTATGCTGCCCACAGATGTACACGGACATATTTCTAAAAATCTGATGTGTACCATTCACATGACTTTCTCTATATTTCTGCAACAAATTATTGTTAAAAAGCTAATGCTTCTATTTACTTCATGCTAATTTAGAAAACGTCAGAAATAGTTTCATTACTTGCTTCCTTATAAGTCGTAGCGAAATAAGGGAGTACCATAGGTTAAAGTGATAGTCAAAAGCTAGTTGATGTGTGACTGAAGTTCCTTTGTTTCTATGGACAGGAGCTAACAAATGTCTGTATAAGAAAAGTACAAGTTTTTCAAAGCTGAAGCTAAAAACAAGGAATATCTTAAAAAGAATCAATTCCACGAGAAAATATATATAACATAAATTGTGTACTTTAATGTGCTCTACATTTTCTGTGTGGAAAAGTTTTGTCCATCTCTTAAGGTTTAACAGTAATGCAACACTTCGTAAAATTCATCCAGAATAAAGTAGCCTTCAGGGACTATTCCCAAAAAAAAGTCAAGATATACATATTATTTGGTAAGTAAATATCTTAAATATACGAGATTTTAATCAAAATCGTTGGATCCATCTTTAAGAAAATTAAAATTTTCGTATATTTTTCCATGTAAAGTTTTAGGAGATGGGACTCTCTTGAAAATCTTCGTCTTGCATCCTTGCAAGATACCAAACAAAAATACCAAGTTTGGTTTTTAACGGTCCTTTCATTTTTGAGCTGTGCTGCCCACGGACACACACACAGACAGATACACGCACGGTCATTTTCATAAAAATGCTTTTTTAGGATTCAGGGGGTTTCAAAGCATATATTTCCGGTGAAATTTCGGTATCGAATTTTTATACACTATGTACATAATATGTATAGATAAAGAAAAATGTTTGTTTTTGACACACGTTTTTTCCCAAAAATGCTTTTCGCAGGTCACATCAAAACACTAATTTCCGGTGAAATCTCGACATATATCATTAATGTATTTAGTACTTTTTATACATTTATATGTTGCATAAAAGAAGTCCTAGCTACCATTGGGGTACGGCGAGGTTTGACGTTGACACTCGTCGAGCAATGCGTGATGTGCGAGATGTGAGTGGTGGACGGGAAGATGGTGTCAGAGAGGATAGGATATGTGATTCAGTGCTAATGCTCGCTGGTGCCCCTCATTGGTAAAACATACCCTGCGTTAAGCTTAGGAACCTCTCTACTAGCTAGCGACTCGAGCGAGTCTTATATACAAACTGTTGAAAACAATTTGTACCGTGAGAGTTCACAATTTTCAGTTCTTGCAAATTTACATGTTACTGCATCTCTGTTTTCTTAGTCTAGTTATGGAAAACATTGAGTTTTCAACTGTTTGAAAATAATACTTTTTACATTTGTACTGTTCGCTGTATTTTACGTGTAAAATCGAGGGTCTGAGAAAGACAGTGATGCTCTATGCCTACTGCTGAAGCATATCTCTGAGTAATCTACTCATTTCTTCTTCCTCGCTAGTTACAAATCGCAACATTTCGTTATCTATATTTATGAAATGTGTAAATATCAACATCGGCTGGAAGTCATGGCCTGAGAAATTACGCCATTACTATCCATGTACGCAATATGGTAGAAGAAAATACAGATTTTAAATTTCCATTGAATATGTACGGGAGAATATAAAAGTGGTATGCTGTTAATTGTGTGAAATTACAATCGGTAGAAATGTGTGTTCTTATTTCCAAAGACGAAGTTGAGATAACGAATTGAAGCAGGGTCATTAGAAGAGCGAACTTCAGTCCAACAGGAATTCTCTGATTAGCCAGAATATTAAAATTCATACCTATGTGCTAATAATTTGGTTTTCTGTGAACTGTTTGTATTTGTTACTTTGACAAATACGCAAGCAAACGCAAGATATAACCTTCATACATCTATAATCTTCTAAATTGTTGTGTAACTTTCTATAGTGTCTCTTGTTTAATGCGCAAATGTAGTTATCGAAAGGTGTTTCATATAAAACTGCTTTGTGCGCCTTTTGGAAAGCTCCGTAACGTAATTACATAAACTATACATAGCTATTTAGATTAAGTGAATACTGCCCTAGCAACTCATGGATAGTTACAGAGTGCACTCGGCTAGCTCTAGGTTAGTGTGTGTGTAAATAAACTGATTTTCGTGTAATATTATTTTAGTACTTTCTATTGTTTTTATTAAAGCATGCGAGCGAAGCGAGCATGCGCTCGGTTAGCTCTAAGTAAGTGTTTGTGTGTGTGCAAGTAATCTTGAATTTCGGGTAATTTGTTTTTATTAATTTCTAGATTAGCTCTAGATTAGTGTGTGTCTATAAACTAATTTTCATGAGTTTAGTAATTTCCACTGCATTTATCAAGCATGTTCGCGTGCCCTCGCGTAGCTATATGTTAGTGTGTGTGTATAAACTGATTTTCGTGAATTTGCTTTTAGTAACTTCCACTGCTTTCACTAAAGTATACAAACGAAAGCAGTATTCTCTCTATTGCGATGGACTTAGGTTAGTATGTAAATTAATTCATTATATTTTTTGTAGTTAATGTTTAGGCATTTTCATGTAAAACTGTTTTGTTTCATAACAGCATTGGGAAATATCCTTAGCAGCACTGTAACCTATAGTGTTGTAACTCCACTACCCCATTATGTATAATTAATACTGGCTCTTTAGGGTAAATGATACCTAACAGTTCACCGAATTATATTGATTACCTTTATTAAGCGACAGTGTTACTATTATTATTATCCTTTACCCAGTGTGAAGGGCACCACATCATTTGTAATGAAATCATTTTAAAGGTGCTAGGAAATGACAGTTTTGCACTGAAAGGAATGCACTTGAATGTATTTATTTTAAAGCAGTGGTGCAAGTAAAAGAATAGTTGCTAATATAGGTGTAATTGGGAAGTAAAACAAACGTAATTACCCAATATCGAGCGTCTAGAACACTTTAGAATCTTATTACATGTTCTAGAATAAATTAATTTGGTCTTTATTCCCTTGGGAATCCAGATCTCGTAGAATATTATTCAACCTTTAGAAGTACTCATGTAATTGTTTATAAGGTTTTCTTTGTTTCCGTCTCCATTATTCATTATGGCGGGACTGGCAACATTAATAAAAATAATACCGCGACATCGCATGCTTCGTATATACTGACGTCTAAGGGCTTTGAGACTATTGTAAATGTTTAATCACAGAGAAAGAAATGCGATTCTATAGCAATATTGTGGGTTACGGGTATGGGCTTTAAGCAATAATGCTTTACTTCAATAATTGCTTGTAGAAGTTCTCTAGTGTTTGTTTTAATTTCGAGATTTTTTAAATGAGCTGATTATAGTAGTGTGATGTGTAAATAGAGACATTTTCTTGTAAGTTTTGTAAATTTTCACTGTTTCGTTGGGTATAGGTTTGTGTGTGTGTGTGTGTGTGTGTGTGTAAATGGCTGTTTTTAATTTGTTTTATTTCTAGCATTTTAAAAAACAGCATGCGAGCGTAGCGAGCTTGCTCTTTGTTAGCTCTAGGTTACTGTGTGTGTAAATAAACTTATTTTTGTGTAATTTTATTTTAGTAATTTCCACTGTTTTCTTCAAAGTATGCGAACGAAGCGAGCATGTGCTTGGTTAGCTCTAAGTTAGTGTTTGTGTGTGCAAATAAGTTGTATTTTCGGGTAATTTGTTTTTATTAATTTCTGGGTTAGCTCTAGATTAGTGTGTGTGTGTGTGTGTGTGTGTGTGTGTGTGTGTGTGTGTGTATGTATGTATATATATATAAACTAATTTTCATGTAATTTGAGTTTAGTAATTTCCATTGCATTTATCAATCATGCTCGCATATCTATACGTTAGTGTGTGTGTATGTATGTGTGTGTATGTGTATGTAAATAAACTCATGTTCGTGAATTTTCTGTCAGTAAATTCCACTGCTTTCACTAAAGTATACGAACGAAAGCAGGATTCTCTCTATTGCTTTAGGTTTAGATCTTTTATAGTTAATTTTTAGGCATTTTCTGTGGTTTCGCCAAAGCATACGAGCAACATATGCTTAATAGAACTGAAGACTCGCGGATTTCGTGAAAAAATAGGTTGGCAGTATAGTTGTGCGGCCGTAAAAATTACAAAATTGAGTATGTTGTTTACATTCTGCAACGAGTTTTGTATATAAGAAAATATGTTAATTAGGGCGAGTGAGTGGGACACAGCAACTCAAATTGATCACATTTATTACAAGACACGTTCCATGTGAATTTTTATTGCTCAGGTTAGTATTTTCAACATTTTTAATTTGGACGTCCTGTGGAGCCTTTACCAAATGTATAAATAATTAATGAATACATAGATTTAAAGTAGATTTCTGCTGTTAACTACGTAAACTAGAAATACTATGCTGTTTGTAAACCGCTTTTGTTTCATAATAATATTGACTTCAAGAGCTCTGTAACCAAACTTCCCTCTATTCTATTGCTCCATCTTGTGTAACTATCCCAGTGAGTTTTTAGGTTAAAGAGATATTGACTAACAATTAATGGTACTTATAAACGGTAAGTTTATGTAAAACAATTTTGTGGCAAATAGCCTCAGCAGCTGTATAAGCCCTTCTCATATGATTAGCACAGTGGCGCATTAGGTTAAGTAAATATGGTATTAATACGTTATGGGTACTGGCACAGAATAATTTAACAATGTAAATGTTACGTTTTATATCATCACTGGCAAGAAACATCAGCAGATCTGTAACCCCATTTTGTATAATTATCACAGTGGCCCTTTAGGTTAAGTAAATATAGTATTAATAGCTTATGGGTACTCGCAGAGAATAATTTAACAATATTAATTTTACGTTTGATAACATCACTGGCAAGAAACATCAGCAGATCTGTAACCCCATTTTGTATAATTATCACAGTGGCCCTTTAGGTTAAGTAAATATAGTATTAATAGCTTATGGGTACTCGCAGAGAATAATTTAACAATATAAATTTTACGTTTGATAACATCACTGGCAAGAAACATCAGCAGATCTGTAACCCCATTTTGTATAATTATCAGAGTAGCCCTTTAGGTAAAGTAAACATTTTGTTAATACCTTGTGGGTACTCCCACAGAATAATTTAACAATAAAAGTTTTACGTTTCATAACATCACTGGCAAGAATCATCAGCTGATATGTAACCTGTAACCTCATGTTGTATAACTAATACTGTGGTTAAGTAAATGCTGCACTAACTCCTAATGTAATTATAGAGAGTTATTAATGAAAACTGTTTTTATTACCTAACTTAGAGATAACCTCAGCAGCTTATAACATAAATTCCCTTTATTCCATTACCTAACTTTGTAGGATGTAGTAAATTGTAACGGAGGAGGACACCCCCCCTAATACTCTACGCCTGAGAAGTGTGGGGCATGGCAGCAGACTCCTGGCTTCTCTGGTTACAGAGGATACAGAATAGAGAACTCCGGTCCATATATATGTATATCGACGTTTCCCTTTGAGGCTACTACATGAAGCTTCGGCCCTCCCCTTGTCGCCCTCCGTGGTGTAATGGTTACCATGCTAACCTCATATACCCAAGGTCGGGGGTTCAAACCCGGCGGAGGACGATGGATTTTTTAGGATGTAAAAATCCTTAGCATGGCTTCCTTCGGAAGGGAAGTAAAGCCGTTGGTCCCGTGTCGTAGATTTACGGCACGTAAAAGAACCTCAAGCCTGATAGAGAGGCCTCTGAGCAAAATTAAGCGGTCTTTCACGCCCAGTATAGAATGGGACGCAGTTACAGAGCGGCCATAAATAAAAAAACGCCATTTCCGGCCTCCCATATGAGGAAGATGTCATTAGACGCCGGGCTCAAAACTTTTACGCCAGATTTGGCGAACATGAGTACGCACTTGTCAGATCGCTGGGGGAGGAGAACTTACCCACTGAACGCCGATACAGGCAGGTTCAGTTTCCCTGCAACTGAACTTTGCCAACAGCAAAATAGCTGAACTAAGTACTCCCCCCTCCCATTGGCAGTGGCCAATCAAAGTTGTGCAATGAAAACAATTTTCTCAAATCAAACACCAGCGGAGCAGAGGAAAGGATGCTGCTCGTGAAAAATGCAACTTTTCGAGGAGCCTATTTAGCGCTACCTCTTTAACATCATCACCCGAAACCTCAAATACCAAACCTTAACCTTCACCTCATTCCTGTGGTTAAACCCTTACACAGCAGCAACACCTAGGCTCACCACGAGTCTACCAGACTCGCACGTACGCACCTCGCTCCCTGCAACACCATTGTGGTTCAAAGTGGCTAACTTCCCCGGAAGGAGGGGATGAGGTGAAGGAGCCGTAGGTGGTCCTAGGCCCGTAGGTAAACAGACGCACAGAAGTCCCTAAAACTTTTCGTCGAACATCCGCGTACCATTAGAGAGCAATCCCAAGAAGATGAAATAACGATCCTTGTAGGACTCCACCTTGTATACTAGGGAGCACCTTTTCTTGGGCGCTCGTAATCTTCAGTAGGTAGGTTTCGCTCAATTTCGGAACCAGAGCAGAGCAAAAACAATGAAATATGAAGTACGCTATACACGCTAATATCCAGTGGCTTGTTTTATATATTTAAAAAACTTTAGTAGCCCTCCTCAGAACTGTTTAGAATCTCGCTTAGAATGAATTATCCGGATAAGGTTTTTTTCGCGAGTTTCCTTTATACTGAGAAGACGAATGTCGAGTAACTTTATGCTCCATGGACCCCGAGATCATTTGAGCATCCTTTCACCATTTCAATAGTTTCGTTGATCGTCCGGTATGATCAACCAGATTAATTGAAGTTAAGCTAAAAAAAAGAAAAACAGCAAAAACATCTGATGTGTTCCACGCACATAAGCTTCTCTAGCTGTTCCGCAAATAAATGTTTCTTACAAAAGAATATTTTTCTATCTACGTCTTGTTAATAGAGATAAAAATTAGCAAAAATGATCTTATTACTTGTGTCCTTGTAAGTAGAAGGGAAGTGAGCTAATAAACTAGGCTAGACTGATAGGAAAATATTTTAAAAGCTGGTCGCTATGCGAAACAATTGAGGTTCGGTTCGATCTGCATGGTCCCGTTTGAAAAAAAATAATTTGTTTAAAATGAAACCAATAACAATAAATGTCTCGAAAATGGTCAGGTATTCAAAAAACATGTATATGGCATAAATTATGTGTTATAACGATATCTACATGTTTTGTGTAGTATCTCTTCAGATTTAACCTTTATGAAAAACTCTGCAAGACTCGTACACAATAAAGAACTCTTCAGAGGTTATTTTTAGAAAATTCAACATATATATTTTTTTGTGATGTGAATGTCTTTAATATACAGTATTTTAATCAAAATCGTTAGAGCCATTTTTAAGAAAAACAAAATTTTGTAAAAATGTTCCACGTAAAGCGTAGTTGGGGGTTGTGTGATTTTCTTGTATCGCATCCTTGGAAGATACTCAACTCAAAAGTACTTAACCGACTTTTCGTTTTTGAGCTATGCTGTTCACTGGCACATACACACAGGGGCTGACAGACACACACGGACCTTTTTGCAGACAAGCTGATGGCCTAGGTAAGCGGGATAATCTACTTTGATTACTGGCACAAGGAAGGGCGATAAATGGAGAGTATTATACATCGTTATTGCACCGGTTGAACGGATAAATCAAGAAAAAACGCCATCTGGCAAAGAGAAAGATTTTCTTTCACCAAGACAATCAGACCTGCGCAGTTTCGATGGCGCAAATTGTGAAATTGAGGTTCCAATTACTACAGCATCCACCGTATTCCCAGATTTGGCCTCTAGTGACATTTTTTTTTCTTCCAAACTTTAAAAAATCTGATGTGTACCATTCACATGATTTTCTCTATATCCCTGCAACAAATTATTCTTAAAAAGCTTACGCTTCTATTTACTTTATGCTAATCAGAAAAAATTAGCAGAAATAGTCTTATTACTTGCTTCCTTGTAAGTAGAAGCGAAATAAAGGACTACCATAGGTTAAATTCATAGTCAAAAGCTGGTTGCTATGTCAATGAAGTTCCTTTGTTTATATGGATAGGAGTTGACAAGTTCCTGTATGAGAAATGTATACGTTTTTCATAGCAGAAACCAAAAATAAAGAATGTCTCAAAAACGACGAACTCCACGAAAAAAATGCATATATAATAAATTGTGTGTTTTAATGTGTTCTACATTTTTTGTGTAGTAAGTTTTTGTCCATCTCTTACGGTTTAGCACTTATTCAAAATTCAGTAAAATTCATCCAGAATAAACTACTCTTCAGAGGCTATTCCAAGAAATTTTGTTTGTCAGGTAAATATCTTTAATATACGAAATTTTAATCAAAATCGTTAGAGCCATTTTTGAGAAAATCAAAGTTTTCGAAAAAAGTTCCATGTAAAGGGTAGTTGGGGGTGGGGGATTTTTCTCAAAATCTTCGTGTCGCATCCCTGGAAGATACTAAACTTAAATACCAAGTTTGGTATTTTACAGCCTTTTCGTTTTTGAGTAATCGTGTTCACAGATACACGGACACATACGGACACACACACACACACACACACACACACATACATACGGACCTTTTTGTGAAAATGCTTTTTTTGGATACTGGGGACCCTAAGACATATATTTCCGGTGAAATCTCGGTATCGAATTTTTGGGTGGAGTGCAATACCTTCTCTATACACTATGTACATAGTGCGTATAGAAAAGTAAAAATGGTTTCTTATGGTTTCAGGGTGACTTAAAATAATATGTGCTTCTGGTGAAATCTTAATATTGAAGTTTTTGTGAAATAAAATTCCTTCGCCATCTACTATATATATATTGTACATACTTGCTAGAGAAAGTAGTTTCTATGTGATTGATATTAGATTATCTTTGCTTGGGCAGAAGTAAAACTAACAAATAGACAAAAAAGAATAGGAGAAATTCTGGTTTGAAAACAAATTATGTATTTTTAAATTGAAAGCAATAACAAGATAAGTCTCTAAATTTATTCCCTCAACAAAAACCGTATATGGTATACATTTGTGATTTATCCCGATTTACATTTTTTCTGTACCAAGCTTTTGTTTATCTATCAGCTTTGCAAAAGTCATTCATTGAAGAGGAATTCAGTGGCTATTCCCAGAAAATTCAAGTTATACATTTTATTTGTCATGGAAATACGAGGGCCGTTTTTTTTTCTCCAACCTCCGATAGGCTATAAATAAAAGACAATTCATAGAAAACAATTATTTTATTACTAAAAGTTTTGTACACTTATGGTTGCTTTTCAACATAATCACCGAAAAGATTGAGAGTTTTATCGTACCTGTGCACAAGCTTTGCAATACCCGCTTCAAAAGTAGTTGCCACCAATGATTTCAAATGAGCATTGACATTGTTTTGAAGATCTTTTATTTTACGACTTTGCGGGGAGCCATTCAAAACAAATGAAGAGGAATGCGGATTTCAGGAATTGGGTTGATCCATGACAACGCTCGTCCACACACTGCTGGCACAGCCCATCGGCTCCTTGAACAATTTCATTGGGACGTTTTCGGTCATCTGCCATACAGTCCTGACCTGGCACCCAGTGACTTTCACCTTTTCCCTGAACTGAAGACGTGGTTAGGAGGGCAGCACTTTCAAAACAACGAAGATCTTCAAAACAACGTCAATGGTCATTTGAAATCATTGGCGGCAACATTTTTTGAAGCGGGTTATCCAAAGCTTGTGCACAGGTACGATAAATGTCTCAATCTTTTCAGTGATTATGTTGAAAAGTAACCATAAGTGTACAAAAATGTTATTAATAAAATAATTTCTTTCTATGAACTTGTCTTTTAATTATAGCCTATCGGAAGCTGAAAAAGAAACGGCTCTCGTATCTTTAATATACGGCATTTTATCAAAATCGTTTGCGACATTTTTTTAGGAAGTTTAGATTTTCGAAAATATGTCCATGTAAAGGGTAGTGTGGGAGATGTTATTGAAAATCAACGTGTGACATCCTTGAAAGATGCATAGCTTCAATATTAATGTTAGTATTCAACCGACTTTTCGTGTCTGTATTACCGTGCTCTCACACGAACACACACATACACACTCATACACGGAGACCATAAAACGTGTATTTTGGTGAATCTCGGTGTCCAATTTTGGGTTGAATTGAATACCTTCTCTACATATGGACTAGGTATACGAAGTGGAGAAAGTAAAACTATCTAGGCAAGTTATAATCTGCAACATCTGCTTACAAATTACGTCAGACCAACTGATATGAAGAGTACTCAAATGTTTATTTACATCAGACACTGAGGCGGTTCCCCACTGCCGCCGTTGACTTCTGTACGTCAGACGCCACGTGGATAGGGTGAGATGAGAGTAATCACAGCGAGCGTCCGAAACAGGGCGGCGGGGAAAGAGCCATCATGGAGGATCCCTAACAGATTCCAAGCAGTTCTTCATATCGACGTGGAGATCACTAGGAGCCCGCGCACCAGGTCTGACCGAACTCTCTAGGTCTACAGACGAATTCCAACGCCATCCTGTCGCCGATTGTTATATTTCCAGACCACATTCACCACCACGGAAAGGTACAACCACCGCAATCCTCACCGACATTTTGGAGAATGAAATGAAGATTAAATGAAGCGCAGCAAGTTCGGAAGAATAAAGAAACCTCCCCAGATTTACCTAGTGACCAGGAAAAAATAACCAATGGGTCAGAGAGGTAGGCCACGGGAAGCAAACGTTTGTCTCAGACGAAACACATGAATCACCTGGCTCGGAGAGCGGATCAGGTAAAGCGACTTTCTAGAGCAGCGTATGTTGGTTTATATCTAACGTTTCTTAATCACAACCAATGGTTTTTGGTTGTCTTTGCCTTAAAGGTACGCGATAGAGAAATTATAAGAGTTTTACAAGTTCATAAAATGAAAATAGAGAAGCGTGATCCCTTTTGAGCATTTCATGCGTTATCGCATTTGCGAAAAATCATTGGCCCTAATTATATCAGCTATAATAACGAGTCTAATGATTCTTTTAATCATGTTGGCCCCTTTTACTTTCTCTACACGTACTATGTACATAGTGTATAGAGAAGATATTGCACTCCAACCAAAAATTCGATACCGTGATTTCACCGGAAATATATGATTTAGGATCTCCTGTATCAAAAAAAAAAGAATTTTCAGAAAAAGGTCCGTGTGTCCGTGTATCTGTGAACTCGATAACTCAAAAACGAAAAGTCGTTAAAATACCAAACTTGGGATTTATGTTTAGTACCTTCCAGGGATGCGACATGAAGATTTTGAGAAAAATCCCCCCACCTCAAAATACCCTTTACATACAACTTTCTTTTTAAAACTTTGATATTCTCTAAAATGGCTCTAACGATTTTGATTAAAATATCGTATATTAAAGATATTTACCTAAAAAATAAAATGTATATCTTCAATTTTCTGGGGATAACCTCTGAAGCTAACTTTATTCTAGATTAATTTTACGGAATTTTGTATAATTGCTAAACCGTAAGAGATGGACAAAAATTTAGAGCACTTTCAGACACACAATTTACGTTTTATACATTTTTTTCGTGGAGGTTATGCTTTTTTTAGCTTTAAAAACATACTTTTGTCATACAGGAATTTGTCAATTCCTGTCCACACAAAGAAAGGAACTTCAGTCACATAGCAACCAGCTTTTAACTATTACTTTAACCTATGTGACTCCCTTATTTCGCTTCTACTTACAGGGAAGCAAGTAATAAGACTATTTCTGCTTATTTTTTATTATTTTCTCTAAACCTACTATATACATAGAGTATAGAGAAGGTATTGCACTCCAGCCAAACATTCGATGCCGTGATTTCACGGGAAATATATGTTTTAGGGTCCCCTGTATTCAAAAGAAGCATTTTCAGAAAAAGATCCGTGTGTGTGGGTGTGTCCGTGTGTCTGTGAACACGATAACTCAAAAACGAAAAGTTGGTAAAATACCAAATTTAGTTCTTAAGTTTAGTATTTTCCAGGGATGCAATAAAAAGATTTTGAGGAAAATCCCCCCACACCAAACTGGCCTTTACATGGAACATTTTTCGAATATTTTTGATTTTCTCAAAAATGGCGCTAAAGATTTTGATTAAAATATCGTATATTGAAGATATTCACCTGACAAATAAAACGTATATCTTGAACTTTCTGAGAATATCCTCTGAAGACTTCTTTATTCTGGATGAATTTTAAGGAATTTTGCATAACTGCTAAACCGCAAGAGGTAGATAAAAACTTACCATACAAAAAAATTAGATCACGTTAAAACAAACAATTTAAGTTACATACATTTTTTTTGGTGTAGTTATCGTTTTTAATTATTCCTTGTTTTTGGTTTCAGCTTTAAAAAAAACATAATTTTGTCACACAGACGAAAGAAACTTCAGTCACATAGCAACTGGCTTTTGATTATCGTTTTAACCCATGGTACTCCCTTATTTTGCTTCTAATTTCAAGGAAGCAAGTAATAAGACTATTTCTGCTAATTTTTTCTCGATTAGCATGAAGTAAATAGAAGCATAGGCTTTCTAACAATAATTTTTTGCAGTGATGTAGAGAAAGTCATGTGAATGGAACACATCCGATTTTTTAAAACAGAAAGAGATCAAACATGACTAGAGGGAAAGAGATAGGTCGGAATTGTTTGTGTATTGCAGTCATCCTCTATATTTTATAGAATCTGTCTGTTTTTTATACCTATGAATCTGTTTTCCGAAATAGAGTGGCAACCTATTTCCTTCAGGAAACAAAAGGTGCAATTCGAGTCGAGATTTACGCGAGCAACAACTAGAGAAAATTGCTACCAGGTACGCCTCTACCTGTTTACGTATCCAAGCCACATCAAAGACGAAATTGAATTTTCTGCTTTCACGGAGGTTAGCTCAGAACTTGCGTAATTTCAGTTTTCTGCCTTTAGCTCTGATTTTCCATTCCCCCACCTCTTTGCTGGAAGGAAAACAGAAGAGTAAGGGCGCAGCTGTAACGGTCGAGTGCAGCGGGAGGCATACGAAGCTATCCACTTGGAAAATTCACGTGCTGCAGCAAACCTCTCATTCACCGTGCCATCTATGGTTATTTTACAACACTTGCTGCTTCCTAGTGGTAGTGACACGCTTAAAGTACCAATTATCTATGAAACGGTACCATACGATAACCTCAGGCACTGCACAATAGCGCAGTCCGCACCCTCCTGCCATTATTGGAATGAAACCCTTATCCCACCGCTGACACCATATGCAACACTAGTAGCACCGTTAACCTTCAACATTATCTCTTATGTAGTTTAGCTGATTTTATGTAACACAAAAAGAACAATATATATTAGCTTTGCCACAGGGGAAAACAAAAAGTTCCTCTGTAGTTGCTCCCCAAAACAAGTGAACAAAAATTGTGGCTGAGGTCATTAAAACATATACTTGAAAATGGGAGGTCCTTGGTAAAATCCCTTCTGACCCATCCTGTCAACTGAGATCTCTCCAGCTTTTTCTCTTCATAATTAGCAAATGCTGGAAAGATAACCTAAATTTAGGCCTATGACTTTTCTTCCCAAACCTCCATTTTACTTTCTCTACACGTGCTATCTACATAAATGTTTGGAGAAGGTATTACATTGCATCCAAAATTTTGATACTGACATTTCACTTGGGTCCCCCTGAATTAAAAAAAAAACATTTTTAGAAAAGCGTCCGCGTGGGTTTGGACAGCATAGCTCAAAAACCGAAAAGTCCGTTAAATACCAAACTTGGTATTTAAGTTTGGTATCTTCCAAGGATGCGACATGAACATTTTCAAGAAAATTCCCCCACCCAAAACTACCTTTTACATAGAAAAAATTTCGGAAAATTTTATTTTCTCAAAAATAGCTCTAAAAATTTTGATTAAAATCTCTTATATTTGAGATATTTACATACCAAATAAAATGTATATCTTGAATTTTTTGGGAATAGTCTATAAAGACCTCTTTATTCTGGATGATTTTTAATGAATTTTGCATAAATGGTAAACCGCAAGAGATAGGCAAAAACTTACTGCACAAGAAATGTAGATCACGATAAAACACGCAATTTATGTCATATACATTTGTTTCGTGGCGTTGACCGTTTTCGAGATATTCATTGTTATTGGTTTCAGTTTTAAAATACTTAAAACTTTTCCCATATGGGAACTTGTCTACGCTTGGCCACGCAAAGAAGCGGATTTCATTCCCATAGCAACCACACTTTAAAACATTTGACTGTCGGCTTAGCCTAGTGTATTTCCTTATTTCCCTTCTACTAATAAAGGAATTAAGTAATAAGACCGTTTTTCCTATGTTTTAGCATTACATAGATAGAAGAATAAGCTGATTAATAATAATTTGTAACAGAAATGTAGAGAAAGCCATGTGAATGGAGAGATTTTTCAATTATTACTTCAGTAGCATCTGTACACTGGCCTGTAGTGTATATACGTATTATGGAAATAACGAGTGGATGAGGTCGGCGTATGTAATTCCACACTTCCTTGAAGGGTGATGAGGAAATTAATATTGTGACAAATACGAACACTAGTTTCTGCTAAACTCGCTTTATTTGCCACTAAGGGTCGGTTTCACCAACAACGATAATTTTACTTAACGCGGGTTAAATACATTCTGTCAAGAAAGTACCGGGAATTGATCATTTAAAAATCTTCTTTAAAAGGGAATTCAAAATTATTGTTGTCGCTCAGTTGGTACAACTTACCTTTATACCCATGCGGAGTTTGATCGTCATCTGTCATTTAGTTTGTTTATAGTACGCCATTTTGTTAGTTCATCTCAAAGATGATTTGCGATTTTACGATGGATACAAATATTGAACAAAGAATCTGTCTCAAATTTTGCATTGCAAACGGTATTTCGTGTGCCGAATCGCTGAAAATGTTACAGAGGGCTTATGGCGAATCGACTTTATCAAAAACACGTGCATATGAGCGGTACAGTGCATTCAAAAGTGGTCGAGATATGGTGGAAGATTTGCCTCGCTCTGGTCGGCCATCAACGGTTTCAACAGAACTGAACATCGCTAAAGTGAAGAAAATGGTGTCTGAAAATCGTCATTTACGTCTGAGAGAGATTGCCGCTGAACTTGCTGTGTCTCACAAATCGATTCGTACCATTTTAAACGATTGTTTGAGCATGACACGTGTTGTAGCTCGGTTAGTTCCGAAAGACTTGAATTTTCTACAAAAACTCAATCGCGTAAGGATTGCTGAAGACATGCTAGAACGAGCCAGTTACGACTCCACATTCAGGAAACGCATTGTAACTGGGGATGAGACGTGGGTTTACGAGTTTGACACTCAAACCAGTCAACAAGCTTCCGAATGGCGCCTTCCAACTGAACCGAAACCTAAAAGGGCACGTCAAACTCGATCAAAACTGAAGGTCATGTTGACAGTTTTTTTTTCGATTATCGCGGTGTCGTGCACTCAGAGTTCATGCCAGAAGGTCAGATGATAAATAAAGACTATTATCTGAGCGTTATGCGTATGCTAAATCCGCGCTTTGGTAAAAAGTTGTTTCCGCAACAAAAGTAATGAGTGAAAAAGCATACAAAATCGCTTAAAGCCTTATCGGCCATAATGTATAAAGGCAGTTATGATAAATAGTGTGGTATGAGAGAAATAGAAAGCAATTGATAAAGTATAGATAATGAAACAATTAGTACTTCAATGTACATTATGATGTAAAATTTGAGATGTGGTCCCGTCTTTTACAGACATGTCTTTACTGCTTCCGTAACCAAATACCTAGTATATTATGTTCCCACTTAACAGTTCTGTGTTCGCATACTGGGTACCGCATTTTTTTTTCTGTACTTTTCCCTCCTTCCCAGAATCCTCAAGGATGCATGTGGAAGCCTTTCAAGCTGGAAATAAATGATTAAAACCAATCGTTAAAATAAAAATCTGATGTGTTCCATTCACAAGACTTTCTCTACATCTCTGCAACAAATTATTGTTAAAAAGCTTATGCTTCTATTTACTTCATGCTAAATGAGAAAAAAAAAAAATTAGCAGATACAGTCTTAATACTTGCTTCCTTGTACGTAGAACGGAAATAAGGGAGTACCATAGGTTAAAGTGATAGTCAAAAGCTGGTTGCTATGTGACTGAAGTTCCTTTGTTTGTATGGACAGGAGTTGACAAATTCCGTATTAGAAAAGTATGAGTTTTACAAAGCTGAAACCAGAAACAAGATCAACTCCACGAAAAAAAAGTATATAACATAAATTGTATGTTTTAGTGTGCTCTACATTTTTGTTAGTTAAGTTTTTATCCATCTCTTACGGTTTAGCAGTTATGCAAAGTTCCGTAAAATTCATCCAGAATAAAGTAGTCTTCAGAGGCTATTCCCAGAAAATTCAAGATATACATTTTATTTGTCAAGTAAATATCTTTAATATTTGAGAAGTTAATCAAAATCGTTAGAGCCATTTTTAAGAAAATAAAAACTGTCGAAAAATGTTCCATATAAAGGTTAATAAAAGGGAGATTTTCTTGAAAATCTTCGTGTCGCATCCTTGGAAGACGCCAAACTTAAATACCAAGTTTGGTATTTAACGGTATTTTCGCTTTTTAAGCTATGCTGTCCACAGACACACACAGACACACACAGACACACACACGTACACACAAGGACCTTTTTGTAAAAGTGCTTTTTTTAATTCAGGTGGACCCAAAACGTATATTTCCGGTGACCTTCTCTATACACTATGTACATAGTACGTGTAGAGAAAGTAAAAAACTACAATCAACGAATTATTTTTTGAGTCAGCACATTCTATATTAGAACAAGGAACAAGAATTGAATTGGTCATTTTAGAAACGTTACAAGTCCAAAACTACAACTTTTCAGGAGATAAAAAATGTTTCTGAGCCGTATTTGAAGAAAAGGATGAAGTATTATGACTTAGTTGGAAGAAGATAGGACTTAAAGAACTAGTGGAAAGAAAATAATGTTATTAATTTATTCAAGGAACTTTTTATTTTAATATAAACATCAGGACATGTGACCTGTCTATAATGAATTGTAGACATAATTAAAATATTTCACTTTTTCTTGTTAAGGCAAGGAACTTACATTTTGTTTTATGTAGTATCTCACAAATCTAGTCTTTCTTTTATACTATTGTCTTTTAGTAATCAATTTCCAACAGTTTTTAGTCCTCTTTATCAGTTACAGTCGTAAAACCCTGAAGTAATGTAACCTATCAAACGACGGATGTCCTTCATTTTGTTTAACTTAATCGATACTGGCCCTCCATTAGCCTTGTGCAAGGAGAAATCTCATGGTTCTCTGGAATTCTGAGATTGAATGTATGTTGACCTCCTTTAACTCTTGCCAATTTACGAACATTAATCTTATATTTCTCAGGATTTCTGCTTCTTTTCTTCGATTGTTTAACATTGCATACATTTGGCTCCATCTTAGCTGTGAGCTAAACAGCTGTTGATTGACATTAATTTCTAGTTTATGATTCTTCCACCAGACTGTGCTAAAAGACATAGAACAGATCTTATGTCCTGGACACGTGACATTCCTAAGCAGAATTCAGGAAAGAAACACTATTTTCTCATACTTACAAGTCATTTATATGCTCAAAAGATGCAGCTACCTTGTGTTAGTATGATACAGTATTTAGCTAATGTTTGCCAAAAATGGACATGTGACCTTTCTAAAATGACCGATTCCAAAATGTAATCAGTTAAATACTAGAATTTACATTGTTAACTAAAGATTTGTGCAAAGCGAGGTATTTTATTTCTCTTGCGTTGGTACCCGTTATATCAGCTGCAGGGAAATCTTTTGTAACCTAATTTTGCATCAGAAGTAAGAAAAATCTGACGTGTTCCATTAAAATGGCTTTCTCTACATCTCTGTAACAAATTATTGTTAAATAGCTTATGCTTCTATTTACTTCATGATAATCGAGAAAAAATTAGCAAAATTAGCCTATTACTTGCTTCCTTGTAAGTAGAAACGAAATAAGGGAGTACCATAGGTTAAAGTGATAGTCAAAAGCTGGTTGCTATGTGACTGAAGTTCCTTTGTTTGTATGGACAGCAGTTGATAAATTCCTGTATGAGAAACGTATAGTTTTTCTCAGCTGAAACCAAAAACAAGAAATATCTAAAAAACGATCAACTCCACGAAAAAAATGTATACAACATAAATGGTGTGTTTTAAAGTGTTCTACGTTTTTTATGTTGTAAGTTTCCGTCTATCTCTTATAGTTTAGCAGTTATACAAAATTCCGTAAAATTCATCCGGAATAATGTAGTCTTCAGAGGCTATTCCCAGAATATTCAAGATATACGTTTTATTTGTCACGTAAATATTTTTAATATACGATATTTTAATCAAAATCGTTATAGCCATTTTTGAGAAAATAAAAAATTTCGAGGAAAGATCTATGTAAATTGTAGTTGGGGATGGGGAGATTTTTCTCAAAATCTTCGTATCGCATCCCTGAAAGATACTGAACCTAAATACCAAGTTTGGTATTTTAGCTACTTTTCGTTTTTGAGTAATCGTGTTCACAGACACACGGACACACTGACACACACACACACACACACACACACACACACACACATACGGGCCTTTTTGTGAAAATGTTTTTTTTTTTTTTTTGATACAGGGAACCCTAAAACGTATATTTCCGGCGAAATTTCGGTACCGAATTTTTTATTGAAGCGCAATACCTTTTCTATACACTATGTACATAGTACGTGTAGAGAAAGTAAAAATGATAATACCATAGCACGAACAGCTCACGAGGAACCATTGCCTAACGCCCGACCGCATCTCGGTCCATGAATGGGGTGCAGTATTGGAGGGTGAGACGTGGTCAGCGCCTCGAACCCCTCAGGTCGGTTAATGCGATCTCTCGATCTGGAGCCACTACTTCTACATCAAGTAGCTCCTTAATTGGTCCCCCAGGGATCTCACGAGGCTGAGTGCACCCCTAACCAGGTCTTTTAGCGGGGGCAAAATTCCCAGGCGGTACCGGAAATCGAATCTAGATCTCCAGCTTGGTACGCAGCTAAGGCACTAAGGCGACGACCAATACTCACCGAAATAAAAGAATACACCAACACTAGATACAGATTAAGAAAACCTAGTATTTACAAACATTCTATTACGGCGTACGTCAATGCTTCACAAGGGGTGGAATGAGTTCCTGGACCTTCGCCTCTAATCCTTGAGTTTTGTCAGGCCTGCTCTTGAAATTATAATCTCTTTAGGGCCCAAATTCATTAGCACGCCTCACGCAACAGCCAAGCACTACTTAGATGACGCAGTGATGGATATATATCAGGCCTGGCGAACATTACTCCCAAAGTGTGAACACCTAGCCTATAGTGGAGACTGGCACACATACATGCACAGACGCCAGGTGGAACCGATTTTCTCTAGCAGCGGTGGCAACTACACACCTAAATCGGTCGCTGTGATTTGGCGGAGGGAAGTAGAAGAAGGGCTTCACACTATAGGAGTAATGTTTGCCAGGCCTGATGTGTGTCGTAGGATATATCTTTGGTGATAAGGTAACGAGCAAGCAAGTATTCCTATTTTCTAACCTTCTGCATATACAAATACTTCTATGTAATTGAAAACTATGCCATTAATATGAAGGCCATAAACTTTAAATCGTCTATACCGTATAATGTAAGCGATGCTAAGTCTCTCTCTCTCTCTCTCTCTCTCTCTCTCTCTCTCTCTCTCTCTCTCTCTCTCTCTCTCTCTCACTCACTTCCTCAGAGACCCAAATATGTAGGTCATTAATGCAAATGGTTAACTGACATTTTCAATTGCGTGTACCAAGTAAGGGAAGTGTATTCCACCCAAAAATTTTATGTCGGAATTTCACCGGAATTTATTGAGGTCCTCTGAACCAAAAAAACAAAATTTACAAACCCGAGTGTGTGTCAGGCTGTGAACTACAAACTCTATATTGAAAATTCGGTTAAATACCAAAGTTGATGTATCGCCCAATACCAAAGCCTTATAATGGAAAAAGTTGCCAATATTTTTATGTTCTCAAAACTAGCGATTTTTCAGATACATGTTAAACACATTCTCAAGACAAATGAAAAGTATATCTTGAATCGTCTATGAATATCCACTGAAATATTCTTTACTTTTAATGACCTTTGTGTCGCAGATTCTTCCTACACAAAAATGTAACTTGTTAAAGCCACACTTTGTCCGAAATATTGCTAGTTATTGGTTTGAATTTTCAACGTGTTTTACTTTTCTCAAATGAGAAGTTGTTATTCGTGTTTTTTCTTGACCATGAAAAGAGAACAGAATTTCAAAATCGCCACAGAGCTACCAGTTCTTAAAAGATTTGACTATCTCTTAAAGTCGACGTGTTCACCCAGTCCTGTATCTACAGAAACATGCAACAAGACATTCCTGCAAATGTTTACGGAATTAACATAAAGTAGAAGAGTGAGTAGAAAAAATCACATAAGCACAGCACATCACATGTTTACTTTCTCTACCATGTACATAAAATATACATAGTAGGTGAAGAAAATATTGTAATCCACCCAAAATTTCGATTTTTGAGATTTCACTGGAAATACATATTTTGATGTCCAGTAAATAAAATCATTTTCAGCAAAGGTCCGTGTGTGTGGGTCGTGCGCGCGTGCGTGTGTGCACAGCATAGCCCTAAAACAAAAAATCGGTTAAATAGCCAAATTAAATTTAATTTCGAAATGTGACGGAAAATTTCAGGAAAATCCCCCACATCAAATACGTTTCAAAATTGTTGACTTTCTCAAAAATGGCCCTAAAAATTTTAGTTGAAGCACCATATGTTTCATCGTTTTTACTTTCTCTACACGTACTATGTGCATAGTGTATAGAGAAGGTATTGTATTGCACCCAAAAATTCGATAACGAGATTTCACTGGAAATGTATGTTTTAGGGTCCCCTGAATAAAAAAGAAGCATTTTCAGAAAAAGATCCTGGGTGTGTGTGTCTGTGAACACGACAACTCAAAAACGAAAAGTCGGTAAATTGGTATTTAAGTTTAGCATCTTCCGGGGATGCGACACGAAGATTTTGAGAAAAATCCACCCAACCCAAACTACCTTTACATAGAAATGTTTTCGAAATTTTTGATTTTCTCAAAAATGTCTGTAACGATTTTGATTAAAATGTCGTATACTTAAGATATTTACTTGACAAATAAACTGTATATCTTGAATTTTCTGGGAAGAGTCTCTGAATGAATTTTACGGAATTTTGCATAACTGCTAAACCGTAAGAGATGGACAAACACCACATAAAAAATGTAAAGCACGTTAAAACACACAATTTATGTTATATACATTTTTTTCGTGGATTTGGTCGTTTTTGAGATATTCCTTGTTATTGTTTTCAGCTTTATAAAAGTTATATTTTTCTCATACAGGAATTTGTCCACTCCTGCCCATACAAGCAAAGAAATTTCAGTCACATAGCAACTAGCTTTTGATTATCACTTTAATCTATGCTACTCCCTTATTTCGCTTCTACTTACAAGGAAGCAAGTAATAAGACTATTTGTGTTACTTTTTTCTCGATTAGCATGAAGTAAATAGAAGCATAAACTCTTTAACAATAATTTGTTACAGAGATGTAGAGAAAGTCATGTGAATGGAACACATCAGATTTTTATAGCAAATGGAATTTTCTGAGAATAGTCTCTGAAGTCCCTTTTGGATAACTGGTAAATCATAAGGGATAGAGAATGTCTTAGTACACAAACACGCATGTTCCGAGGTATCCCTAGTTATTGGTTTCAATTTTCAAATAGCTTATGCATTTCTTAAATAGAAAATCGTTATTCATTTCTGCTTTTCTTGATCAAGCAAAAAGAAACGGAATAATAACACAAAGCGATCGGCTTTTCAAAGATATCCACAAGATGGAATGTTATAGAAGTATTTCTGCGAATATTAGTATCGATACATTTGAATAAGATAGACTATAAGCTTTTGTAAAAATAGTTTGTTACAGAAAGGCATATACATTTTTTAAAAGATGTATGTATGCGCATCTCCGAACAACTGCACCAAATTGAATATTTTTTTTTTTTTTTGTATTTGTTATTGTTACAATGTTTGTGTAAAATAAAATGTTTAAAAATCGTATAGGAAGTATTTAAAGTCTCATAATATGAATCAGCATACAGTGCCAAGGGAACGTAATCGGTTAATAACCGCCAGATAGCAGTGGGTAACCCGGTTATTTGTTGGTAAGTGACAGTAGTAGTGTCCTATTTTTCCTCTCCATTCAATGTTAAGGTAATGCATCAATTTATCGAGACAATGATGCAATGCAGCAGTGAAATTCAAATACATTTTTATGTATTAACTGTCCTTTACTTACTTCTATGGTTTAAAATAAAGAAGCAAAGAAGCTTTCCTGGCGACGAACACCTACAGTACGTACCTACTTATTTATTTGCCTCTAGATGGCAGTAGTACTGCTCTATTTTTCTTCCCCGTTTAATGCTAAGGGAATGCACCCGCTTATGGAGACAATGACCGAAGATAACAGTGAAAATCAAATATCCTTCTTAGGTATTAACCGTTGTTCCCTTGATCACATCGTTTAAATAAAGAAATAAAAACGCACTTGTTTCACGTAAAAAGTATGTTTTGGTTGTAATTGTTACTTTCTCTATACGAACTATGTAAATAGTGCACCCAAAAATTAGATACCGAAATTTCACCGGAAATACATGTTTTGAGACACACTGAATCCAAAAAAAGCATTTTTAGAAAAATATCCGTGTGTGTGTGTCTGTGTGCCTATGGGCAGTAAAGCTCAAAAACGAAAAGACCGTTAAAGCCCAAACTTGGTATTTAAGTTTGGTATCTTCCAACGATGCGACCGAAGATTTTCAAGAAAATCCCCCTACCCCAAACTACCCTTTACATGGAAAATAGTTTGAAAATTTTGATTTTCTTAAAAATGGCTTTAATGATGTTGATTAAAATATCGTATATTAAAGATGTTTACCTAAAAAATAAAATGTATATCTTGAATTTTCTGGGAATAGCCCCTGAAGACTACTTTATTCTGGACGCATTTTACGGAATTGTGCATAGTTGCTAAATCGTAAAAGATGGGGAAAAACCTACTGCACAGAAAATGTAGCTCACGATAAAACACACAATTTAGGTAATATACATTTTTTCGTGGAGTTGATCATTTTTAAGATATTCCTGGTTTTTCGTTTTAGCTTTAAAAACATACTTTTCTCATACAGGAATTTCTTAACTCCTTCCCATACAAAGGAACTTCAGTTACATAGCAACTAGCTTTTGACTCTCACTTTAACCTAAGGTACTCCCTCATTTCGCTTCTACTTACAAGAAAGTAAGTAATAAGACTATTTCTGCTAATTAGCATGAAGTAAATAGAAGCATAGGCTTTTTAACTACAATTTGTTGCAGAGATGTAGAGAAAGGTATGTGAATGGAATACAACAGATTTTTTTCTCTTTAGTTATGTTATTGTTAGCCTTAAAATGGATGTTTTGATATATTAGGAGTCTTCAACACTTGGATTGGTTTGCAGCGACTCTCCATTCAGATCTTTTCTCTGCTTTCCGTTTGAGTTCTTCATATTTACAGCATTTCATATCTTCCATAATTTGTTTTATATATTGTGATCTTGCTCTTCCTTTGCCACTTCTTCCTTCTATCATACCTTATATTATAATATTCAGTGTGCTCTGATGTCTTAATAAATGGCCTATTAATTTTGTTCTTCTAATTTGACATAGAAGAAAATAAAGAAAGAGGTGGAAAACTGGTACCGGAGTCTGGTCCCTACTTTAATTTACCTTTTTCTGTTTTACCTTATTTTTCTGTATTATTACTGGATTGCAGTTTTTTTTTTCTGTTACGACACACACATAAACACAAACATATAACACCCATGCCCAAGGCGGGACACGAACCCACGATCCCCAGCGCTACGAAGCACCAAAGCGGGACGCCTTGGCGAGCGCGGCCATGGGGACCGGCTTCTCTTTAGTGTAATTCATTACCTATTTCTGCGGTTACCCGCCACATTATGGAAGCGCTGCCATCTCAGTTATTTCATTAGATACACAACCGGGACGGGCAGCTACTATTTTATAAAATGCTGGCCGTGTATTATCGAAAAATACTTTAACGTTTTAAATTGGCGTTCCATTAACATTACAAAATTATCAAATATTCATATGCTAAATTTTAACAAGCTAATGTTTAGGTAAATTTTCCAAAAGCATCTCGGGAAGTTTATCCCTAAAACGGCGGAGATATGGGTCCATGTTGCATTATGGCATATAAAGCTTGTCTATCTTGCTGTGTGTATTGTCAACATGCAGTATAACAAGCTGCTTGGCTTTGTTTGGGATGTTTGGCAGAAACGCGTCATGTCAATTTCGACTGTGACATTTCGACCGCAGTTATCTCAGTGGCATCACCAATGGTTCTCATTTCAGCTATACAAACAAAAAAGAATCGAGCCTGTCATTTACAACAGAAGATTTATAGGAACAGCTTACAACCCTCCTGCATGGTTTTCTAAATTTTGCACCGGCACACTATAGGTATACAAATATAATTAATATTTCAGTGCTACGGTCGAGTTAACTCGACCCTAAGTGTGAGCGATTACGTCTTTTAATTTCTCATGCAGCAATTTTTACTTTCTCTACACGTACTATGTGCATAGTGTATAGAGAAGGTATTGTAATGCACCCAAAAATTCAATACCGAGATTTCACCGGAAATACATGTTTTGAGACCCCTGGATCTAAAAAAACATTTTTAAAAATGTCCGTGTGTGTCTGTGTGTGTGTGTGTGTGTGTGTCTGTGCGCAGCATAGCTCAAAAACGAAAATACCGTTAAAAACCAAACTTGGTATTTAGGTTTGGTATCTTCCAAGGATGCGACACGAAGAATTTCAAGAAATCCCCCACACCTTCAATTACCCTTTACATGGAAAGGGTATTTGAATAGTTCTAACGATTTTGATTAAAATTTCATATATTAAAGATATTTACCTGAGAATAAAAAGTATATCTTGAATTTTTTGGGACTCTCTCAAGACTACTTTATTCTGGATGAATTTTACGGAATTTTGCATAACAGCTAAGCTGTAAGAGATGGACAAAAACTTATCGCACAAAAATGTAGAGCACGTTAAAACACACAATTTATGCCATATACGTTTTTTTCCGCTGTTGATTGTTTTTGAGATATTCTTTGTTTTTTGGTTTCAGCTTTAAAAAACTTATACTTTTATCATACAGGAATTTTGTCAACTCCTGTCCACACAAACAAAGGAACTTCAGTCGCATAGCAACCAGCTTTTGACTGTCCCTTTAACCTATGGTACTCCCTTATTTCGCTTCTACGTACAAGGAACCCAGTAATAAAACTACTTCTGCTATTTTTTTCTCTATTAGCATGAAGTAAATAGAAGCATAAGCTTTTAAACATTACTTTGTTGCAGCTATGCAGAGAAAGTCATGTGAATGGAACACGTCAGATTTTTAAATCTATTATATCTGTCAACTGACCCTGACTGTTTACACTAATTCCGAGTAATGTATAAAGCAATGGAAAACTACAATCAGCCAAAATAGTGTCTATTTCACGGCGAAAATGTGCAGTTGGTGGGGTGTAAGGAGGTCCGCCGGGTGCTCTATCTCGCCTATGGTTTATGATGGGGAGGGCCCAGGTTAAAGAATCGGTAGTACGCCATGCCTGGATGATCACGGGACAGGTAGACGCACCCAGTGTGAGACCTGTTTTGTACATTTTGAATCATATTACTATACTCACTTTTTTAGTTATTAGTACATATTATTGCATTTTAAACTGAAATTCACAAAATTATGACAAAATGTTATTGATCAAAACCAAATTTCGGATTTTTAGCAATTTTTCACCATC
Source organism: Hymenopus coronatus (assembly GCA_030762935.1). NCBI lineage: Eukaryota > Metazoa > Arthropoda > Insecta > Mantodea > Hymenopodidae > Hymenopus > Hymenopus coronatus. Next base: position 129,691,753 of record CM060888.1, on the reverse strand, counting down.
ATATCATCTTAATTCAGCAAGAACGTATTTCTCATATACAAATATGTTTGCACGTATCTCACGTTACTAATACAGTAGTAATAACAAATAAGTACTATATTAATAATGCCTATTGATATTTCTAGATTTCATCACTAGTTTAACTGCAACTCCGTGGGCCAATGATAACGCAGCTCCCAGATGCATGCATTTTCGAAGAAAAGCATAAAGACTAAAATTGTAACTTACGCATCACTTTGCTATAAGTACACCAACTTTATTAACAATCTCTTGTGTTCTTTCGCATATCTTTCTCTACCCTTTTGCAAACAAACTATCCTTACATAAAATATTATTTCCTTTACCGCATGCTAATCGAGATAAGCATTAACAGAAATGGTCTTACTACTTGATTCTTTGTAAGCAGAAGGAAACATGGCTAAAGCGATAGACCTAAGTATTAAAACAATTGAAGCTCGGTCCGCATTGCAAGACCAGCAATACACAAAAGCGAGATGAAATTTATATGGTTTAAACTTGAAACCAATAACAAACAGTATCTTGGAAAAGGCACACTTCATAACAAAATTGTATATAACATAAATTGTGTGTTTTAACAAGATCTGCATTTTCGTGTAGTTAGTTTTGGTCTATTCCTTACTGTTTGTTAGTTATGCAAAATTCATCCAGAAAGAAAAGTACTCAGAAATGATTTCCAGAAAATTTAAAATATAGATATAAATTGTGATGTAAATATCTAAAATATACGGCATTTTAATTCATACCTTTGGGCATTTCTGATAAAAACAACATTTCAAAACAGTTTCTATGTATAAGGTATATATACAACAAAATTGGTATTTAATGGTAATTTTTTCAGGTATGCTGTCCACACATACACACACACTCCCATACACACATACACATACACACACACTCACATACACACATACATATACACATACACACATACACATAAAACGAACACATATACACAAATACACACACATATACACATACACATACACACACACTCACATACACACACGAATATACAGATACTCACACATACACATACACACATATGCACACACATACACACATAAACGTACACATACACATACATATACACACATAGACATACACTCATACACGCATACACACATACATACACACAAACACATACACACATACACAGACGCATACATATACACACATACTAACACATACATATACACATACACACATACATATACACACATACACATACACATACACATACACACATCCACATACATACACACAGACACACATAAACACTTACAGACATACATACCTACATACACACACGTACACTCACATACATACACATACACACATAAACACATACCCATACACACATACACATACACACATACCCATACACACATACACATACTTATACACATACAAACACATAACCACATACTCATACATACACATACACACATACACATACACACGCATACACACGCATACACAATCACATACACACACAAATACACACATACACATACACACAAACGCATACACCTAAACACAAACACACATACACATTTACACACATACACATACACACATAAACATACACATGCACACACATGCACATACACAAACACAGACACACATAGACACATACACATACACACAAACAGACATACAGACACTCACAGATACACACACATACACAGACGCACACATACACACAAACACATACACATACAATCACATACACACTCAGACACAGACACACATACACAGACACACATACACAGACACACATACACAGACACACACATACACAGACACACACATACACATACACATAGGCACATACATACACATACACATAGGCACATACATACACAAACACATACACACATATACACATACACACAGAGACACACATACACAGACACACACATACACACCTACACAAATACAGGCACACGCAGACACACAGATACACACAGACTCACACACACACAGACACACACAGACACACACATGGACACATACAGACACACATATCCACTCACACAGGCACACACAGACATAAACATACATATACACAAAACACACACAGACATACGCAGACACACACAGACACACATAAACACACACAGACACACATACACACAGACACACACAGACACACACATACACAGACAAACAGACACACACAAACACACACAGACACACATAAACACACACAGACACACATACACACAGACACACACAGACACACACATACACAGACAAACAGACACACACAAACACACACAGACACACACAGACACACACAAACACACACATACACACAGATTCACTCAAACACACAGAGACGCACACATACACAGAGACACACACAGACACACACAGATACACACAGACACACACAGACACATTCAGGTACACGCAGACACACAAGTACACACAGACACACACAGACACACACAGGCACACACAAACACACACAGACAGACACAAACACACACAGACACAAACACACACAGACACACATACACATACACATACACATGCACACAGACACACCCATACACAGACACACACATACACAGACACACATACACAGATACACACATACACAGACACACACATACACAGACACACACATACACACATACACAGACACACACATACACAGACACACAGATACACAGACACACACATACACACATACACAGACACACATACACAGATACACAGATACACAGACACACACATACACACATACACAGACACACATACACAGACACACAGATACACAGACACACACATACACACATACACAGACACACATACACAGACACACAGATACACAGACACACACATACACACATACACAGATACACACATACACAGACACACACATACATAGACACACTCAGACACACATACACAGACACACACATACACATACACACATACACAGACACACAGATACACACATACACAGACACACACATACACATACACACATACACAGACACACAGATACACACATACACAGACACACACATACACATACACACATACACAGACACACATACACAGACACACAGACACACACATACACATACACACAGATACACACATACACAGACACACACATACACATACACACATACACAGACACACAGATACACACATACACATACACACATACACATACACACATACACATACACACATACACATACACACATACACAGACACACAGACACACACATACACATACACACATACACAGACACACAGATACACACATACACATACACACATACACAGACACACAGACACACACATACACATACACACATACACATACACACATACACATACACACATACACATACACACATACACAGACACACAGACACACACATACACATACACACATACACAGACACACAGATACACACATACACATACACACATACACAGACACACAGACACACACATACACATACACACATACACATACACACATACACAGACACACAGATACACACATACACATACACACATACACATACACACATACACATACACACATACACAGACACACAGACACACACATACACATACACACATACACAGACACACAGACACACACACACAGACACACATACACATACACACATACACATACACACATACACAGACACACAGATACACACATACACAGACACACACATACACATACACACATACACAGACACACAGACACACACATACACATACACACATACACAGACACACAGATACACACATACACAGACACACACATACGCAGACACACACATACACACATACTCACAGACACAGACATACATATACACACATACACAAACAGACACAGACACATACAGACACACGCAGACACACACAGACACACACATACATGCAGACACACACAGACACACACATACATGCAGACACACACAGACACAGACACATACAGACACACGCAGACACACACAGACACACACATACATGCAGACACACACAGACACACACAGACACTCACATACACACATACACACACGCAAACACACAGACACACACAGACACACACAAACACACATACACACACAAACACACACAGACACACACGCAAACACACAGACACACATAAACACACACAGACACACATACACACACAAACACACACAGACACATACGTACACAAACACACACAGACACACAAACACACACAGTCACATACAGACACACACAGATTCACACAAACACACACATTATTACACGGACATACACAGGCACACACAGGCACACACAGACACACACATATTTCTAACAATGCTTTTCTTGGACTCATGAGATCTAAATGATATATCTCCGGTGAAATCTTGGTTTCAGAGTTTTGGTTGAAATACAAAAGTAGCACAGCAATATTTAAAACAATTGTGAATTTAGTTCACATATGTAGTAAAATTTATTTTTAAGATCGATTTAGTAATATGAAAATATACTGGATGCCAGTAAAATAATTTCCGGCGGAATCCGGCGGCAAAATAGGAAAGTGCCAGAAATATTTTTGGTTAGATAAACCTGGTTGCTGGATTATTTATACTTGATTTTAGTATTATATATATATATTTAATTTCTAAAAGAAGGTATATTCTACAGTTTTGTAATTTTATTTTATTTTAAATAAAAAGTTTGAAAAATATAACAATGATAAAAAATAAAAACAAGTGATGGAAAATTATTTATGGAAATAAATTAAATAATATAAAAATAGAGAGAATTAAGTTCCGATTAATTAAAAATTGAATTAATAAATCAGAAAACTGAAATATTCAATGTATATACATCTTTTAAAGATAAATAACAAGAATTTATAATTGAAATTTTTATTAAAACGTTTAATGTTTTAAATTGTGTAAATTGAAATAAATAAACAAGATAATTCAATAATTATAAAATTAAATTAAGGGATAAAATAGTAAAATATACCGTCATTTGAATGATGATTTTAAGTTAATATGTTTTGATTTAAGAATTGTGTATATAATTTTTAGTTAAATTTTAATTTGGTTATTTTAACAATGTTTTAGTGCATAGTATTTAGTTATAGTAGACAAGTTACCTGTAAAATAATGGATGAATAAAATAAAATGTTTTAAATGTATAAATAAGTGATAAAGTTTTAGAATGTTTGTCTTGGTTTAAGAAATTAGTTGCCGGCGTATTATATAAAAGATTTTTAAAATTGTATATTATATTTTAGTACAGTAAGTCGAGTTCGTTCAAACGCTCCATCTTTAAAACATTTCTCTCGTGCTTATAAAAACTGCTTGCAGATTTCGAATCCGGGAATCCAAACCGACACAATGTGTGCCTTGCTGTATATGCAATCTAAAAACATATGTATGGAACGTGTAATCTACGCGAGTATGGTCAAATTTGTTCGAAGAGCTATATTTGAGGCGATATTTGCTGACTGGGATGGATGGCTTTGCTTGATTTACTGACGTTCCAAGTGGCAATTATATTTAGAGCTAAGTAAACCCCTATTTACGAAATGTACCAAAATTGGGGAATTGATTAGTATAAAAGAATGATGGATAGTTTTAGCCAAGATCAGGCCAATAATACTTTATTAAATCATTACATGATAATCAGTAATTATTTTAAATTTCGTTCCCATTGAATGTAGAGCCGCCATTCTAATTATTTTTCTTTGTATATGAAAGAGAGCGTTTTCTTATTTGTTTTGAGATACTTATTAGCGTTTCTGAGCTATAATGACTTGATAATTTGCATCTCATTGTTTAAGGGCTCATTACTAGCCGTCAGTTTTCATAACTGTCGTTTTATTAACCTATATATATAAACAACCAATGGAAACATATAGCTTATATGTTTATGAGGGCAACTAACATACTTTTATTTTTCGTAAACAAGTCCGATAAGGTGTTAACAAATATGTCTGACAGTCTGTTTTTTTTTTTTTTTTTTTTTGGTAGTGTTTAACGCCCGCTTTAACTACTAATGGCACCGCAGGCGGGGACAGTCTGTGATTACCTATTTCTCCGGAATTCGTGTACGGAGACTGAGTTATCATGTAAAGGAGAAAGAGAAACAGAGAAAGAGAAAAAGAGAGAAACAGAGAAAGAGAGAAAGAGAAAAAGAGAGAAACAGAGAAAGAGAGAAAGAGAAAAAGAGAGAAACAAGGAAAGAGAGAAAGAGAGAAAGAGAGAAAGAGAAAAAGAGAGAAACAGAGAAAGAGAGAAAGAGAGAAAGAGAAAAAGAGAGAAACAGAGAAAGAGAGAAAGAGAAAAAGAGAGAAACAGAGAAATAGAGAAAGAGAGAAGCAGAGAAACAGAGAAAGAGAAAAAGAGAGAAACAGAGAAAGAGAGAAACAGAGAAAGAGAGAAAGAGAGAAATAGAGAAAGAGAGAAAGAGAAAAAGAGAGAAACAGAGAAACAGAGAAACAGAGAAAGAGAGAAAGAGGGACAGGATCCATCCAGTAAATATGAAGCAAAAGTCAAACGAACCTAACTTGGCCGCGGCGTATCCGAGTGATTAGACCACTCGCCTCTCACCTAGGCGACCTGGGTTCGATCCCATATTTGTGGTTGTCAAAGCGTCGCAGAGGCGCGTTTTCTTCGGATTCTCAGATTTCCCCCGCCATCGCATTCCATCGGTGCTCCGTCTTCATTCTATGCATAACCAGTGTTATCACCTGAGATGCCATATGTAGTAAAAGCGAGCGTTAAACACACAAAAAAAAAAAAAAAAAAAAACGCAGCTTGACTTGTCTCTGAGAAGTAAATTTCGGTAGTGGTGGCACACTCTCGAAAAACATACCGAATATAGAAGTGCTTAGCATGACACTATTTGAATAAAATCTTATGTGTTCCATTCACATGACTTTCTCTACATCTCTGCAACAAATTATTGATAAAATGCTTATGCTTCTATTTACTTCATGCTAATTGAGAAAAAATTAGCAGAAATAGTCTTATTACTTGCTTCCTTGTAAGTAGAAGCGAAATAAGGGAGTACCACAGGTTAAAGTGATAGTCAAAAGATGGTTGTTATATGAGTGAAGTTCCTTTGTTTGTATGGACACGAGTTCACAAAATGTCTGTATGAGAAAAGTACAAGTTTTCCAGAGCTGAAACCAAAAGCAAGGAATGTCTCAAACACGTCCCGCTTCAGAAAGTGTTACCACCAATGATTTCAAAAGAGCATTGACATTGTTTTGAAGATCTTCGTATTTTACGACGTTTGCGGAGAGCCATTCAAAACAAACGAAGAGGAATGCTGACTTCAGGAATTTGTTGATCCATGATAACGCTCGTCCACACACTGCTGTCACAACCGTCGGCTCCTTGAACAATTTCAATGGGACATTTTCGATAATCCGCCGTACAGTCCTGACCTGGCACCCAGCGACTTTCACCTTTTCCCTGAACTGAAGTCGTGGCTTGGAGGGCAGCACTTTCCAACCAACGAAGATATTCAAAACAACGTCAATGTTCATTTGAAATCATTGGCGGCAACATTTTTTGTAGCGGGTATTGCAAAGCTTGTGCACAGGTACGGTAAATGTCTCAATCTTTTCGGTGATTATGTTGAAAAGTAACCATAAGTACAAAAATTTTAGTAATAAAATAATTGTTTTCTATGAACTTGTCTTTTATTTATAGTCTATCGGAGGTTGAAAAAAAAAATAAACAGCCCTCGAATTAGCTTCTAGTTGGTGAGTACCTATAAGTTCTCTTATCCCCTTGCTTGGTATATGAAAGTATATAAAAGAAGAGAAATTGTTATTTATTTTAAAAACGTAAACTGTTTTACTCTCCTTAACTTTTTCTGTTAGCTTTCCTTTGATGACGCGAAGATTTTTTTTCAGTACTTTTACACAAGTAAATATAATGAAGTATAATACTCACAGGTTTGATGTTTAATAGATCACAATAATATAGTACAATATCACAGTGATGTCATTAGCGAGATAGTTTTGTACATCAACATCTTCTAGACGATATCCTTCCCAGAAGATGCTATAAATGTTCTTATATTTCATTAAGATGAGCATCGTTTTGTGCTTTCCTCGTCGCTATGAGGACAACAAACTTTTTAAGATTGTTAACATAAATAAATACAACATACTAAACATCTTTTCGAGTGAGTTGTTTTACAATTTTTCGGTGTTGCAGGTTTAAATTTCACGAACATCTGGTTTTGCAAACTAACATTGACGTTTCTTGGTCACTCCAATCTTTCCAAACAATCTTTATGTGGTTACCTAAAAGTATAAAGGGCTCTCAAAAGGCCTTCAAACTTTAAACATGTATAATTATTATAATACTTGAAATGGGATAAAAACAAAAGAAGTTACATACTGGACAAACAATGGGATTTAGTTTCTTTTTCTTTCAATTCATTGTTACAATGAGTACAACTTTTCTGAATAAAACATTTGTAATTTCTTTCATACTACTATAAGAATTTGTAAGTTACAAATAATCGCTCTATCACTGTATGATAGAATACAGCTGATTCAATGCTATTATGAAAGCAAGAGAAGCTTTACTATGAGAAAATTAACAACTCTTAACAGTTTAAGACAGTTCGTGTTCTATTCGTAAAGTTCCAACAAAGTGGCCGCAACGATCTTCAGATCTGAATCTGACCAATTTTTGACTCTGGAGCTAACTTAAAGAACAAGTTTTTCCTGACACTTCCAACAACCCGATAGCAACTGAAAGATTTTATCTCGCAAGAAATTGCTAATATTCCAAGACAGAATCTGCAAAATCCTGAGCATGGAGTTGCAGAAAGAATAGTGTAAGTCAACAAGAGAACGGAGGGCATATTTCCATTGTTGGCTTGTTTTTGTTTCTTTCCCTATTTTAATTATTATTATATTTATAAGTGACTTTTGGAAGACCCCATATAGCGCCAATGCGTCATTCTGTCTCTCGTTGCAGAAGGATACTGAAACGCAAATTTAGCAATAAAATTGTTTTATTATAAGACCACACGGAAAGAATGAGATAAGTCACTTTTATTAACATTTCCAGGACAGAATTTCTAACGTTTGAAACCTAATAACTTGAAAGCCATTAATAACCTAGTACTCACATTTTAAAAATACATTCATGCACTATCAATAAAGCAAGCTGAGAAAATAAGTTTTAGAGTCACATAATTGTTAACAAATGAATGTAATACCATTAAAGCAACACAGTGAACCCGGAAAGAAGGAGGTAAGTACTTGATGAAATCCAATAGACTTCCAGTAAATATGAAAATATTAATATCAGCTCGGAACAACAACTTAATTCTTAGTTTTTAAAAACATTGAACATGAATTATTTTTACATTAACAACGTTTTATAAAGAATTAAGTTTTGCAAAATGTTACTTCTTATGAAATCATTGTAGCCTAAACGCATTAGAAGCTCGAAATAATACTGTTGAGCTTCAGGTCCTATAAATCTCTTGGATCTTGAAGGTTTTATTCTTATACTTCGAAATAGGAAGGAAACCTAGATTGAAATAAAATTACAGAATAGTAGATTTTTATAAAATTAATATTGGTATTCATAGTTTTTTTTTTTTAATTCTCATTAAAATAAATCAAAGAACAGTGTATTTTTTAACTTCCTATATAAATATTATAATTAATGTTACTCTAATTATTTCCATCCTCATAACCGTAACGCTCTCGACATGGAAGATCCTTTTTTTTGTTTTTACAACAACTTCCTAACTTGCAAGAACTCTGTCCAGACTTGATGCTAGTCTGATCCACTTCCACTAAACTGAATGCCTTAGACTTACTTCTTGCATTTGTAACGGAAGAATCCTCATAGGTATGCATTCTAAATATTATCATTTAGAAGTAATTAAAATTGAATATTATTGGAAGTTTAAAAATACCATACACAAATCAGAAAGATTAGTATATAAATATTTGTTACATATTTTGCTTATGCATGGAAATTTCTGAATCAGAATGTTTACTTCTTTATGTAATCCTCATAAAGCTGAAACAATCTTGGAAAAGTCTAGGTCAAGTCAGAAACTGTATGAAGGAGAACTATTTTCAAGTGTAAAAACGTCTAAAAGGAATCATAATTATGTTGAAAATTGTAGTCAGAATAATTGTATCTGTGCATTTATAAACGAACTGGTATTCATACTCAAAAGGATTCATGAGACCAAACAAATGAAATCAGCTTTTATTGTAAAACAGATGAAGTTTGTTTTTTTTACCATAGCAACATAACGAGTTATTCAGATGTATTGAACTGAAGAAGAAGCCACGCTAAGATGAAGCTACCCTTGGGTAATATGATTTAAAACTGACCCTATATTGATTTAAGCCGCAAAAAGATAATTATATAGCATTTGTATATAATTAATATGTGTACACCGTAATTCTACAACATATGTATATGATCTTCACGTAAGTAATGGAAAAAGTGTAAAATTAAACGAAAATTAAACTTTATTTAAACTGTGCAAAAGACATTTTGCGTTCACACCAAACTGAAACCAAATAAATAAATTTGAAAAGAAATCCTAGCTTATAACTTCAGTAGATTGGGTAACCCTTCACTTCACATGCTCTTGCGGAACAAATAAAACAAATAAATTTAATAATTTTCATACAGCTAGCCGAGGCACGACCACAACGAACCCAACTGTAAAATCTACTGAAATAAACTGATTGTTGAAGCAGAAGGACGAGGCAACTTTACCGCCAGCAACAGGTGAGCCAACAGTGGAAAAACCAGTCATACCAACCGCTGCATAACAGTACTGTTACACATTTAGAACTTGTACACAGTCCTTAGGGAGCTCAGTGAGGGTTTTGGTATTTATTATCAACGGTGGCATTTACTGGGACTGCCAACAATGTTGTCAATTCATTATTGCAGGTATGCACATCGTAATTAAGTTATGATGGGAACCGCTACTATGACTTACCATCTCCTTCTTTTGAATTGACTTACTTCATTCTCTTCCTGTATATGTTTTGTTTTTTTCAAACTAAATATAACGACACTAACCTCATTATCAGCATGAGCTTGTTATTGAAGGTAGATTCGAATTTAAACACAGTATCTTAAATTTGCAGAAAATGTGACTTAACTCATTCTTACGCTTCTTCATATGCTGGCACGTGGTTCTCAGAAAGTTCTTCGGTTTCAAAGCCATACATTGTCACCTCCGTCGGTTAATTACAAGGGGCAGTCAATAACTAATGCCTTCTATTTAATTTCTCCTTAACTATGTTTGCGATGTGAACAATTCAAACTTGGCACAATCCCTCAAATCTTCTTCTCTAATCCACTGCATTAGCAACTTCATAAGTCAACAGGTGGCAGCACTGCACCTTTTTCAAAATGCCGGACATCGATGTGCGTATTAGACAGCGCCCCGTAATTGAATTCCTGCATGCGGAATGTGAAACCCCATTCGCATTTATGAAAAGATGAAAAATGTGTGTGATGGTGCAACAATGGATATCAGTTCTGTTAGAAGATGGGTCCGTCGCTGTAATGAAGCAGAAGGACAAACGCCGTTGGCTGATGAAAATCGGAGCGGTAGACCGGTGACTGCAGTGACTCCACCCAACATTCAGCGAGTGGATGAGGTCATTCGTACTGACAGCCGGATAATAACGGATGGATTGTGTTGTATTATGTCCCTCAGTAGAGGCAGTGTGATAACGATGATTCAATATCTGGGGTACTCAAAGGTACCACGGCGGGTACCAAGAATGTTAACCGACGAGAATAAGGAGTCAAGAAAAACAATAGCCGCCGAACTCTTGCAACGCTTCAATTTAGAGGGAGAGGAGTTTCTGGAAAACATTGTGACTGGAGACGAAACATGGGTTAATTTTTTTTGAACCTGAATCAAAAAGACAGTCAATGAGATGGCATTGCAAAGCCTCACCCAAGAATAAAACATTCACAACTGTACTATCGGCAGGAAAAGTGATGGCACAGTGTTCTGGGATGCACAGGGTGTAATCCGGTTCAGATTTTGGAGCAGAGTTCTACAATAAATTCTGTCTGTTACGTTAGCACCCTAAAAAAAACAACAACAAAAAAAACACGTCTTCGGCGAGTTCGCCCCCCCCAAAAAAAAAAACATGGCGGATGTTCTTCTTTTGCATGACAATGCAAAACCACACGACTGAAGCGATTGTGAAAATTGGATGGGAAGTCTTGCCTCATCCCTCATACTGTCCTGACCTTAGCACTACCAGACTACCATCTGTTTGGGCCGCTAAAGGAAGCTCATCATGGGATTCATTTTGAAGAGAGTAAAACATCTGTGCGACAATGGCTTCGGAAGCAATACCGTGTATTTTACCACACTGGAATACATGCCCCTGTTAAAAGGTGGACCAAAACTGTGAAAAAGGTCGGGGATTACATTGAAAAGTGACAGTTTAATCCTCAATGTTGTGGCTTTCATGCTGTGTAATCAACGTTTAATTTTGTTACAAATTCTGATGTGCTCCATTCACATGACTTTCTCTACATCTCTGCAACAAATTGTTAAAAATTTAAGCTTCTATTTACTTCATGCTAATTGAGAAAAAATTAGCAGAAATAGCTTGCTTCCTTGTAAGTAGAAGGGAAATAAGGGATTCCTATAAGTTAAAGCGATAGTCAAAAGCTGGTTGCTATGTGACTGAAGTTTCTTTGTTTGTATGAACAGGAGTTGACAAACTCCTGTATGAGAAAAATGTGTTTTTCAAAGCTGAAACCAAAAACAAGGAATATCTAAAAAAAAACGACCAACTCCACGAAAAAAAAAAACAAAGTATATAAATTAAATTGTGTGTTTTAACATGCTCTACATGTTTTGTGTTTTAAGTTTTCGTCCATCTCTTACGGTTTATCAGATACGCAAAATTTCGTAAAATTCATCCAGGATAAAGTAGTCTTCACAGGCTATTTCCAGAAAATTCAAGATATATATTTTATTTGTCGGATAAATACCTTTAATATACGATATTAGAGAAAGTAAAAATAGGAAGGAGGCTTTAGTTAATGATCCTCGTAGTAAGTTAAGAACATATTGCATCCTTGCTATAGTCTCCAAAACTCGAAACTACTGTTGGCGTTGTGCTGGAAGTCACATCCTTGCCACCACAAGAGATCGCTCACGTACGTGCTCTTGCAACAATGAACAACCAAGTATCGGAAAAGTCACAAAGTGAAAGAACAAGGGGGATGAAAACGGCACCTAGAGACATGTTGACACGACTCCCTTATTACAACCTGTCTGCGGTCGCTGAGGCTCACAGTATAGTGCTTTGAAACCTAACATGTACTACTAGGCACACAAGTTTTCTAGGGTTGCGAGGGAAAAAGATGTCACACAAAAACTCTGATATGTTCCATTCACATGACTTTCTCTGCATCTCTGCAACAAATTATTGTTAGAAAGCTTATGCTTCTATTTACTTCATACTAATCGAGAAAATAATTAGCAGAAATAGTCTTATTGCTTGATTTCTTGTAAGTAGAAGCGAAATAAGGCAGTACCACAGGTAAAAGAGATAGTCAAAAGCTGGTTAATTTGTAACCTAAGTCCCTTTGTTTGTATGGACAGGAGTTCACAAATTCCTGTATGAGAAAAGTATGCTTTTTAAATATAAAACTAAAAACAAGGAATATCTCAAAAACGACCAATTCCACGACAAAATTGTATATAACATAAATTGTGTGTTTTCACGCGCTCTGCATTTCTTGTGTGGTAAGTTTTTGTCCATCTCTTGCGGTTTAGCTGCTATGCAAAATTCCGTAAAATTCAGTCAAAATAAAGTACTTTTCAGAAGCCATTCCCAGAAAGTTTAATATATACATTTTATTTGTCAGGTAAATGGCTGTAATGTACGATATTTTAATCAAAATCTTTAGAGCAATTTTTACGAAATCAAACATTTCGAAAAAAGTTCCATGTAAAGGTTAATTTGGGGTGGGAAAAATGTTCTCAAAATCTTCGTGTCGCATCCGTGGAAGATACTAAACTTAAATACTAAGTTTAGTATTTTACCGTCTTTTCGTTTTTGGTTTATCCCGTTTACACCAACACACACATTACAGGGAACCCTAAAACGTACATTTCCGGTGAAGCATCGGTATCGAATTTTGGGTGGAGTGCAATACCTTCTCTATACACTATGTATTTAGTACATGTAGAGAAAGTAAAAATTAAACAATTATTAGGTTGTATAATAAAATGATATAAATCTAAACGTATAACAAAATGTATCGTTTTTACCAATTAGCTGAAGCTATAGATGGGTAAGCTCAGGCTTATTAATATGTAATCTCAACTTAACCTTATTTTCTTGGAAACTTTTTTCCAACACTTCTCTATACTCAAAATGTGCTACAGATACGATTTTCCACTAATTTATTTAAAACATTTTCCACTAATTTATTTAAAACATTTTCCACTAATTTATTTAAAACATTTTCCACTAATTTATTTAAAACATTTTCCACTAATTTATTTAAAACATTTTCCACTAATTTATTTAAAACATTTTCCACTAATTTATTTAAAACATTTTCCACTAATTTATTTAAAACATTTTCCACTAATTTATTTAAAACATTTTTTTTTACTGCAACTCAAATAAACATTAAAGAAAATGCTGCTATTACTTTTTTGAAATGATGTTCTAATCTTGATAAATACATTATTAAAATTTGAAAAATGAAGAGTTTTGGTGAGTTTGTAAAATAATAACTTTTCTACACTAACTAGGAGTAGTATAAGAAAATATAGTATGGCAGATCCATTTGTAAATTTATTTACTACAAGACTGGATCCTTTATTTTGAAAACTTCTCCACGTGGCTCATTTTTACTTTCTCTACACGTACTGTGTACATAGTGTATAGAGAAGGTATTGCATTCCACCAAAAATTCCATACCAAGATTTCATCGGAAATAAACATTTTAGGAACATTTGTATAAAAAAAAAATAAAATAAAAAGCATTTTTCGAAAAAGGACCGTGTGTGTGTCTGTGAACACGATAACTCAAAAAAAAACGTCGGCAAAATAACAAACTTGGTATTTAAATTTAGTATTTTCCAGTGATGCGATACGACGGTTTTGAGAAAAATCCCCCTACCCGTTACATGGAAAAAAATTAGAAAGTTTTGATTTTCTCATAAATGGTTCTAATGTTGGTTAAAATACAGTATATTAAAGATATTATATGGCAAATAAAATGAATATCTTGAATTTTCTGGGAATAGCCTATAAAGATCTCTTCATTCTGAATGAATTTTGCGTAACTGGTAAACCGTAAGAGATAGACAAAACTTTCTTCGCAAAATATGTAGATCGCGTTAAAACACAGAATTTACGTCATGCACGTTTTTTACGTTGAATTTGCCATTTCTGAGATATTCCTTGTTATTTTTTCAGATTTAAAACTCCTGGCCCTGTATAGAAATGGATTTGATCCACATGACAACCAGCCTAGTATATTCCCTTGTTTTCCTTCTACTCACAAGGAAGCAAGTAATTCAGAAAATTTCTGCTAATGTTTATCTCGGTTATCATAAAGTAGATAGAAGATTAAGGTTTTTAACAATAATTTGTTACAGTGATGTAGAGAAAAGCATGTGAATGGAACATATTAAACCTATGAATTTACACAGTAAAACGTTATTATTTAAATAGTCTTGCAACATAGAATTTTGATACGTGGAAAAAATAAACTATTATAGTGCATAACGACTGGTATAAATTTCAATAAAGTATCTTACATGCAAATTTTCCAAATGCATCACACTAAACGAAACACAAGCGCATGTGCATGTGAGATAACTCTGGTTAGACCACTCGCCTCTCACCTAGACGGCCAGGCCCAAGCGACCGCATGTGAGATTTGTGGTGGACAAAGCGGCGCTGGTGCGGATTTTCTCCGGGTACTCCGGTTTCCCCCGCCATCGCATTCCACCGGTGCTCCATCTTCATTCATGTATCACCAGTGTCACCGCCTGAGGCGCCATAAGTAGTTAAAGCGGGCGTTAAACACTACCAAAAAACAAACAAAAAAAACTCTTCTCTGTTTTCGAAATTGCACGAAACCTAGCAGATGAAAACTAGGGTGCTGTGCACCCAAGAAAACGTGTCTGTTGATCCAATGAGAGTAATTTAAACCTTTTGTGTGTAAATGTCGACTAGAACTGTACCGACTACTGAATATAGTAATTAGGTATTCCTGGTACCCATTATCTTGAGAGCAATTTGACGCAACCGGAAAGAGATGGAAGGTAGGGAGGGGGAGAGTTCTAACAATTTCCATTTTCAAGTATGTCTCGCCAAGTACATTATTTGGAAAAAGTATCCGATAGGCTTAGGTACTACCATTGAATAATAATACATTCATTTATGCTCCAAATATATCTTTTCCCAAACATGTTTGCTATAAACAGTTTTACACTTCATAGTGAATGAAATAAAACGGAGGATGGTAATAATAGTAGCAAAAATGCTATTATGATTATTTTATAATCATGGCATTGCTTGTCGTGGGTTGGATTTTCCAAAATGTATGCTTCTGTAAAGAAATGCCCGACAATAAGTTAGAATTCTTGATACATATTTCAATGCCCTATAATTATAGGATGAACCACTTTTTAGATAGGTATTATTGAGTATTCTTTGGAGATTATTTTTCTCTTTTATCAAACGATGTTATATTAATGATATGCAACCGGAATGTAATAAAAATAACAATGCGGAGTAGCAATAAGAAGACTATAATATCATAAAGGGAAACTTATTGAAGAATACAATAAATGAAGCCTAAAAGCAAATATGGATAAATCTAAATATGGAACCGTTGGAGATGTTCACCAAAATGTGCTACGGGAAGATGAAATGGAGATAATTAAACATACAGGGGAATAACGATTACACGAGATGGGAAACAAGAGAAGGAAATAAGGCCAAATATAAATCTAGGAAAGTATCTTATATCTTCTTTGAAGGGAATGTTATGGGAAAAAGGGCTCAAAATAAACTAAAACAACATTTTTAAAACAATAGAAGTATTGTAATCTATGGCTCCGACTTGTAGACTCTGAACTGTCTGTAAAAATGATGGATGAAATAGGTTATTGGAGAAGATGTATTAGGATATCTAGAAGAGAAACAAAAGCAGAAATAACAAAATATAAATATTTAAAATTCAATTTTAGATTTTATTCAACAGAAACAATAAGAATGGTATTGCCATGCTATGAGAATGGTAGATTACCCAAGAATAATGCAGTGGATGGCCCCAGAAGGAGGACAAAAGTGTAGCAGTGTATTCAAGAAATTAAAGGGGTTATGATGAATTAGGAAGAGTAGGCAGGAATGGAGAACAGTGTTAAGAAGATGTTAAACACTGTAGTCTTTCGGTTCCAGAAAAGGCGTTTGTACACTGTGAATCTATTAATATAATAATAAGAATAATAATAATAAGAAGAAGAAGAAGAAGAAGAAGAAGAAGAATAAGCATAAGAATAATAACAATAATATCATTCTACTTACCTCCCAGAAGACTTTTTCACTACTTCCGCTAAAATGAATTCTGAAGCCAGGGTAGGGTTAATTCATTACCAGCAGTGGTATTGGAAAAGGGCACTAATATAGTTAACAAGTTTTTTAATCTACTTAATAACTTACTCGAAGACATTTGAAGCTGAAGATGAATCTTGGGTTTCACTAAAACAAAAATTAAAAATAAATTAAAATATTATGAAGATATCACCTTATCTGCATAGACCGCATAAATAGAATGACAATGCCAATTACAAGGAAGAAGGTGAATGATGTAGAGGCAAACTTCGCCTGAAAATGAAAGAGAAACGAATAAAAAGGAGATAATGGAGAAGAACTAAACTTCAAACAGCATACTGAATTCATGAGAATCAAATCCGAAAAAGAACTTGGTCAAACAATATGCATTTTAATAGGTTTCCCTTAAAAATACATTTCCGCTGTTACCTTTATTTTATTGTTTTGTTTACCATGGTGTAACGTAACATTCCCTTAATCTGAAGTTTTATCATCGACACTATGTAGTTATTGTTCAAAATAACGAAGATGATCTACAAGATCGTAATACTATCTAAGCAATATCTGTAAACAATGGTTTTCGAGATATCTAGGGAGAAAACTATGTTCCTAGTTGTTTGGAGAGGACGTAAATTAATTAAAATGCCTATCTCTAGAGTGAAGTGATAGAACCCCACTGATAAATAAGAGTAACTTAATAATAAAACATGAAAAGAAACGAAAGAAATATAACAAATCAGGTAAATAAGAAAGAAAAATAACATAAATAGACAGAGAGAGAGAGAGAGAGAGAGAGAGAGAGAGAGTTTAAGGAAATAAATAAACTAATAAATAGAATGCAATCACGAATAAAACAGAATCAAAACTACTTAACTACTATGTTGAAAGGGAAACGGACATTGAAATAGAATCACTTAACAGTATGAAAGTTCATGAGAGGAGCCTGGACGGGTCGTCAGCGAACAACCCTGGCGAAGTTCACGCTCCACCAAATACAGTGTGATCAGGCGTGTTAAAATATTGATAGCCGTAAGAACATAGCCTGACGTCTAAAATTGAGAGACCAATGAAAACGCAACAAAATATAAAAATGCAATATGTTCTCAGCCAATAAAATCGGTGAAAGTAACTGAAATAGCAAAAATCTAGACATATCCTATAAAATAGGCTGCAAATAGCCTCATGTCTAGCCGTCGCAGCTCATGGTCACTTGAACGTCATACACCGTCGCGTTATAGCTGGTGGCATAACGACAATTTACAATTCTGCAATGTTAAGAACTTCATTCACGTGTGAAGGAAATTGAGAGGGAGGTCAGCGTGACAGAAAAGGTGAAAAAGTTAACTTTATTTGTGAATGGTTTTGGCGAGGCTCGGTCCTGAAACAAATTCTTGGAACTTGGACGGCCAGGGGGACGTGTGAAGTATCAAGTGCGGGACAGTAAAGGGCATTCAGGAAGAGAAACAAACAAGTGATACAGTTTCATTAATGTCCCTCCCCGAAAACCCTGAGATCATCATTCCATTTCCAGGACTAGCCAGCAACACGACTTCCTCCTCGCCTTCCAAAAACACAACCAAAAACCGCCACAAGAGTATGAGAGTAGCATGTTTCCCTCTCAATCAGGATGTATTGAATTCGAATCTAAGTTAGAATAAGTTTCTATTTCTCTTAATCTGAATAGACGATGTCGAGTGAACCTAAGCTCTGTGGACCCCGGGCTCGCTTGAGCATCATTTCGCCCATTACATTCATCGCCGATATGATCTACCCCTTTATAAGACGTCACACTTTCAAAAGAAAAACAAACAAACAAAGAAATAAATAAAGAAGGAAAGGAAAAAAACGAGAGCATGAAATGTATTCAAAACCACTATAGAAGGCAAAGCACTATATGGAGTTAAAAACTGTAATTAACTGTATTCTTATATTAGAATATGCAATGAATCTGAATAATAACTCCATAACACGACAGCTCACAAGGAATCTTAGCATACCGCCCGGCCGCTGCGCCCCCCCATCTCGGTCCAGCACAGACGTCATGGATGGGGTGCCGTATTGGGGTGAGACGTCAGCGCCTCGGTCCTCCCGACCGGTTAATGCGGTCCTCATGACCTGGAGCCGTTACTTCTCTATGAAGTAGCTCCTCAATTAGCCCCCCCCCCCAGGGACCTTACGAGGCTGAGTGCATCCCGGATCAGGTCTCCCACGGGTCTCCCGCTTGGCAAGCACGTAAGTGAAGAGCGAGGAATCTGAAAAGAAAATGATACAGGGTGTATATAAATGAATATCGGGGTTTTAACTCTTTATAATATTTATTACATTCAACTTACAGTTATGAATGATATGTCAAATGAAAAAGCAACTCAAACAGTTTTGCCAAGAAGCTTATAAATGTTCAATGTGAATACCCTTTGTCACACGGCACACATCAAATCTAGAGCCGAATTCTTCCCAAACGTTGATAAGTTGTATTCAGTAATTGTAGCAACAGCTGCTTCAATCCGGTTCCTTAATTCAGGGAGGTCAGCTGGTAGCGGAGGCACGTACACACGGTCCTTGATGAAGCCCCAAAGGTAAAAATCGCATGGCGTTAGGTCAGGAGAACGTTGAGGCCATGCATAGCAAGCCCTGTCATTGGGGCCCTTGTGGCCTATCCAGCGCTCGGGTACAGTAACGTTCAACTAATCGCGTTCTTCGTTATGCCAGTGAGGCGGCGCACCATCCTGCTGGAAAAGTAAGTTCTCTGGCTCATATTCTTCCAACTGAGGGAAGAGCCATTGCTCTAGTGTATCAAGGTAAGAAGTGCCAGTTACAGTATGTTCACCAAAAACGAAAGGCCCATAAACTTTTCGCCGGGATACGGCACAAAAAACATTCACTTTAGGGGAATCTCGTTGCATTTGTACCATCTCGTGAGGATTTTCTGAGCCCCAGAGGCGCACATTATGAGTGTTAACATGTCCACTAAGGTGAATGGTCGATTCATTACTGAAGACAACACGATCCACAAAATCGTCATGAAACAACATGTCGTTTGCGAATTTGGCACGTAATCCGCGGTCTGTCGGCTTTAGAGCCTGTAATAACTGTAAACGGTAAGGACGTAACTGTAAGCGTTTTTTTACAACTTTCCAAACAGTCGACACAGGAACCTGTAATTCACGACTAGCCTTCCGGACTGATTTCTTTGGGCTACGAGTGAACGACTCTCTCACTCGCTCAACAGTCTCTTCTCTTACTTCTGCTCGTCCCGTGCTCTTCCCTTTACAAAGGCAGCCGGTATCTTCAAACTGATTATAGCATCTACGAATGTTTTTATCACTAGGAGAATCACAACAGAACTTACTACGGAACGCACGTTGCACAGTAACTACAGATTCGGTCTTAACAAACTGCAAAACACAAAACGCTTTCTGTTTACTAGTCACCATCTTTGCTACTACCGCTGTCTAGCGTATTGCGGCAGAAACATTGCACGCACATGCGTACTTGTGCCAACAAACAAAACTGTTTGAGTTACTTTTTCATTTGACATATCATTTATAACTGTAAGTTGAATGTAATAAATATTATAAAGAGTTAAAGCCCCGATATTCATTAATGTACGCCCTGTATTTCAAATGAAGTCTGCTGCTATATACAGTATAAAACAAGGAAATGCAATGGAATTAAAAAGTATAAAACATGAACTATTTCTCTACATCTTTATGAGAGGAAAAGGAATCAAAGTACAATACAACGTGCTGAAATTAAATTTTTGAAGAGAACAAAGAGATGCTTCTAAAATTAAAAAATTAGAATTGCAGAATGTCAGCATGAATGAAGCAATAAAAAAGTAACTAACAAACGGTTTCAACACATGTACACACTGAAGAATAACAGCCTCTTAAAAACTAAGGGCAATTGGAAGAAGAGATAGAGGAACGGTGAAAGGATGAACGAAGAGAGAATTGTAAAGCCGGAACAGTCACCCACGCCATGAGTGAAGAAGAAGAGGAATATTTCATCTTAAGGTTTGAAATTAGACATTCTTTCTAATCCAGTGCATCGCGATATACTATTTCTTATACCAGTATTTAATTAGGACTCAGTTAGACAGCTATACTACTATGGATACATTAAAAAAGTTTCCGGAATTTTTAAATAATATCAAAATAAGTTACCTACCTTCATTTACACAACATTTGTTGCAAAATAAAATGGAATCTCTATTATTCCGCGCAGTGATAGGGGTAGGTTGATTGGTTCAATAAAAATTTCGTATCATCCGTACCATAAAATGTTTCAAACATTAAATTCTCATTATTTTCACTTCTGTAATTTGAAGCTATTGTTTTACTACTAAGAATGTTGTTTTTATACTATATTATTCTGGTAAAAACCCATAAGCACTCAAAAAAGAGAGTTTCACTGTAGTTTTGTAAGTGGATTCTTTCATAGTTTTACGAATTTTTAATACTGTCCGACGAAGAAGCAAATTGTTGTACTTTGTCTTTGTTCTGTACTAAATAGCGCACAGTAGTTTCGCCAATATCGTATTCAGATGCAAAATTAGATAAATATCTTGATGATCTTGGTTTCATTTCTATATTCAGCACGACATTCACACATTTATTACAGAAGTACGGACAAAGTATGGAGTCAGAATTTGTTAGAAAGCAGGTCTTGCATATACAACTTTTAATCAGCCCCCTTCGCTCTGTTTCATGGTCCTGAGACATACGTTTGCCAGCATCTGTAAAACATTCCTGCAAATCGTATTCTGAAACCTTTCTCAGCTCTCTCGTCGCATTTGCAATGCTTTTTTCAGCGCCTGCAAAGTCTGAAAACCCTTTATTCCATATGCAATATGCCTATTATACAGGTGCACAGAAAATAAGTATCTATTCTGTAGAAATGAATACGTTACGACCACGTTGTATATGGCAGAATCATTGCTGGCACATTTAACATATTGTAGGTGTAATAAGTTGTCTGATATCCTGCATTAATCGCATGCTACCAATTAAACATGTCATCAGTAGTCCTTTCACGGCGGAGTCCAAATTATAACTAGAAGAATTTTCTGGGCTGAGAAGCCGTGGTCTGCTGGAGTTTTCAGGTCGAGACCATTCGTTCACAACTGCGGTGAACATGCGTGCGTGCGTGTCTGGTAGGC
Organism: Hymenopus coronatus; assembly: GCA_030762935.1. Classification (NCBI taxonomy): domain Eukaryota; kingdom Metazoa; phylum Arthropoda; class Insecta; order Mantodea; family Hymenopodidae; genus Hymenopus; species Hymenopus coronatus. The sequence goes on along the minus strand of CM060888.1, from coordinate 129,668,942 downwards.
TCGTGGTGAGCCTAGGTGTTGTTGCTGTGTACCTACCCTGGTAAGGGTTTAACCACAGGAATGAGGTGAAGGTTGAGGTTTTAAATGTTGGAGTTTCGAGTGTTGGTTGTAAGGAGGTAGCGCTAGTAGGCTCCTCGAGCGGTTGCATTTTATAGTAGCAGCATCCTTTCCTCTGCTCCACTGGTGTTTATTGTTATTTAATTAAGTTGGTTAAATGTTGATAGACCTCTCCCAAGGGGAGGGGGGAGTGCTTTGTTCAGCTATTATGCTGTTGGCTGGTTTAAAGCCGTTGTTACCGGGGGTGCCCACAAGCCATGCGGGGAACCCGGAACTGCCTCTTTCGGCGTTCAGTGGGTAAGTACTGTCTGATCTGACAAGTGCGTTCTCATGGTCGCCCAATCTGTCGTAGAATTTTTGAACCCGGTGCCTAATGACATCTTCCACATATGGGAGGGCCGAAGCTTCATGTAGTAGCCTCAAAGGGAAACGTCGACATACAGAATATATGGACCGGAGTCCTCTATTCTGTACCCGCTGTAACCAGAGTCTGCTGCCATACCCCACACTTCGCAGGCATAGAGCATCAGGGGGACAACAAGCCCCTTGAAAAGGCGTAACTTTAAGTGAACCGGCATCTGGGAGGCCAGTACAGGGTAAAGGGAGACTGCTGCCCCCTTCGCTCTGTCCGGCGTTCCCCGCACGTGTTCACGAAAAGTCAGGCCCTTTACAAGAGTGACGCCCAGGTATTTTATGGAATTTCCCCACACTATCCTTTGGCCCTGATAGGAAAAGTTGGGTATCTAGTAGCGGTGAGCATCTTCAGTATCGGCAGTACTTATACTCAGGCTGCTCTCACGCAATTGGTTCCGCTGGAGCTGCATATGTGGGAGCGGTGCAGGTCATGCTGGTGCTTTTGATTCCTGATTGGTTCGAATTATCTCGTTGGATTTGTGCCTGTTTGATGTTCTCAAGTAGCAGATGTCAATAACTTTAATAGGAAAGAAAAGGCACAAAAGCTAAGCAAACATTGGCATCCGCTATTTCAGCCAACGAGTCAGTTGCGACCAAACCTTCACCGAGAAGACTTAGACCACTGAGGATATTCACCACAGTCGTGAACGAAACATCTAGACCTGAATACTCCAGCAGATCACGGCTTCTCAGCCCGGAAAATGTTTCTAGTTCTAATTAAACACGTGTTTCATTGTTTACAGAGTGAATGCTCAGGATGAGAGCGAAGGTGGCTATTGTGACTTGGAGACTACAGAGGTCGATGCCATGAGGATGAGATGTAACCGCAGATTCCATCATACTAGTCCCACTCATAAAACAATCCGGACATTGGTAAACAAGTTGAAGCGCACTGGTTCCCTGGTGACGGAGCCTGACTTTCAGCAAGATGGGGCACCACGTCATTATGCCTTAACTGTACGCAACTTCCTGAATTCACATTTCCCTGGTAGGTGGATTGGACGCGCAGGCCCCATGTCGTGGGCAACAGGTTCCCCTGACCTCAAGACGATGGAATTCTTTGTGTGGGGATTTATCGAAGGGCGTGTGTTCACTCGAGCAGGAGATCAGGGGCGGCATTACAGAAGCTGCTACTGCCATAATACCCGTAATGCTTCAGAATGTGCTTCGTGCCACTGCTGAAAAATCTTATGTGTTCCATTCACATGAGTTTCTCTACACCTCTGCACCAAATTATTGTTAAAAAGCTTATGCTTCTATTTCCTTCATGCTAAGCGAGAAAAAATAAACAGAAATAGTCTTATTACTTGCTTCCTTGTAAGCAGAAGCGAAATAAGGGAGTACCATAGGTTAAAGTGATAGTCAAAAGCTGGTTGCTAAGTGACTGAAGTTCCTTTGTTTGTATAGACAGGAGTTGACAAATTCCTGTATGAGAAAAGTATAAATTTTTTAAAGGTGAAATCAAAAACAAGGAATATCTAAAAAAAAAAAAAAAAAAAAAGATCAAATCCACGAAAAAAAATGTATGTAACGTAAATTGTGAGTTTTAACGTGCTATACATTTGGTGGGTGGTAAGTTTTTGTCTATCTCTTACGGTTTAGCAGTTATGCAAAATTTCCGCAAAATTCCTCCAGAATAAAGTAGTCTTCAGAGGCTACTCCCAGAAAATTCAAGATATACATTTTATTTGTCTGGTAAATAGCTTTAATATATGATATTTTAAGACTTGAAGCTTTGGCGGCGAATGTTATTCATTATGGCTTCACGGGTGGTCAGCCGTGTCAGGTATATAAAATCCAAGCTTTCGACCATTGCACACTCCATGGTCTCCATGGAACGTATCCCAGCTGCTTCGTTCAGTCCCTGATGAAGACCATGGAGTGTGCAATGGTCGAAAGCTTGGATTTTATATACCTGACACGGCTGATTACCCGTGAAGCCATAATGAGTATGATATTTTAATCAAAATCGTTAGAGTCATTTTTGAGAAAATCAAAATTTTCGATAAAAGTTCCATGTAAAGGGTAGTTGGGGTGGGGGATTTTCTTGTAAATCTTCATGTCGCAACCTTGGAAGATAACAAACTTAAATACCGAGTTTGGTATTCAACGGTGTTTTCGTTTTTGAGCTATGCTGTCCACAGACACACACTCACAAACACCGACCTTTTTCCAAAAAATCTTTTTTGCATATAGGGGGACCCAAAACGTGTATTTACGGTGAAATCTCGGTATCGAATTTTTGGGTGCAATGCAATACCTTCTCTATACACTATGTACATAGTACGTGTTGAGAAAGTAAGAATAGGACATGTGTCGTGATATTGATGGTGACCATTAATAAACCGATAACAGCAAACATTGCAGACACTATCACTATATCTATGAAATAGATACTTATTTTCTGGACATCCTGTATTTTCGTGCATGCTTCACCTCTCCGAAGGAAATTTATATTATTAAATACAAAATTTGAAATTTGTGCCTTCTTTTATATTCCATTTTCGAATTCGACGAATAACTATCACACAAACAACAAAACGCCGTTGGCAAGCAATGGCCATGGTTATGAAACGTTTACGAAATTGACATTGCGAATGCTGCTAAGACCTGAAACAGAAATAAGTTTCATTACATTACTCGCTTCGGCGAAAAAACATTCCTTCCAGAAACCTTTTAAACCTTGTTTTAGCTTTAATAATAATAATAATAATAATAATAATAATAATAATAATAGCAATAATAATAATAATAATAATATCAGCACTGCTAAATTCCACAGTGAAAATAAATCCTTTGATAATGTAGTGCGAAATTATATCCTGCAAAATCTGGCCAATATCAATAAGCTAAACAAATGACTATACACATTAACGTCACAACACAACGCGTGGCGTGGACAAATGACATCCATTTCCTGTTGGGATAGAGATAATAATTAATCCAGCACGGCCTTATCAACTGGAAAACAAAGGAGCATCTTTGATGAGCGTTACATATGCTATTGAGCTTTAGTTACGATACTAAGAGAAATGTTTTCCAATTGCAGAACCTAACCTCCAGCTCACGAACTTCGGAAAAAAAGAAAAAACAAAGAAACAGACAAACTTTACTTTCTATACAAGTTACCTGCAGCAGGTAAGAGATTTCGCCGAAATTAATGTGTAGGGGCTCACTGAACCCAAACATCTAACTTTGGAATAAGTTCCAGTGGGTGTGTATGTGTGTGCGTGTGTATGTGTATGTATTCGATAAATATAAAACTAGTAATTCAGATTCCCTATCTTCCAAGGATGGCACTCGGATATTTTCAATAAAATTGCCTTTCTATAGAATATTTTTCCGATATTCAGAATTTCTTTTAAATTTGATTGACGTATTGATTACACTGTCTTATGTTTAAGGAATTTTTGCACATAATACATCCGAGAATAGCTAAGAAGTGTTCTTTATGCGTAAGGAGTGTGGTATTGCTATGCATAACCATAAGAAATAGATAAAAACGAATTCTACATAAAAATGCATATCTCTTTAAAACACAATTATTTATTCCAAACAATATTTTAGAGGCATCAGACCATTTTTAAGTTATTGTCTGTTTAGGCTTTCACGGCCGGTGTCTAAGCAATAAAGCGTTGCTGAGCTTCTTGGCCGAGGTGTAGCTGATGCATTCACACCTAACGTTTCGTCCGCCATTCCATTGGGCATCCTCAGAGGTATTGTGACTCCTCACTGGTAGCTGCTAAAGTGTTGCTACATCAACTGGACCACGGCAAGAATCCTGGAAACCACATTTTATTAGATCCATTTTAATAATGTGTCATGTTTTTATTTCTGTCGCAACTAGTGGCCCGGTTGCAAATATCTAATGCCATTCGGTTTCATCTATGCCTGTTCTACCCTCAACAAAACCGGTAAAAGAATTATTTCTGCAAGATTTGTCTTAATCAATACTAAGTAGATAAAAAATAAGACCCCTAAGTATAGTTTATAGAGGTTATACGACCTTAACGAATAGTGGGTAGACAAAGTTATATGAACATCATACTTTTCTTACATTTCTATTGCAAATAAAGCATGCAATTGTCACTCCAAATATTTTAAAATGTAATTTCAAAGTGCATGTTGAGACAGTAATTAATTGGAAGGGTAGAGTCAGACTGAAATTTGTATCACATAGCTGAGTCGCGAGTCAGTTGGAGGATTTAGTGCCCTGTCGGCACTTCATGGTACCTCAGTGGTCGGAGCAACTGGACGGAAACCAGCAGATCCGTGGCTCAAATTTGGATATGGCGATGAATTTTTCAGTCTGACTCTACGTCTTTAACTTCTTTCCTACACACGTGTGCACAGTTTAAGGCTTTTATTTACTGCCACTGCTCTTCTATCCAAGGTTTTGCTTACTGTCGCCGCTCTGTCCATTTGTCGCAATCCAAGGTTCTACTTACTGCCGCTGAGAGTTTCTCGTCGCTCTTCCGTGTTTGTTGAAATCCAAGGCTTCTAGTTACTGCCACCGCGCATACCAGGTATGTGCGAACCTGAGACTGGTCGCACTGCATCATAACATACTCCGTCCTCTGGGTTGATCCTTCACTCATGACTGGCTAGACGATCCAAGTGCGCTACCATCCTCTTCCGTTGGGGCTACTTTTGCATACGGTAGACGATATACTTCATCCTCTTCACCCAAAAATGGCTCTTGCCATGATTGTTGAAGCTTGGGTCTGAATAGGGTGATTTAGCCGCACTAGATCACTCTTCTGGAAAACCATCTATCCTAACGGGCCTTTATCTATTAACTCGCTACCTGAATGTTTTGACTGGCCAGTTTGTTTATATTGTGAAGTCACTCTGCGACAAGCTCCACGTAGTCGACTATTGGTTGTTCTTCCCCAAGAGGACTTCCAATCATCAGGTTGCATGGTAGACGCTCTCTGCAAACACCAAACTGGCTGGTATCAAACTGGTAAATCCGTGGATTGAAGAGTGGTAGGCCAGCAAGAAAAGTGGCTCCTTCACATCCCAGTCTCTCTGGTGAGGCCTTTCTTAAATATTCTTCCAGAGTCTTGATGTACTGCTGAAATAATGCCATTGACGTCTGGTTGTGGATGGAAATGCGTTGTGCACGTCTTGTGCACTCCGAGTCGCTTCAGAGTTTCCCTCATCAGAATAGACTAAAAAATGGTCCCCTGATAGTAGATCTAACGGAACCTCAGAAGGGAAACGCTTCTTCTGCAAGGAGTCCCCGATGGTCTTGGCTTCCTGGTTAGGGATGGCGTAAACCTCCAGTCACTTGGTGAAGAAACCCATGACAACCAACAGATATTTTTTGCCCCTTTGACAAGGGAATGGCTCAGCTCGTCAAACGCTATGCTCCGCGATTCCGTGGTGTAATGGTTACCATGCTGACTTCATATACCCAAGGTCGCGGGTTCAAACCCGACGGAGGACGATGGATTTTTTCGGGCGTAAAAATCCTTAGTGGGTCCCGTGTCGTAGATTTACGGCACGTAAAAGAACCTCAAGCCTGATAAGAGAGGCCTCTGAGCAAAATTAAGCGATCTTTCATGCCCAATATAGAATGGGACGCTGAGAACCAAAGCAGTTAAAGAGCGTCCATAAATAACACGCCATTTACATTTTCTCCGCCATATACTGCTACATGCCACTCCATATCCTGGTCTGTGGACCGAAAGTTGCCTTACACACATAATATTGGTGGCTCCACCTCTCAGAGCCTACTCACAGTCGCAGCCAGTAGTATCTTCTTCTGAATTTGTAGAATGTTCGTTTGCGTTCTAAAATCTTCCGAAGTCTCCGAATGTATGTTACGTACTTAAAAAGAATCCGTTACATCCCTCCAGGACTTTCGCAACCATATTCTGAGGGAGAATCAGTTGCTCTCTCTCTCTCTCTGTCTCTCTCTCTGTCTGTTTTCTTCTGGGTATTCACATCAGCTGACTCCCATTCTCTAAACAATACTCTTTCTTTACTCTGCAATGGATCCATTAAGATTTTACGCAATACCATTGTGTACAATGTCTTTCCAAGTCGGCCAACTAACTCCATGCTTCCACTTCTCCCAGGAGTGGCCCAAAATCCAGGTCTATCAACTATTGCTTCCTCAGACTTGCATATCCCATCCAGCTCTAGGCACCATTGAAAGTACGTGGACAGTTACGACAGCCTATTTCTACCCAACCTTGGTGCAGCGGCGGCATTACTCTGGAGAGGGTCACAGTGACATGGCATCCGGAACTGGAATGGGTCCTTTAAGAGTTCCACTCTTCATGCCTCTGGACTCAACGGGCTGTGTGTTCCTCCAGGTTCTTAAAACTCAACAGCCAAGTGAGGGTGGAGTGGTCAGTCTTAAAGTAGAAAGGCTGACAGTACGGGGTATTTCTGAAAGTGCTCCCTTAATACCTCCAAGAACTCTCGACAGGTTACAGAGTAGTTTCTCTCTACTTTGGAGAACGTCTTGCTGTAGTAGGCTATTAGCCACTCTTGGCTATCCTGCACTGGGACAGAATGCCTATGTTGCTGGAATCGGTGCCCACAATAAAGTTATAACTAGATTGTGATTATCCTAAACTAGTACTGCAGAATGCTGACTCGAGCACCTGGACCAAGCTATCTGCCTCTTCTGACCGTGCTGTTCTGTCAGACGAAAGAAAGGTTTCATTACGATTTTGGTGAAACTTCTGACGAACCAGCGGCAGTAGCTACATAGATCTAGGAAACTTTGGAGCTTTCATTTGTCTTTCGGGCAGGGCCCATCCCTCACTGCCCGAGTCTTCTCCAGGTCCGAAGCTACGTAATTTCAAGCATATTATTCAGAAATTATTTTTAAATATGGACTTTCTACCTATAATGAAATATACAATGAAGCTATTCATGCACACTAATATCAAATCATTATAAACTGTAAGTAGATTACAATAAGCTTACATTCATAAACCATATAAAAATAAGTGATTGTAAGTACAGAAATTCATATGAATGTGAATAGTCTATTGAGTGTTTTTTACTTTCTCTATACGCACTATGCACATAGTGTATAGAGAATGTATTGCACTCCACCCAAAAATTCAATACCGAGATTTCACCGGAAACATGTTTTAGGGTCCCCAATATCCAAAAAAAGCATTTTCACAAAAAGGTCCGTGTGTGTGTACGTGTGTATGTGTGTGTGTCCGTGTGTCTGTGAACACGATAACTCAAAAACGGAAAAGTCGGTAAAATACCAAACTTAGTATTTAAGTTTAGTATCTTCCAGGGATGTGACACGAAGATTTTGAGAAAAATTCCCCCACCCCCAACTACCCTTTACATGGAACTTTTTTCGAAAATTTTGATTTTCTCAAAAATGGCTCTAACGATTTTGATTAAATTGTCGTATATTAAACATATTTACCTGACAAATAAAATGTATATCTTGAATTTTCTTGGAATAGCCTCTGAAGAGTAGTTTATTCTAGATGAATTTTACGAAATTTTGAATAACTGCTAAACCGTAAGAGATGGACAAAAACTTACCACATAAAAAATGTACAGCACGTTAAAACACACAATTTATGTTATATACATTTTTTTCGTGGAGTTCGTCGTTTTTGAGACATTCCTTATTTTTGGTTTCTGCTATGAAAAACTTATAATTTTCCAACTCCTATCCATATAAACAAAGGAACTTCATTGACATAGCAACCAGCTTTTGACTATCATTTTAACCTATGGTAGTCCCTTGTTTCGCTTCTACTTACAAGGAAGCAAGTGATAAGACTATTTCTGCTCATTTTTTCTGATTAGCATAAAGTAAATAGAAGTATAAGCTTTTTAAGAATAATTTGTTGCAGGGATATAGAGAAAGTCATGTGAATGGTACACATCAGATTTTTTTCACTCCAACGAAAGAATATTCTAATTACAGTAGCTGCATGCACATTAAATACGTAAATTTAAATATCCGGTTTTATTTTTTAGCTGAAGCCAGGGGTTATGTTTTGTTTGGTTTTGTTTACTTGTTTATTTTTAAGAGAACCATTCCCTATTCCCCACAGAGAGTGAGAGTGAATGTACGTGTGTTTGAAATAGAAGTGATTAAAACTCCAACTTAAAGGCTTACAATCAACAAGTTATTTCGCAAATGAAAGCCCCCAATATGGCCATAGAAGTTAAAGGGGGCTATGGGGATCAAAGAATAAAAAATAATGTAGGGAAATATAATTAACACACGGTTGACTCCGCGCGGTGGTAGCGCGGCTGCTTCTCAAGCGTGAGATCTGGGTCCGATTCCCGGTACCGGCGTGGGGATATTTCTCCCGTTGGGAGACCTGGACCGGGGTGCACTCAGCCTCGTGAGATCCCTGGGGGACCAGTTGAGGGGTTACTTGATGGAGAAGTAGCGACTCCAGGTCATGAGGAGAGGGGGGGGGCTCGAGGAGCAAATCACATCTCACCCTCCAATACGTCTGTCATGGACCGAGATGGAGGCCGGGCGGTAAGCCAAGGTTCCTTGTGAGCTGTCGTGCCATGGAGTTATTATATAATTAAAACACAGAGAAGAAACAAATCAAGAAAAAAATTGCTAACACTAGAGACAAACTAATGCATTTGCCTCCAGTGATGACATTTTCAGATAGTAAAACCTCAGAGCAGAGGCGTTTTTATACGAAGAGATATTAGAGATCTAAACTGAACAAGTCTTTTTTTTTTTTTTAAGAAAGTTATTTTAATACCATTAGAATTTACTTGATGTCATAATTCTTTACTTTATAACACATCCTTAATCTATAAATTTATATAAGAATATTATTTTGGAGCAAATACTATGCTGAATTCATTGAAAGGTTGAATACATGGAATGTTCTAATTACAGATCAATTCTTTGGGTTTTGTAAGATTTTAAGGAAGATAAATTGAGGAAGACTTTTTTAAATATTATCTGATAGCATTTATACAAAGGTGATCAATACATATCTCAGTTTGCTTCGAACAATGTTTTAGGATAAAATACTCATTACATGAATCAGGTCCTTCCAGATGCTAAATGAAAAATTCCGATAGTTACATTCTCTATACGTACTATGCACATGGTGTATAGAGAAATATTGTATTGTACCCAAAAATTCGATAGCGAGATTTCACCGGAAAAACATGTTTTGGGACCTCCTAAATCTAAAAAAAGTACGTTTAGAAAAATGTCCGTGTGTGTGTGTGTGTGTGTGTGTGTGTGTCTGTGGGCAGCATAGCTCAAAAACGAAAAGACGTTAAACATCAAACTTGGGTTTAAGTTTGCTATCTTCCAAGGATGCGACACGAAGATTTTCAAGAAAATCCCTCCAAACCGAACAACCCTTTACATGGAAAATTTTGATTTTCTCTAAAATGGCTCTAACGATTTTGATAAACATACCGTATGTTTAGCATACTTTTATTACAAACGAAATGTATATCTTGGATTTTCTGGGAATAGCTTCTGAAGAGTACTTTATTCTGAATGAATTTTACAAAATGTTGCATAACTGTTACACCGTAAGAGATGGACAAAAACTTACCACACAAAAAATGTAGAGCACGTTAAAACATACAATTCATGTTATATGCATTTGTTTCGTGGATTTGAACGTTTTTGAGATATTCCTTGTTATTTTTTTTTAATTTATTTATTTTATGTCGCTTTAACTTACAAGGTAGTCATATCGCGACAACTTCTTTTAATTGTACCGTTTACAAAAAATTGACATTGGTTAATAAAATTTCATGACTAATATTATATTTCATTACACATATTTGTTAGTTTTAAGTATTTAAGTAGTATTTTGCTGTGTGATGAATTGTTGAGAGCTTCTTGGATGTCTGGTAGTTTGCATTCTGCTCGCTGCTGTTGATACTGAGGACACTCTGAGAGTAAGTGGCGTACAGTGATGGTAGTGTGACAAATGTTGCATTTAGGTTGGTCTGTTTTATTCAGTAGATGGGAATGGGTTAACTTGGTGTGTCCGATACGTAGCCTGGTGATGACAACTTCATGTTTTCGTCTCAGTTTCTGCAGTGGATATGATGTTCTGGAGTTCTGTTTAATTTCGTGTGGTTTGCTAGCAGGTGATTGTGCCCATGCTGTTTGCCAGAGGTTGTAACATTTTCTGGATGCATATTTTGCAACATCTTTGTGGGGTAAAGGTGTCTCTTCGTGTATTGGGAGCCTTGTGGCTTCCTTTGCTGCAGAGTCTGCCTGCTCATTACCTAAAATGCTCTGATGCGAGGGTATCCATATTAGAGCTATTTTCCTTCCTTGTTTCATTAGAAGTGTAGATAATTTTTGAAGTTCTAGGACTAATGTATTTGTAGAGAAGAGATCTTGTAGCGCCTGTATGCTGGATTTAGAATCAGTGTGTATTAGGAAAGCTTCTGTTTTGTTTGTCTCGAATAAGTACAGTAATGCTTTCTTGATGGCATATAACTCACAACTAAATATGGAGTAGAAATGTGGTAATGTGTACAGCATAGTGTGATCAGGATAAACCACAGTAAAACCACACCCGTTTTCAGTCTGCGATCCATCGGTATATATGTGAATATAATTTGGGTATTGCTGCCATTGTTCTTTCAGTAGTTGCTGGTATATCAGTTTATTTGTTTGGCTTTTAACAAGGTAGGATATTTCCATATTAATTTCAGGAAGTGTAATTCTCCAAGGAGGGATGTCTGTGGTTTGATTAATTGTGGCAATGTTAGAAAATGGTAAATGTATTTCTTGAAAGAACTGTTTCTGTCTTAGTGCAAAAGGCATTGGATTTTTCTTCTGTAAATGTTCTTTCGGAAATACACAGGTTTTCATTTTTGAACTAGGCGAGGCTGCTATATTAAGTGCATAAGACGTACTCAGCTGTTTTCTTCGTATACTAAGGGGCGGTTCATTTGCCTCTATTTGTAAACTAGCACTCGGGCTAGTTCGATATGCTCCTAAAATAATTCGAAGTGCTGTTGTCTGAATTGTGTTGAGTTTATTTAATACAGATGGCTTTGCCGAATTAAATGTTATACTGCCGTAATCCAGTTTAGATCGAATAATGCTTCTGTAAGTATGTAGTAAGATTTTAAAATCTGCTCCCCAGTTCTTTGCTGCAAGTGTTTTCAAGATCGCTATTCGTCTTATGCAATTTTGTTTGAGTTTCCTTTGCTTTGAAAATAATATGCATTTACTTTTAGAGGTTGAGAATTTAAATCCGGTTTCCTTGGTCCAATGCTGTAGTTCTTTTATACTGGACTGAATAATAGCTTGTGTAGTTAATATATTTTTACCTTTGCAAAATATAGTGAGATCATCTGCGAAGAGACAACATTTAGCTGGTGATTTTACATGGCAGGTAATGCTATTAATTGCTATCAGAAAGAGAGTAACGCTGATAGCAGAACCTTGGGGGACTCCATTCTCTGTTTTTACTATTTTTGATATTATATTGTTTACCCGAACTTGTATTGTTCGCGTCTTTAAAAGGTTGTGGCTAAAATGAATCATGTTTCCTGTGATGCCGTGTTCTGCTAGTGTTTTATAACGCCCATTCGCCATATCATGTCATATGCTTTATGAATATCTAAGCTAACAGCCAGTAGATGCTGCCTGTTATGGAATGCGTCTGATATTTCCATTTCTAGTGTGACCAAGGTGTCATTTGTCGAGTGAAATTGCCTGAAACCACTTTGCTCAGTACTGAAGAATTTTGGTTGCTCAAGGGTCCACCTTATGCGTTTGTTTATTATTGTTTCAAGCAGTTTACACATTGTACAAATTACAGCAATCGGTCGGTAGTTTTCTGGTTAACTTCTGTCAGTATCGGGTTTGTGGATTGGTATTACTATAGAATTTCGCCACTGGTCTGGGAATACTTGTTCACACCAGATATAATTGTATATTTCGCATAGATATAAAATTCCATCAGATGAAAGTTGTTTTAAGAATTCGTATGGAATATTATCTGGCCCAGGGCTATTGTTTTTGCAGTATTTTAATGTTTCTTGTACTTCTTTTAGAGTAATTTTGTCGTTATATCTATGTTTTGTATGGTAATCTATTTTGTTAAAATCTAAGCTAGGAACGTTGTTTCTGAATGTTATGAATTCCTGTTCGTAGTTGCTGTCACTTGATATTTGTGAAAAAGTGTCAACTAGTGAATCTGCGATGGCTCGAGACTCGGTTAAAATGGTGGTACCTTGACATAACGCTGTTATTTCGTTATTCTTATAGACGCCTCTAATCTTTCTTATGCGATCCCATATAATCTGTGTTTGGTGAGTCATGTACGACAGATATGTTAACCATGACGTTTTTTTGCTCTCTTTAATAATCTTCCTAGCTGTTGCCCTAAGTCGCTGAAATACTAATTTATTTTCTAAGGTGGGTCGTCTTTTATATTGGTAGAAAGCCTTAGTTTTGTTTTTAATTGCTAGTTTGCAGGTGTTATTCCACCAAGGAACAGATTTCTTATCATATTGTATTGCGGTTCTGGTGACATTATTTTCTGCAGAGTTGATTATTAATGAAGTGAAATTATTAATGATACTGTTAATAGAAGTGGTATGAAATTGGTTTGCAGGTATAAGTGTAGTTATATGATCATCGATAGTTTCTCTGAAAGCTGTCCAGTTAGCGTGTTTCAAGTTCCATTTGTTTTTATGTGAATTGTTTAGGCTTCCTGTTGCAATTTCAATTAGAATTGCGAAGTGGTCGCTTCCAGAAGGAGCGTCACTAACTGACCAATTAATTATTGGAGCTATATCTGGAGAGCATATACAGAGATCAAGCTGAAGGTGTTATGGGATATACTGTAATGTGTAGGCTTCTTCGAATTTAGAAGTACTACATCTTCTGTTTCTAAGAAAGATTCAATAATTTTCCCCCTTGAGTCGATATTCCGGCATCCCCATAAGCTACTGTGGGCGTTAAAGTCGTCTAAGAAAATATAAGGCTTAGGTAACTGATCAGTTAATTCCTTCAAATGTTGGAGGTCAATGGGTTGGCTGTTTGGTAAGTAGATATTACAAATACATAGTAAGATGGTAACTGCTACTGCTTCGAAGTTTGTTGTAATTGGTACTTCTTTGCTAACTATATTATTCCAAACGTAGGTAGCTACCCCTCCACTAGCACGGAGAGGAGTGTTTCGGTTCTTATTGTATACAGAATATTGTCTTATATTTATTGCAGAATTATTTTTAAAATTTGTTTCCTGCAAGCAGAGGTGTATAGAAATTAACTTCTGTAGAAATTCATACTGGGTTTTAAATCCATTTAGACTCCACTGAAGTAAAATAGATCCCATAAATTTAGAAAACAATTTGAATTTGAGTGCTGCCTATTGAATCATGTTGGTTTAGTGCTATGTTCTATATTAGAATTATCGACTAAAGCTTTTTCAATTCTGGTGGTTCTGTTCTTAATTGATTTATTCTTGTAGTGGGGCTGGAGCTTTCTAAGCATTTCAGCAAGGCCCTGAATGTTGTCTGTATGTGTATACGCTACTTTCAGTATATTAGATGTGCCTACTGAATTTTCATACAAGCTTTTAAGTTGTATGTAGTTCAGTGGAAAGTCGGATGGAAATTCCTCTAGCAGATGCTTAACTGGCTCCATTTGCTCGTCTAAGGTGTAAGATGGCTCTTTTTTGGACTTCTTTGCTGGAGGATTGTTCTTTTTGCAATCATTAGAGATTACAGGAGCTTCATCCTCAGTATTGTAAGCTGAGGTTTCAGAATGATTATCCTCAGACGCAGTACAAACACTGCTGGAGGATTCACTTGGAATTGGTCTTTTATTCCCTGTTGGTTTGCTTTTAGATGGAGTTTGTGTGTTTGTTTCCATGGTGACCGGTGAATTGGTTTCAACTTCATTTTCATTTTGTTCATTAATGTTTTCCTGTATTGCATTTCCTAGGGGAGCGTTTATTTGGTTGTCTTCGTTGCCTTTTACTACATCACTTAGCAATCTAGAGGTATGGTGGGGCTGCAATTTTAGTGTTGAAGTTCGCCGTGGGCAGTTCTGTTTTATATGACTTGTATCCCCACACACGAAACAGCTCTGCGGCTGACCAGGGTATGTTACTACTGCTGTACTATAAGCTATTTGAATTGCAACAGGGATATCAGTTTTCAGGTCCATGCGTACTGCTTCAATGCCATTGTTTACACCTGGAAGCATCTGTTGTGTGCTCCAAGTTTCATTTCTCACATCCTGTATAGTGCCGTATTTACTAAGAGCTCTCTTACAACATCGAATACACGTACTGCTACCATTCGTGCATCTGCTGCTTCTATTCCCACTTTAGTTATTTCCCCTGAATCATATAAAAATTCTGATTCCCCCCGATGCTTAGCTAGTAATGTATTATATAATACTGGTGTGTTTACCTTCAAATATATGGCTCGTTCCCTGGTATGAAGCTGTAATGTGTGTACTTGATCTGCGTTGATTTCCATTCCCTTTACGATCCATTTATGTATTTCCTGTGCCGATGATCTTGGTGCAGTTTGTAGAAACTGAATTTTAATGGTATTAATTCTTCTGCAGTTTTCCATCTTCGTTTCTTGTGTTGGTTATTTGACCAACAATGTAGGCTTCTAACCTCTACTCACAGGCTAATTAAATTTAAAGTTATTTACACTGTTTAGCACGAAATATCATATGAATAATTACCAGATGAACTAAATATATGGTTTACGAACACCTGAAGATATATTGAAAGCTGCTGGTAAGCTTATTTTGATATAATTACTTAAAACTGAACAGCTTTTATAACCTTAACTTTTACCAGAGTCATGGCCTACTCTGAGTTCATTCCTTGTTATTGGTTTCGGCTTTAAAAACCTTATCATTTTCTCATACAGGAATTTGTCAACTCCTGTCAATACAAACAAACGAGCTTCAGTCACATAGCATCCAGCTTTTGACTAGAGTTTAACTTATGGTACTCCCTTATTTCGCTTCTATGTACATGGAAGCAAGTTATAAGACTATTTCTGCTAATTTTTTCTCGATTAGCATGAAGTATATCAGAAGTGTAAGCTTTTTAACAATAATTTGTTGCAGAGATGTGGAGAAAGTCATGTGAATGGGACACATCAGATTTTTGAACGAGTTCTTAATTGTATTTGTATGTGTTGATGAAATAACGCACATGAGACAACAAAATCTGTGTTGAGGGATTCTTCAGTTTCCAAACACTATAGTGTTTCGACAGATAACTGCGGACAAATTAGAGGTAGTGAGCAGTTCGCAACCACAGCAAAACTTTGCTCTGATGAAGCTCCACGTTCCGTAGAGGGACTTAGATGAAACAGGGCGAATTGGAATCAGCGAAGTAACATGTCTGACAGTCCATCTGAGTCACATCATTGCTAAATTTCCAGGCTACTGAATCTTGATGAGCAAATGACTAAATATATAATCCCTGCAAGGTACGTATTAATTCCAAAAACAACATGGACATTAAATTTCCGCCCTATATGTAACACCCATCTAAATATTTGTAGTCAAAACTAAGTTTAATATTCGACTTTATAGTTTGGAACATTAACAGATTCCTTTGAATCGAATTTTTGGCAAATTCAATTATTTTGATAGGGTAGGTATTTGTTTATTACTTTCTCTCCACGTACAGTGTATAGAGAAGGTATTGCATTTACCCAAAACATCGACACTGATATTTCACCGAAAATACATGTTTTGGGTCCCCCTGAATCAAAGTCAAAAGTGAAGTCAAAAGCTGGATACTAGGTGACTGAAGTGCCTTTGTTTGTATGGACACGAGTTGACAAATTTCTGTATGAGAAAATACAAGTTTTTCAAAGTTGAAACCAAAAACAAGGAATATCTCAAATACGATCAACTCATGAAAAAAATTAATATAACATAGCTTGTGTTTTAATGTACTCTACATTTTTTGTGTGGTAAGTTTTTGTTCATTTATTACGGTTTAGCAGTTATGCAAAATTCCTCCAGAATAAAGTAGTCTTCAGAGGCTACTACCAGAAAATTCAAGATATACATATTATTTCTTATTATTATTTAATATACGACATTTTAATCAAAATCCATTTTTGAGAAAATAAAAATTTTCGAAAAAAGTTCCATGTAAAGGGTAGTTGGGATGGGGGGATTTTCTTGAAAATCTTCGTGTCGCATCCTTGCAATATACCAAACTTAAATACCAAGTTTGGTATTTAACGGTCTCTTCGTTTTTGAGCTATGCTGTCCACAAACACACAGATACACAGACACACACACGCACACGGACCTTTTTCCAAAAATTTGTTTTTTTGGATGCAGGGGGACCCAAAACATGCATTTCCGGTGAAATCTGTTATCGAATTGTTGGGTGCATTACAATACCTTCTTTATCCCTATGTACATTGTACATATTGGGCTAGAGAAAGTAAAAACCAGTTTTAGGGAAATGTCTGTATGTGTAAGTGTCTGTGGACAGCATAGCTCAAAAGCGAAAGTTCCATTAAATAGCAAACTTGCATTTAAGTACAGTATCTTCCAAGGATGCGACATGAAGATTTTCAAGAAAATCACCTCACCTCCAACTAAACTTTACATGGGAAAATTTTCAATGTTGTTTATTTTCTCAAAAATGACTCTAACGATTTTGATTAAAATATCGTATATTAAAGATATTGATTTAGCTGAGAAATAACATGTATATCTTGAATTTTCTGTGAATAGCCTCTGAAAACTACTTCATTCTGGATGCATTTTACGGAATTTTGCATAACTGCTAAACCGTAAGAGATGGATAAAAAGTAAGCAAAGAAAAATTGTAGAGCAGGTTAAAATACATAATTTATGTTATATACATTTTCTTCGTGGAGCTGATCATTTTTAAGATACTTCTTGTTTTTAGTTTCAGCTTTGAAAAACTTATACTTTTCTCATACAGGAATTTGTCAACTCCTGTCCATACAAACAAAGGAACTTCAGTCACATAGCAACCAGCTTTTGATTATCACTTTAACCTATGGTACTCCCTTATTTCGCTTCTACTTACAAGGAAGCAAGTAATAAGACTATTTCTGTTATTTTTTTTCTTCTTGACTAGCGGGAAGTAAATAGATGTATAAGGATTTTAACAATAAGTTTGTTTCGGAGATGTAGAGAAAAGTATGTGAATGGACACTTCAAATTTTTTTTAATTAACACACCCCTCACAAAACCAAGAATATTGTACATTCTTCAACATTAACTATGTTAGAAAACTTTCAAGTGCCACATTAAAGTAATGTAACGTTTAAAGTTTTAGTGGCAAAAGGAATAGTTTAATAAAATAACTTTTTGAAGAGGTTTTTCCGTTTTTATTTAACCTTCGTTGTAAAATGCTGTACATTACTTATATTAAAAAAATTAACCAGTATTTGTTTTTATGTTTTCAGTTAGTGTTCTTAAAATCTTAGGCAATCAAAAACATTTTTTAGATCTTAAATTAAAACAAATGGATGATATATTTTAGAAAACTAATGTATTAATCAACTTCATATTTGCGTTAGTCGTCACAGCAATTCAGCTTGCTTATCTCTAGGGTAAGGTTTTCAAAATTTCACTTATTATTAAGCTGAAAAAATATAACAGAAATAGTCTTATTACGGGGTCAATTAGGGATCAATTTTGCAACTCTTTCTCTACCTGTTGTTCTTTATTTTTGTCTCTTTTGAGTTTGTTGTTGTAAGAGTTTTATTTTTCTATGTATTTTAAGGTTATGGAGAAAAAGTTGCAGAAATAAATTTATTAGACGTAGTAGTTTTGAGTCTGTCGGTTTATACAAGCTATGCTCTTTCCAGGACTTCGTGAAAAGCAACTAAATAGCTATAGTTATTTGAGAAAAGGAAAAAAAACAAAACTGTGTTTCGTTCACATTACTTTCTCTACGGCTCCGAAACAAATTAATGTTAAATTGTAGATTTAAATTTCTCTAGAACTGTGTTAAAAATGTGTTTGTTGCACTGGGTTATATACTTTCTCTCAGAGAGCATTTCCAAAGAACAGTCACTCAACTTTCTTTCCTATTTAGACGAGCAAATCTTCCGGAAAGCTCTGATACAAGTTCAAGAAGGTTGTAGCAAGACGCAGTATGCGTGTTTTGTTTATAAACGCACGTGCTAGAAAAGTTGTCAAAGTTTTTGTTTGGAATTTGTTTTTTCCAATCAATTTTAGGGTTTTCTTGTATAATTGTCAAAAACACCAAGACACCATTTTACAGAAGAGTTAGCTGTGTTCAACCACATAAGAAAAAAATGCTGAAGAAATAAGAGCTTCTAATACGATTACCAAGCGGGAGACTTGAGTTCGATTCTCGGTACCGGCGTGGGGATTTGCCCCCCACTGGGAGACCTAGAACGGGGTGCACTCAGCCTCGTGAGGTCCCTGGGGGGCCAATTGAGGAGCTACTTGATGGAGAAGTAGCGGCTCCAAGTCGTGAAGACCGCAGTAACCAGTCCGAAGGGTTCGAGGTGCTGACCACATCTCAACCTCTAATACTGCACCCCATGTCATGAACCGAGATGAGGGACGCAGCGGCCGGGCGGTAAGCCAAGGTTCCTTGTGAGCTGTCGTACCATGAGCTATTAATATGGCCGACATTAAACAAATTTTCTCACATAAAGTTCTCAATTTTATCTTTCAGTTTTCAGAAACTTACATTTTCATTGGAAAGGACACTTTCCTCCAAAAATGTGTCAGGTGCCAGCCTGGGTAGTGTGGTGGTAGCGACTCTGCCTCACATTTAAAAGGTCATGAGTTCGAATCTCGCTTACGGTGAATTACCCCGATAAGTTTTTTTTGGGGGGGGGGTTTCCCTTATCCTAAGAAGACAAATGTAGAGTAACTCCATGGACCCCGAGAACACTGGAGCACCATTTCACAGACTTCAGGTATCGTCCAATATGACCAACCAGGTTAAAAGACATTAAATTATAAAGAAATAAAGAAAAAGTATGTCAAGTATTACAATGGAACTTTCCATACTGGTTCTTGAAACAAAAATATTGTTTTTTGTGGAATAGAATTTTCATAAATCTTATAGAAGGTAAGATATATAGATATTTTTAGAAAAAAAAAACTAAGACATTTAGAAAAATTTTGTTTCTCAACTTTTCTCGTTTATTTGTGTGTAGCTTCTAAAAATACTCGTAAAAGGATTGCTTCACTAGTTTTCAAAATCAATGTACCTTAGTTTGACTATGTATTTTCAATATTGTAATTGGCATAGATTGAATAAAAAAAACCTGATGTATTTCATTCACATGACCTTCTCTACAGCTCTACAATAAAGTATTCTTCTATTTACTTCATGCTAATTCAGAAAAAATAGCAAAAATAACCTTATTATCGGCTTCCTTGCAAATGGAAGCGAAATAAGGGAGTACCATTGGTTAACGTGATAGTCAAAAGCTGGTTGCTATGTGACTGAAGTTCCTTTGTTCGTATGAACAGAAGTCGACAAATTCCTGTATGAGAAATGTATAAATTTTTCAAAGCTGAGACGAAAAACAAGGAATATCTTAAAAAGGATCAACTACACGAAAAAAATGTATGTAACATAAATGTTGTGCTTTAATGTGGGTTTTATTTCTGTGTAATAAGTTTTTGTTCATCTCTTATGGTTTAGCAGTTATGAAAAATTATGCAAAATTCATCCAGAATAAAGTTGTCTTCAAAGGATATTCCCAGAAATTTCAACATATACATTTTATTTGTAAGGCATATATCTTTAATATACGATATAATCAAAATCGTTTGAGCCATTTTTGAGAAAATCAAAATTTTCGAAAAAAGTTCCATGTAAAGGGTAGCTTGGGGTGGGGGGATTTTCTTGAAAATCTCCTTGGAAGATACTAACCTAAATACCAAGTTTAGTATTTAACAGTCTTTTCGTTTTTGAGCTATGCTGTCCACAGACGGACCTTTTTCCAAAAATATGATGTGTTCCATTCACATATTTTGTCTACATCTCTGCAATAAATTATTGTTAAAAAGCTTATGCTTCTATTTACTTCATTTTAGTCGAGAAAAAAGAGCAGAAATAGGCTTATTACTTGCTTCCTTGTAAGTAGAAGGGAAATAAGCGAGTACTATTGGCTAAACTGATAACTATAAGCTGGTTGCAATGTGACTGAAGTTCCTTTGTTTGTATGAGAAAAGTATCATTTTTTCAAAGCTGAAACCAAAAACAAGGAATTTGCCCAAAACCATCAACTCCACGAAAAAAAAATGTATATGACATAAATTGTGTGTTTTAATGTGCTCTACATTTTTATTGTGTTAAGTTTTTGTCCATCTCTTACGGTTTACCAAAATTCGTAAAATTCATGCAGAATAAAGAAGTCTTCAGAGGCTATTCCCAGAAAATTCAAGATTTACATTTTATTTGTCAGGTAAATAGCTTTAATATTTGACATTTTAGTCAAAATCGTTAGAGCCATTTTTAAGAAAATAAAAATTTTCGGAAAAAGTTCCATGTAAAGGGTAGCTTGGGGTGGGGGGATTTTCTTGAAAATCTTTGTGTCGCATCCTTGGAAGATACCAAACTTAAATACCAGGTTTGGTATTTAACGGTATTTGCTTTTTTGAGCTATGCTGTCCACAGACACACACACGCACACACAGACCTTTTTCCAAAAATGCTCTTTTTGGATTCATGGGGACCCAAAAATTGTATTTCCGGCGAAAGATCGGTATCGAATTTTTGGGTGGAATGCAATACCTTCTCTATAGACTATGTACATAGTACGTGTAGAAAAAGTAATTAATGCAATGAAAGTTCCTAGATATATTTTATAATCATGTTTGTAACTGGGTGGTTAGGAATATCTCAAACAGAAATGTAGTTATGATAAAATTTGTATGAGACTGCATTACCGGTTACGTCTCCCCTTACGCAGCACATATATAATGGTTCTTTTATGTCGGAGAAGGAAACTGAAATAGCTTTTGTTTCTTTTATTATACACGCATGAGAAGTGAACATCTGAATAACACGATTCCTCCAAAGGCCCGCTGTTTTCCTTTCGATGTTATAATCCTCCGCCCCCAAGCATAATTGAATATAACAATAATTGCAGCTCATAAATATAATGGTTAGCGCTGTCTATTCACCACGCTTCTTTTGTTTCTGTTACATGTTTGCTGTTGGCACTACTGGTAGCGCTCCGCTGTTCTGTAAAACGCTCCGTGTCTATGCATATATAATGTTCGCTCAAAACTGCGAGTAAAATAATCTATGAGAAGGTGAAATTGAAATTCCGAAGAGGAGGCTGAAGCAAACAAGATTGGGTATTGGAAAATAATCGCTTTAATGGAATGATAAAGAGGAAGGGAAGGAATGGTAAGCACATAAAATCACTAGTGACTAGCCCATTACCTTATGTTTTGGGGGAGAGGTATAGAATACTAGTTGTCACTAGTTATGCTTAAGGATCTAGAAACGGACAGCAGAAGTATTTGGTTTGAATTTGTGATATAAATACGAATACTCTTTTAATAAACATCTTTGTTAATTACTTTGTAACGTATAAACACAATAGCTAGAGAGAGTATTGTATTCCACCCAAAAATTGGCACCGTGTTTTCACCGAAAATATATTTTATGAGGTTCATTGAATCCCAAAAAATATGATTTTTAGAAAAAAAAAATGTTTGTATGCGTTTGTCTCTTTGTGAACAGCATAACTAAAAAACGACAGATCCGTTAAACACCAAAATTGGCATTTTTTTCAGGCGGGAATTCGGAAAGTACCTAAAGTACTGGTCTACGGAGCGATGACTGGTCCTCTCTCTCTCTCTCTCTTTCTCTCTCTGAAGCAGCAGCTGGAAGAATGGTTCTGGGTGCCCACGGCTATCCTCTCACTCAGCGGTGAGCAATGTAGCTCTAATGCCTATGGCAGTAGGCTGGTCGGAGCTTTCGGGAACTTATCACACATTAACCATCGACACTTATATTGGGTTGATGTTTTCATGTCTTCAAACTTTACGTTCACGTATAAAGTTCCAGGAGCGATTTAGCCCAGTTACTTCTCTCACAAGAGAGTATAGGCATGCACAAAATAAAATTTTAATTTACGCGGCATTAATCACAATTAATATCCAAATCACTTTTTAGCGCGGATTATGTACCATGAGCGACGCAGGTTCCGCGTGGTGTTACATTATCACAGTGTGCGGATTTGTGCAAACAGTCTACCTTTATACAAAAGTTTAGACTTGCGCAAAACTTTAAACTAGCAATTTCATTGGCTCCTTTTGCCGCCGAAGTTGACTTGGGGTGCGCTTTGGATATGACGTAACCATTTGCAATTGGTCAATCCATCTCACATGTGAGTTTTGACCTCCATTTACTAGTAGGTCCCTCCAATAAACCCCACACTAACTTTCTGACAATCTGTTTCAAGTTTCTTTCAGTGATACGACACGAAGATTTTCCAAAAACTCTCCCACCCCAAACTACCTTTAGAAGAAAACTTTGTCGAAAATATTAATTTCTCAAAAATGACTTCAACTATTTTGATTAAAAACATCGTATACCAATGTTAATTATTTGTTCACACAAACTGTGTGTAGAACACAAGTTGTATAGGTAGAGTCAGACTGAACAAATGCAATGCCATTGTATGTTTAAGACATTTTCGTCACAAATAAAATAATTAGCTTATTTTCTAGCAATGACCTCTGAAACCTTGATAATTTTGGATGATTTTTGTATCATTGATAAACTGTAAGAAATAGTAAAAATGTAGTCCTTTGCAACAAAAATGTAATTCTCGTTAAAACAACAGTTTATGTCATATGCATTTTTATTTTTACATTTAGATCTTTTAGATTTTCTACTATATTCCATGTCCTTGGGTTCAATTTTCCCAAACTTATACATTTCTCGAATGGGAAGTCGTCACACGATTTTCATTTCAAGCACAAATATTGGCTTTTTGTGACCAATTACAAAGGAACTGGTTTTAAAAGATTTACAATTGCTTTAGTTATTTGGATTTCCTATTCCTCTTGTACTATAAAATAATACCATATTAGCTGTTTATCTTGACAAACGTGAAGTAGATACAGAAACTATAAGAATAGTGTTACAGTATAGGTGAATGTAGCACAACAGAGTTTTTTTGTTGTTTTAATATATTGAATGCTATGTTCAGTGTTTTAGGCATTTTAAGAATTGTAATAACATATTTTAATATCTTTACATTCAAATTGCTTTAAGATTTAATCTAAGTTTGTCTTAACACTGAACCTTTCTAAATTATATCTTCATATACTTTTTAGTTTCCAAATTATGTTGTTTACAAAAATGAAATGCAAAATTTACACAGAATGAAAATTTAAAATTAATATATATTTTAAATACTACCTCTGTGTTTTATCCCAATATAGAACCATATGTGTAAAATACTCACAAAGGGGATATGAAAGCTTATCCTTATTTTTGAACATCATTGAAACTGTCTGGTCAAAATACTAAAATACGACTTTTCAAGAGTCTTACGGTTTAGCCGTTATGCAAAACTCTGCAAAACTTATCAGAATAAACAGGTACATATGTTTAGCTGTTCCATATAGAATCTATTCTTACAAAAGATTATTCTTTTATCCACATCATGCTAATTGGATAAACGGATTTGGATTCGGATTTATTCCTTGTAAGAGGAATAGAATTAAAGAATGCATTCAAATCTTTTAATAGCTGGTGAAACAGTTGAGGTTCGGTTCGCTTTGCATGGTCTCGTTTGAGAAAAGTTAGGTAGTTTAAAATGTAAGGCTATAACAAGGAATATCTCGAAAACGTTCCGCTCTAAAAGAAAAAGGTATATCACATAAATTATGTGCTATAACGAGATTTTCATTTTACTTTCTCTACACGTACTTTGTACTTAATGTATAGAGAAGGTATTGCACTCCACTCAAAAATTCGATACCGAGATTTCGCCGGAAATATATGTTTTAGGGTTCCCTGAATCCAAAAAAAAGAATTTTCAGAAAAAGGTCTGTGTGTGTATGTGTCCGTGTGTTCGTGTGTCCGTGTGACTGTGAATACGATAACAAAAAAACGAAAAGTCGGTAACATACCAAACTTAGTATTTAAGTTTAGTATTTTCCAGAGATGCGACACGAAGATTTTGAGAAAACTCCCCCCACTCCAAACTACCCTTTACGTGGAACTTTTTTCGAAAATTTTTATTTTTTCAAAAATGGCTCTAACGATTTTGATTAAAATATCGTATATTAAAGATATTTACCTGTCAATTAAAATGTATATCTTGAATTTTCTGGGAATAGCCTCTGAAGACCTCTTTCTCCTGCAGCAATTTGTATTTATTGTAAAGCACCCAAAAATTCGATACTGAGATTTCACCGGAAATATATATTTTGGGGTCCCCTAAGTCCGAAAAAAATCATTTTTAAAAAAAGTCCGTGTGTGTGTGTGTGTGTGTGTGTCTGTCTGTGGACAGCATAGCCCCAAAATGAAAAGATCGTTAAATACCAAAGTTAATATTTCGGTTTAGTATCTTCCAAGGATGCGACAGGAAGATTTAAAAAAAAAAAAAAAAAGCCCCCTACTAAAAACTACCCTTTACATGGAACAAATTTCGAAAATTTTGATTTTCTTAAAAATGGCTCTAACGATTTTGATTAAAATCCCGTATGTTAAAGCTATTTATGTCCGAAATAAAATGTATATCTCGAATTATAGGGGAATAGCCTCTTAAGACCTCTTTATTCTGGATGAATTTTACTTAACTGCTAAACCGTAAGAGATAGGAAAAACTCACTACACACAAAATGTACATCACGACAAAATACGCAATTTTATGCCCTTTACGTTTTTGTTGTGGAGGTAACCGTTTCTGAGATATTCCTTGTTATTGGTTTCAATTGTGAAGTACTTAAACTTTTCTCAGACAGGAAGTGTCCGCTTTTCTTTTGTTCTACTCCTAGCCAAGCAAAGATTGATTTGCAATGACAATCGCATAACGATAGCTTTTAAAACATTTGACAATCATTTTAGCATAGCGCATTCACTTATTCTCTTCTACTTATTAGGAACAAGGTGATAAAATTCTACTAATATTTATCTCGATTAGCATTCTGTACAAAGAAGAATAAATAATATATTTAGGAGGTTTGTAGAGCAGCTAGAGAAAGTCATGTGAGTGTAACACATCAGATTTTTAAATCAATGATATCTGTCAACTCTCATGGACTGTTTATACTAATTTCGAGCAATATATACAGCAAAGAAAAACTTCCAAGTCATTTGCTCCAAGTTAAGCTGCACTCTGCCGCCAAAACAGTCTCTATTTCACGGCTGGAAATATGCTGTTGATGGGGTGCGGGGTGGCTACCGGGTGCTCTATCTCGCCTGTGGTTTAGAAAGGGGAGGGCCCAGTTTAAATAATCAGTGGATGACGGGGCAGGTACAAGCATCCGGTGTGAAGCTTGTTCTATAAATTAACTCACTTTGTTTTAGTTTGAGTTTATTTTCAACTTCAAATACAGACATTTAAAGCCAAATGTTATTGTTGTTTCAGAATTTCAGCAAGTTCTATTTTCTCTACACGCACTATGTACATAGTGTATAGAGAAGGTATTGCACTCCATCCAAAAATTCGATACCGAGATTTCACCGGAAATATACTTTTAGGGTCCCCTGCACTAATTAGACTATTTCTGCTAATTTTTTCTCGATTAGAATGAAGTAAATAGAAGCATAAGCTTTTTAACAATAATTTGTTGCAGAGATGTAGAGAAAGGCATGTGAATGAAATACATCAAATTTTTACTTTCTCTATGCGGACTATTTACATAGTGTATACAGAAAGTATTGCACTCCACCCAAAAATTCGATACCGAGATTTCACCACAAATATATGGCCTCTATATCCAAAAAAGCATTTTCACAAATAGGTCCGTGTGTGTATGTCCGTGTGTCCGTCTGTCTGTGAACACGATAAATCAAAAACGAAAAGTCGGTAAAATAACAAACAAGGTATTTAAGTTTAGTATCTTCCAGAGATGCGACACGAAGATTTTGAGAAAAATACCCCCACCCCCAAATACCATTTACATGGAACTTTTTTCGAAAATTTTGATTTTCTCAAAAATGGCTCTAACGATTTTGATTAAAATATTGTATAATAAAGAGATTTACCAGACAAATTAAATGTATATCTTGAATTTTTTGGGAATAGCCTCTGAAAACTACTTCATTCTGGATCAATTTTACGGAATTTTGCGTAACTGCTATACCGTAAGAGATTGACAAAAACTTACCGCACATAAAATGTAGAGCACTTTAAAACACTCAATCTATGTTATATAATTTTTTTTCGTGGAGTTGATTGTTTTTTAGATATTCCTTGTTTTTGGTTTCAGCTTGGAAAAATTTATAATTTTCTCATACAGGAATTTGTCAACTCGTGTTTATACAAGCAAAGGAACTTCAGTCACATAGGAACCATTTTTTGACTATCACTTGAACATATGGTATTCCATTATTCGCTTCTACATACAAGGAAGCTAGTAATAAAACTATTTCTGCTAATTTTTTCTCGATTGGCATGAAGTAAATAGAAGCATAAACTTATTAACAATAATTTGTTGCAGAGATTAGAGATATTTATGTGAATGGAACATATCAGATTTTTCACCATAGTGTCGTCTGAATTCTCGCCTAAAAATATGTTAGCAGCGAAAAGGGTAAAGCAAAGATTTAACTAAAACTTTATTTAAGAATCTGTGTTGTTTTGACGATTGGTAACTAGCAACTACAATAAACAGATAAATGTAAAAAGAAGCTAGTAACAGTGAAGAATAACAAAAATATTAATATAAAAATAATAGTTGCAACAAATCTTCACTTATCTTTTGGAATCCTTGCTTGGACCAGTTTCGCAATGATTTGATTGCATTATCAACATAGCCTTTTGGTCTCTTTTTTGATGTTGTTTGTTTAGCAGTAACCATAACAGTGTAAACAACATCAAAAAAGGGACCAAAAGGATATGTTGATAATGCAATGAAATCATTGCGAAACTGGTCCAAGCAAGGATTCCAAAAGATAAGTGAAGATTTGTTGCAAACTATTATTTTTATATTAATACAATAAACAGGTTTAAAAACATGTAAATGGCGAGTTGTTTATGCACATTCTCAGCGTCCTATTCTAAATTGGGCGTGAAAGACCGCTTAATTTTGCTCAAAGGCCTCTCCACCAGCATGAAGTTCTTTTACGTGCTGAAACTCTACGACACGGGACTAACGGCTTTCCTTCTCTTCCGAAGGAAGCAGTATGTATATAAAGTTAGCCATCACACCACGAAGGGCGACAAGCAGGAATAACTTTACAGTAAAGGTTGTAGCTGCAGAAAATTTTTATCCCAAAGATTCAAATCAGTTTTTGGTTATAGACTGAGGCAAGCAGAGGCGGGGTTCCTATTCGCGAAACCAAAAGTATTTCTGTTAATTATTTCAGGTGCTAATTATCTTCTTGTGTGACACAAAAACCATTTGTATTAATAACCGCAACGCAATGACAGCTTTATAATTATTTGCAGCAACTCGTCAAATCCTTCCTTCACAGTTAATTGAATGTACGAGCCCAAAGCCACTTGCGTTTATTTGTTTTACTCTACATATTAGTTTTGGTGGAAACATGTTTGATAATTATTGGCGCGATATTATCAACTTAAATTGTTAAAAAAAAATACACAAACACGATTCAAGTAATTATTTGCACATCACAAAATACTCTGTTAAACCTTATAGCTGTAAATGTGCCACACAAACGAGCAAACTAAATATTTATTTGCAACGCTTAATTTTTGTGCATTTATCAATTTTTCCATAGAGAATATTTCCCCCCGTTATGTTGAAAAAAATATTTTAACAAGGCAAAATGAATGACAATTGGATATAGCCAGCACCATGCGAGTTGCTCCGAGATAACGTGTGTGACTCAGCTTTTGGGGTCCCGGGTTCGATTCGCGCGCCCACGCAAACATTTTTTTCTGGTTTCTCGTGGTTGTTAAACAATTACTGGGTGTGATTTCTCAAGCACCACGATTTCCTTTACCTGATTTCCCTTTCATTATGTTCCCGTCTCATTTTTCGGGTGTGCTTCTAGATTTCAGTGGTGCCCGACAGATGGCAACGATGTGTTCTCAAGGGAAGAACTTGGTTCGACGGATCGTTTATTTTCTCTGGACAGCTTCAGAAGTGGAATGGGTCTCCGAAATAGGGATTGTTACGGACTTCCGCGCGTCTCTATAGCATGTATGTGACCTGTAGTCTTCTGTGTTTCCTTCCCCCGTACTTCCTTGGGGAGTCGTAGCCGTAACAAATCTCACGTAGGTCACGTCTGCGGGGTGTGCTAACACCTCGTATACCTTGTACTTTGGTATAACCAAAGTATTTATTATCAACCTCATTGATTAGTCAAATATTTTAAAGCTGTTTGCCATGTGCATGAAATCTGTTTCTTTGCCTTACCTTAGGAGTTGATAAATTACCGTAATTGGAACGTATAAATATTTTAAAACTGAAACAAATAACAGGGAATATATTCACGAAAAAAATCTTATGTGTTCCATTCACATGACTTTCTCTATACCTCTAATTCCTATTTTTCTCCAAAAAGGATTAGGTCAAATGACTGTTTAAAAGCTTATGCTTCTATTTACTTCATGCTAATCGAGAAAAACTTAGCAGAAATAGCCTTATTACTTGCTTCCTTGTAAGTAGAAGCGAAATAAGGGAGTACAATAGGTTAAAGTGATAGTCAAAAGCTGGTTGCTAAGTGACTGAAGTTCCTTTGTTTGAACGGACACGAGTTTCTGTATGAGAAAAGTATAAGTTTTTCAAAGCTGCAACCAAAAACAAGGAATATCTAAAAAACGATCAACTCCACGAAAAAAGAATATAACATAAACAATGTGTTTTAACGTGCTCTACATTTTTTGTGTGGTAGGTTTTGTTCTATCTGTTTCTGTTTAGCAGTTATGTAAAATTAATCTAGAATAAAGTAGCCTTGAGAGACTATTCCCAGAAAATTCAAGATATACATTTTATTTATCAGGTAAATATCCTTAATATAATATATTTTAATCAAAATTGTTAAAGCCATTTTTATGAAAATCACAATTTTCGAAAAAAGTTCCATGTAAAAGGTAGGATGAAAATCTTCGTGTCTCATTTTTGGAAAATACCAAACTTAAATATCGAGTTTGGTATTCAACGGTCTTTTCATTTTTGAGCTACGGTGTCCACAGACACACAGACAGACACAGACACACGCACACGCACACGGATCTTTTTCTGAAATTGTTTTTTTTTTATTCAGGGGGACGCAAAACATGTATTTCCGGTGAAATCTTAGTATCGAATTTTAGATGAAATGCAATACCTTCTCTATACACCATGTACATAGTACGTGTAGAGTAAGTAAGAAGGTGTGTTTTACCGAGATCTACATTTTTTGTGCAGTAAGTTTTTGTCTATCTCTGACGGTTTACCAGTTATACAAAATTCAGCCAAATTCGTTCAGAAAAAAGAGGTCCTTAGATGTTATTCCTATAGAATTCTAGATACACATTTTTTTCATGTAAATATATTTAATTTACGGTATTTTAATCAAAATTATTAGAGCCATTTTGAGAATATAAAAAATTTCGAAGTTTTTCCATGTGAAAGGTAATTTGAGTTTTTGAATTATCGTGTTCAAAACACATGAACACACACACGGAACTTTTTCTAAGAATGTTTTATTACTTTTTCTTCACGTACTATGTGCATGGTGTATAGAGAAGTTATTGAAGTGCACCCTAAAATTCGATGCCGAGATTTCACCGGAAATACATGTTTTTTATATTCCCTGAATCCAAAAAAAGCATTTTATAAAAATATTCGTGTGTGTGTGCGTGTGTGTGTGTGTCTGTGAGTGTATGTGTGTGTCCGTGTGTATGTGTCTGTGTCTCTTTGTTTGTGTGTATGTGTGTATGTGAATGTGAGTCAATGTGTGTGTGTGTGTGTGTGTGTGTGTGTGTCTGTGGGCAGCATAGCTAAAAAAACGAAAAGTCCGTTAAAAACCAAAATTGGAGTTTAGGTTTGGTATCTTCCAATATGCGAAGATTTTCAAGAAAATACCCCCACCTCGTACTACCCTTTAATGGAATTTTTTTTTTAAATTTTGATTTTCTCAAAAATGGCTCTAACGATTTTGATTAAAATGTCGTATATAAAAGATACTTACCTGACAAACAAAATGCATATTTTGAATTTTCTGGGAATAGCGTCTGAAGACTACTTTATTCTGAGTGAATTTTACGGAATTTTGCATAACTACTAAACCGTAAGAAATGGACACAAAAATGTAGAGCACATTAAAACACACAATTTATGTTGTATACTTTTGTTTGTGAAGTTGATCGTTTTTTAGATATTTGGTTTCTCATATAGGAATTTGTCAACTCCTGTCCATACAAACAAAGGAACTTCAGTCACATAGCAACCAGCTTTTGACTGTCAGTTTAACCTATCGTTCCCCCTTATTTCGCTTCTACTTACAGGACGCAAGTAATAATCTATGTCTGCTAATTTTTTCTCGATTAGGATGAAATAAATAGAAGCATAAGATTTTTAGCAATAATTTGTTGCAGCGATGTAGAGAAAGTCATGTGAATGGAATACATCTGATTTTTTATAATGTTTAACACACGCCATAGGCACACAGGCGATGGAATGGTATAAAGATGGTACATGGAATGGAGATGAAGCGATGATAGGGGAAACCGAGAAAACCCATTCCTGTGCCCCTTTGTCCACCACAAATCCCAAATGCGATGCCTGGGAGCGAACCCCGACCGCGTGGGTGAGAGGCGAGTGGTCTAACCTCTTAGCCAGGGAGTATCCCTTAGATCTCGTTAATACACGATATTTGTTCTATACCATACATTTGTGGGTTTTATTAGTTCAGCATTGACTCTGAGATGCCTGTGCTTAACTGAGGAAACCTGTGTCAGTTGCGGAATTTGATATCATGTCACCACGCTACCATTGCTTCAAATCCCGGCTAAGGCATTTTTCATTCTAAATTTACCTTTCCAACCCCTGCCCTAAATACGCTTGATATGGAAAAAAACAATTAATTGAGTTTCCCAACTTCTTTGCATGTGATCCTTTTAGTTTCTCTACCCAAAAGAAGCTGTGCTTTTAGCGTTTGCTAAGCGTGTTTCAAATTAGGCGTTTACACTTAAAATATCTGACGTGTTCCATTTACAAGTCTTTCTCTACATTGCTGTAACAAATTATTGCTAAAAATGGTTATGCTTCTATTTGCTTCATGCTAATTAAAAAAAATCAGCAGCAATAGTCTTATTACTTGCTTCATTGTAAGCAGAAGTGAAATAAGGGAGTACCATAGGTTAAACTGACAGTCAAAAGCTGGTTGCTATGTGACTGAAGTTCCTTTGTTTGTATGGACACGAGTTGACAAATTCCTGAATGAGAAAAGCATAACTTTTTATTTTCTCTACACGCACTATGTGCATAGTGTATAGAGAAGGTATTGCACTCCACCAAAAAATTCGATACCGAGATTTCACCGGAAATATATGTTTTAGGGTCCCTTATATCCAAAAAAGCATTTTCAGAAAAAGGTCCATGTGTGTGTGTGTGTGTGTCCGTGTGTCCGTATGTCCATGTATCTGTGAACACGATAACAAAAACGAAAAGTCGGTAAAATACTAAACTTGGTATTTAAGTTTAGTATCTTCCAGGGATGCGACACGAAGGTTTTCAGAAAAATACCCCCACCCCAAACTACCCTTTACATGGAAATGTTTTAGAAAATATTGCTTTTCGCAAAAATGGCTCTAAAGATTTTGATTAAAATGTCACATATTAAAGATATTTACCTCACAAACAAAATGTATATCTTGAATTTTCTGTGAATAGTCTCTGAGGACTACTTTATTCTGGACGAATTTTACAGAATTTTGCATAACTGCTAAACCGTAAGACATAGATAAAGGCTTACTGCACAAGAAATGTAGAGCACGTTAAAACACAGAATTTATGTTATATACATTTTTTTCGTGGAGTTGATCGTTTTTGAGACATTCATTGTTTTTGTTTCAGCTATGAAAAACTTACTTTTCTCACATAGGAATTTGTCAACTCCTGTCCATATAAACAAAGGAACTTCGGTCACATAGCAACCGGCTTTTGACTATCATTTTAACCTATGGTACTCCCTTATTTCGCTTCTACTTACAAGGAAGCAAGTAATAAGACTATTTCTGCTAATTTGTTCTCGAGCAGCATGAAGTAAATAGAAGCAGAAGCTTTTTAACAATAATTTGTTACAGAGATGTAGAGAAAGTCATGTGAATGGTACACATCAGATTTTTTAAAGCTGAAACCAATAACAACGAATATCTCCCAAATGTGCAACTCCATGAAAAAACTGTGTGACATTATATGTCTGGTTTATCGTAATCCACATTTTTGTGTCGTACGTTTTTGGCTATCTCTTATGGATTACCAGTTATGCTGAAATCAATAACAATCATCCAGGATAAAGAGGCTATTCCGAAAATTCAAGATATACATTTTATTTGGCATGTAAATATCTTAAATATAAGAAGTTTTAATGAAAATCGTTACAGCCATTTTTGAGAAAATTAATATTTTGGAAATTTTTGGCACTTAAAAGACTGGTAAATGGGGATTTTCGTGAAAATCTTCGTGTCACATCCTTGGAAATATCAAGTTTGGTATTTAAAATTCAAATTTAGTATTCCCAAAAACATGTATTTCGGGTAAAATCTCGGGATTGAATTTTTGGTGCAATACAATACCTTCTGTATACACTATATATATAGTATGTGTAAAGACAGTAAGAATAAGCAAAGGAGTATACACTTAAAATATGTTAATGCTGATACATTATGGGAATATGTAACCTTTCCATAACAACACTCTCTTTCCTGAAGGCGATATCGTTGAGGCGGTCCCTAAGAATATTACAAAACGACATATGGGTACTTTCCAGCTTATCTGCTGAATGCAGAAGGCACTTTCCCGGATAAAACGGCCGCTCGGAGAACACGAAAAATGCGTAGAGTACCTAAGGGTCGCCAAGTCACATATACACCTTAGCAAGAAATACTCAACACTTTGTGGCTGGTACACTAATCATTTAAAGGGCCCCGAAAATAATTGTTTGTGGTTCATATCATATGTGTTCCATTCACATGACTTTCTCTACATCTCTGCAACAAATTGTTGTTAAAAAGCTTAAGCCTCTATTTACTTCATGCTAAGTGAGAAAAAAAATAGCAGAAATAGTCTTATTACTTGCTTGCTAGTAATTAGAGGCGAAAAAGGGAGTTGTTAAACTGATAGTCAAAGGCTGGTTGCTATGTCACTGAAGTTCCTTTGTTTGTATGGATAGGAGTTGACAACTTCCTGTATGAGAAA
Source organism: Hymenopus coronatus (assembly GCA_030762935.1). Classification (NCBI taxonomy): domain Eukaryota; kingdom Metazoa; phylum Arthropoda; class Insecta; order Mantodea; family Hymenopodidae; genus Hymenopus; species Hymenopus coronatus. The sequence continues at coordinate 129,634,942 of CM060888.1, read as the reverse complement.
AGAAAGTTTTTTCAAGGCTGAAACCAAAAACAAGGAATATCTAAAAAAAACAATCAATTCTACGAAAAAAAGTATGTAACATAAATTGTGTGCTTTAATGTGCTCTATATTTTTTGTTTGCTGAGTTTTTGTCTATCTCTTACGGTTTACCAGTTACACAAAATTCCGTAAAATTCATTCAGAGTAAAAAAGTCTTCAGAGGCTATTCCCAGAAAATTCAAGTTATACATATTATTTGTCAGGTATATATCTTTAATATACGATATTTTAATCAAAATCGTTGGAGCCATTTTTTATAAAATCAAAATTTTCGAAAATGTTTCCATTTGAACGGTAGTTGGGGGTGGGGGGATTTTTTTGAAAATCTTCGTGTCGCATCCTTGGAAAATACGTAACATAAATACCAAGTTTGGTATTTAACGGTCTTTTCGTTTTTGAGCTATGTTGCCCATAGGCACACAAACATACATACAGACAGACACACACGGAAATGTTTCTAAAAATGATTTTTGTTTGGATTCAGGTGGTCTCAAAACATGTATTTCCGGTGAAATTTCGGTATCGAATTTTTAGGTGCAATGCAATACCATCTCTATACACTATGTATATAGTACTTATAGAAAAAGTAAAAATCTTATGTGTTCCATTCACATGACTTTCTCTGGAACAAATTATTGATATAAAACCTATTATTTTATTAGCATAAATAATCTTATTACTTACTCCCTTGTAAGTAGAAGCGAAATAAGGTAGTACCATAGGCTAAAGTGATAGTCAAAAGCTAGTTGCTATGCGACTGAGGTTCCTTTGTTTGTATGGACAGGAGTTGACAAAATCCTGTGTGAGAAAAGTATAACGTTCTTAAAGCTGAAACCCAAAAACAAGGAATATCTCAAAAACGATCAACTCTACGAAAAAAATGTATATAACATAAATTATGTATTTTATCCTGATTTAATTTTTTTATGTATAAGTTTTCATTTATCTGTCACAGTTTACCAGTTATGCAAAATTCAATAAAGAGCATTCAGAATAAAGATGTATTTAGAGGTTATTCCAGAAGATTCAAGATATGCATTTTATTTAGAATGAAAATATCTTAAATGTAAGGGATCTTAATCAAAATCATTAGAGCCATTCTTTTAGAAAATCAAAATTTTTGATTTTTTTTTTTTTTATGGAAAGGGTATTTTGGGTTGGAGGATTTTCTTGAAAATCTTCGTGTCGCTTCCTAGGAAGATACCACACTTATATTTTAGGTTTGATATTTAACGGTCTTTTCGTTTTTGAGCTATGCTGCCCAGTGACACACACACACACACACTCACACATACACAGGCAGACAGACTGACAGACAGGCAGACATACAATCACACATGGACATTTTTATAAAAATGTTTTTTTTTGCATTCAGGGGGTCTTAAAACATATATTTCCTGTGAAATCTCGGTATAGAATTTTGGGTGCAATACAATACCTTCTCTATATGCAATGTACATAGTACGTGTAGAGAAAGTAAAATCTGGTGTGTTCCATTCACATGATTTTCTCTATGTCTCTGGAACAAATTATTGATAAAAAGTCTATTCTTCTATTTACTTCATACTAATCGAGAAAAAAGTTAGCAGGAATGCCTTATTTCTTGCTTCCAAGGTAGAAGGGAAATAAGTGAATACTCTGAGCTAAACCTGGAGACAAATAGTTTAAAATATGGTTGCTATGTAATAGGAATCCGTTGACAAGTGTTGACAAGTACCCGTGTGAGAAAAGAGTAAGTATTTGAAAACTTGAATCAATTTCAACAAATATCCAAAAAACAGTCACGAAAAAAAGTGTACAACATAAATTGTGTGTTTTAACGAAATCTAGATTGTTTTGTCCACCTCTCACGGTTTACCAGTTATGACAATTCTGCAAAGGTCATCCAGAATAAAGATGTCTTTAGAGGCTGTTCCCAAAAAATTTAAGATATACATTTTATTTGTCATGTACGTATATATCTTTATTATACGATATTTTAATCAAAATCCTTGGAATATACTAAAATTCAATACCAAGTTTCGTATTTTACCGACTTTAGTTTTTGAATTATTCTGTTCACAGACACACGGATACACACACGGACTTTTCTCTGATTTTTTTTTTTTTTTTTTTTTTTTTTTTTTTGGTAACAGGGAGTCCTAAAACATGTATTTCCGGTGAAATCTCGGTATTGTATTTTTGGGTGCAATACAATACCTTCTCTATACACTATGTACATAGCAGAGGAAGCAGTGTTTTGGTATGAAGAGAGAAGATGGAGGACGGGATGAAGCAAGAGGATGGTGATATTGGGATGAAGAGGGGAAAATGGCGATACTTGGATGATGGCAGAGGATGGCGTTCCGGTAGAATAAGTGTGATAAGGAGGGAATAAAGAACTGATAAATTTTAAAGTGTATAATGAAAATGTATAGTGAAAGAGAATAGTTTAATTTATAACTAAAGGATAATTAATGTAATTAGATATTACGTGCAATAGAAAATAGGAAAATCATCACACATTGATTAATATATAGGACTAAGTCGCAGAAGAACTAATTGCGCAGAAGAATAATAATAGTATAAGATTTATTTAGGTATAAAATTGTAGACTACTTAGCAATTGAGCAGAAATTTAAATATCTGATGTTAAAGTAGAAAAGGGTAGGAAGAAGTAGTATTGGCTACCAATACAGTGTGCCGCAAATTATAGAATAGTGTAGTTTATAGTTGTTATCATTTTTATTAAGTTTATGTTTGGGATTTTAATTATTAATTTAAATGATAATAACTGGTTACGTTTTACTTATTTACTGGCTACCAGGAATATTTTAAAGTTTGTAATGTTAATAATAGTTTGATGTTAATCTCACATTATGTAACTATAGAAATATAGTACCAAGAATGTGGGATAAAGTAATAAAATATTAAAAACAACAATTATAATAAATATAAATATATAGCAATGGTATAATTAGAATATATATTAAAGAATTTTGTATATAATTATAATAAATAATAAAATAAATTATAATAAATATTGATTAAAATAATAAATAAATAATAATAAATAAAAATAAAATTGATAAGAGGATAATAGCAAATAATTAAATATATTAATTATACTATAATAAAGTGATAATTGTTATTAATTATTAATAAGAGTGTAATATAATAATCTAAATTTTAAATATATATAATTTTAATATGTTAGTTAATTAATAATAATTAATACATTTAAACATTAAATTTAATTTTGATAAATATATAGGTTTAGATGTATAATTTAATTTAAGTTATTTGAAAAGTTAATGAAATCTTCAAACGGAACTGTTGGGCAGAATTTCAGTATAATTTGCAATAAATGCCAGCTACTTGATGTGGTAATGAAATTATTTTGTTTGTTAACAACGCTGTCAATTGCCAGAATCACATCAGCGCAGGAGTTAACATGCCAGCAATTCTACTGTTAGGGGATGTCGATTTTAAGCACACTTAAAAAACTATCGGTCTGGGCCGGATTTCAACCCGCGACCTTGAGTTCAGTAGGTCAAAGCCTAAGCAACTTAGCTTGACCGACGATATGTGGCAGAAAAAGTAAAACTGCTACAACTGTGTTGAATATTGAAAATAACGACCGTCAAAAAAAGAATTCCACAAGCCACTGTCCAGAAATTAGCATTTTTGGGAATAATGTTGCGTAACTTGGAAACGTTAAAAGCATTAAAAAGACAGATATTACTGCTGATGTGTAGCCATTAGCTTTCTAACTACCAGCTTACAGCTTCAATACGCCAACATCATATAAACAGCGTACATTTATAAGCAGAGAGAATTTGCCCTCCAACGTGACTGCACTCTAGATATACAGATGATAGAGCACAAAATAAAATTAAATGTTATAGAGATTTATGGAGCCTTCAGCCATGAATTCCACAGTATATATCTCACGTCACAGATCATACTTACTTTGGCAGTCATATTGTTATCTCAGAGATGAAATAATTAAAATTGTTCATATAAAAATCTGATGAGTTCCATTCACCTGACTTTCTCTTATGCTTCTATTTATTTAATGTTTATCGACAAAAAGTGACCATAAATAACTTGATTCCTTGTAAGTAGAAGAGAAATAATGTAGTACCATAGCTTAAAGTGATAGTCAAAAGCTGGTTACTATATGACTGAAGTTCCTTTGTTTGTATGGACAGTAGTTGACAAATTACTGTATGAGAAAAGTTAAGCGTTTCAAAGCTGGAACCAAAAACAAGAAATATCTAAAAAAAAAAAAAAAAAAAAAAAAAAAATCATCAACACCATGAAAAAATGTATAGAACATAAATTGTGTGTTTTAATGTGCTCTACGTTTTTTGTGTGGTTAGTTTTTATCTATCCCTTATGGTTTGGCAGTTATGCAAAATTCCGTAAAATTCACCCAGAATAAAGTAGTCTTCAGAGGCTATTCTCAGAAAATTCAAAATATACATTTTATTTGTCAGGTAAATATCTTTAATATACGATATTTTGATTAAAATCGTTAGAGCTATTTTTGAGAAAATCAAAACTTTCGAAAAAAGTTCCATGTAAAGGGTAGCTTGGGTGGGGGAATTTTTCTCAAAACCTTTGTCTCGCATCCCTGGAAGATACTAAACTTAAATACCAAGTTTTGTATTTTACCGACTTTTCGTTTTTGAGTTATCGTGTTCACGGACACACTGACACACGGATCTTTTTCTGAAAATACTTTTTTTTTATACAGGGGACCCTAAAACATATATTTCCGGTGAAACCACGGTATCGAAGTTTTTGGTGGAGTGCAATACCTTCTCTATACACTATGTACATAGTACGTGTAGAGAAAGTAAAAAGTTCAATTGTGGCTCTTTTTGGGGAGAATATTAGGAGTAGCTGTAACCTATCCTAAGATAATATTGTAATGAATAGTGTGATTGTTCAATGATTTTATAGTATAGGATAAGTTAATGATTAGGTGTACCCACTAAAACTAATAAAGGGAGTTTTAGTCTGAAACATTCTTTAAAAAACCTTATATGTTACACTCGCATGATTTTCGATAGCTGTTCTACCAACTTCTTACATAAGATTATTCTTCTTTTTGCACCTTGCTAATCTTATTACTTAGTTCCTTTTAAGCAGGAATAAAATAAGGGAATACACTAGGCTAAACCGATAGTCAAATATTTTAGACTGTTGTATTTTACAAACATGTAGCAGACGTAAAATGTGTGTTAGACGAGATCTACATTTTCTGTGTAGTAGGTTTTTGTTTATCTCTTACGATTTAGCAGCTAAGCAAAATTTGGCAAAATTCATCCAGAATAAAGAGGTCTTCAGGGGCTATTACCAGAAAATTCGAGATATACATTTTATTTGGGATGTAAATATCTTTAATACACGGGATTTTAATCAAAATTGTTACAGAAAGTTTTAGAAAACCAAGAATTTCGAAAAATTTTCCAGGTAACGGGTAGTTGGGAGTGGGAGATTTTTCTCAAAATCTTCGTGTCACATCCATGGAAGATACTAAACATAAATCCAATTTTGGTATTTAACCGACACATGTATACATGCATTTTTTTCTAAAAATACTTTTTTTGGATACAGGCGTCCCTAAAACGTATATATAGAAATGTTGGGTGGAATGCAATACCTTCTGTATACACTATGTACATAGTACTCGTGGATAAAGTAAAAACCGGGTATAATCTGCAAGAAATACATCTATCGTGAACGTTCTATTACTATATGCCAAAACTGTTTCATAAAATATTTCATTCAACACGTACATTATTTTGATTTTGGTTCAGTTATGTATTTATCCACTTTATGTAAACGTTTTTGATCAAAATATAAACATTTTATTCTAAATAAATAAACACTGATTGGTAATGGTACTAATTCATTTAAGAACATTTCCCTCTGTGATATACCACAGTGACTATTTTAAAAGAGATGAAAACTGAAAGGGTCTATGAGCTTGTGTAATGACGTCAGCTATCTAGGCACGTGCACCACCTGGTAAATCTAAAGCTATTCTCCTTAATCTGACAGAGCACCTGTATGTAGTCACGGGTTAATAGCCATTAGTGAATATTTTAATTTGTATTTCACCTAATTTTAAAACACTTTCATTGCATTTAGATCCAGCCTACCCCTTTACTAAAGCCTTCAGCTTTAAGTTGATTCTTGCCAAAACAAAACCCAGGCGACCAGTGCACCGTTAAAATGTAACCTTCCGCCATTCGCGCCAGAAATGCTGTCATATTTTCACTACTCGGCGCTTACACGTAGCATATTGTAATGTAAAACGAACAGAGCCCTTATTTCCACAACTTAAACGGTGAGTATAATATTCTGTTAGGTATAATGGTGATAATATTGATAGTCAGAACAAATAAATAGGTACACATGTTATACTTAACTCTTAAAAACACGAGCGAACAAATATATATCATGTATGTGATAACTTGCATTAATTCGCTCTTCGGAAGCGGCTCTGTTCCCTCAGATCAGAATTGTGCTGCTGATTTCCTCTCAAAGGTTGTTAACCAGGTTATCAATATGGCGTCACTTAAACTTTCCATTTCCCAGATCAACGCTTCTTCTTTTGTTACATGTAGCACTTTATTAACTGTTGGCGGCTCATTTTTTTAAAAAAGAAATTGTGCATCTTTACACGAATTGCATTCTTCACAAAATCATCACATTCTTGAACCGTAGGTATATTTCACACGCTTTCTATTTTTCTCGGGTGCAACCACTTTTTCCGTTTCAGGTTTTTCTTTATGAGCATTGTTTATATTTGTGGCCTAAACACCGGTGAACTCAGAAGTTAACTTCATCACTTCTTTCACGGGAAGTGTTGGATATTTCTCACAAAACTTACCATACATTTTCAACACTATAGTTTTTTCAGCACTAGTCAACTGTTTACCAGCCTTATGCTTTATGTAACTCGAAAGTTGCAAGAGAAAACTCACGGTAGAGACCCTCCTCCAAGATTCTAAACAGTAGCGACCGTTACTGCGTAAACACTATTGCGGAAAGCACGTCACTCATATTAACACCATGTTGGGACATGTAGCTCTATTTAATTGCACAAATCGGCGTCAATTTAACTTTTGACATTTGTATAGAATATTGTACAATTTAAGAATAAATTCATTCTGTAATCTAGATTGTGAGCATGGGATTACATTCTTGCGCGCACTGCTACTGTGTTGTACCGCGGTGCACTGACCACGTGGATCTGTTTTGGCGCGGATCAAGCTAAGAGTGAATGGAAAATAGGCCGTTGTTTACAATCTAAATTAGTCTTTTTTATTTCACATTGTTATGCATTCCAATGTTGTCAACAATAAATATCATCTCTGCAAGACTGCACCTCCACTCTCTGAGCAATTGATTTTATTTTTACTTTCTCTATACGAACTATGTTCAGTGTATAGAGAAGGTATTGAATTCCAACCAAAAATTCGAGACCGAGATTTCACCGGAAATACATGTTTTGGGTCCCCCTGAATGCAAAAGAATATTTTTTACAAAAAGATCCGTGTGTGTGTGTGTGCGTGTGTGTCTGTGTGTGTATGTGTGTTCGTCTGTGTGTTTGTGTGTATGTGGACAGTATAGCTCAAAAACGAGAAGTCCGTTAAAAACCAAATGTAGTATTTAGGTATGGTATCTTCCAAGAATGCGACACGAAGATTTTCAAGAAAATTCCCCCACCCCTAACTACCCTTTACATGGAACTTTTTTCAAAAATGTTTATTTTCTTAAAGTGGCTCCAACGATTTTGACTAAAATATGGTATGCTACAGATGTTTAACCTGACAAATAAAATCTATATTAAGAATTTTCTGGGAATAGCCTCTGAAGACTACTTTATTCTGGATGAATTTTAAGGAATTTTGCATATCTGCTAAACCGTAAGAGATGTATAAAAACTTACTGTACAGAAAATGTAGAGCACATTAAAACATACAAGTTATGTTATATACATTTTTTTCGTCGAGGTGTCGCTTTTAAAGTATTTGTTGTTTTTGGTTTCAGCTTTGAAAAATGTATACTTTTCTCATACAGGAATTTGTCAACTCCTATCCATACAAACAAAGGAACTTCAGTCACATAGCAACCAGCTTTTGACCATCAGTTTAACCTATGGTTTCTCTTATTTTACTTCTACTTACAAGGTAGCAAGTAATAAAACTATTTCTGCTAATTTTTTCTCGATTAGCATGAAGTAAATAGAAGCATAAAAGATTTTTAACAACAATTTGTTACCCAGATATAGAGAAAGTCATGTGAACAGAACACATCAGATTTTCCAACCATGCAAATGATTTTGATTTTCCTGAAGTATTATCATTTCTGGCATAAAGCTATGTATAAAACTGAATGCAGTATCGGGGGGAAGCTGATAGCTTTGTGTGCGCCTTCATTAACGGGACGAATTGCCGCATTGAACACAAAGAGACGCAAACCCCCAAAAAGAGAGACGCGAGAAGCCTTTTCACCTGCTCTTTTGTCGCATTTATTGAATGAATTTGTTTTCAATAGAAGGCTTCGGTAACGCAAATGCCTCAAATACAAGTTTTCAAAATTATAGCCTCCAGAAATTTGAAGCTGGCTGCACAACCGGACCATAGATTAGAGACAGCTATAATAAGACGCAATTAAATATAGCTATTTGATTTGATTCTTTTTAGAGTCTGTAAACAATAGAATTTGTTCGAGCGCAATTTCCAAAAATGTTATATTAAAAGTATACACGAATAAGCATTATAAATTATAGATATATCCTCATAACTTTTTCTACATCTCTGTAACAAATTATTGTTAAGCCTATCCTTCTATCTACTTAATCCTAATCGAGACAAACTTTACTGCTTGTTTTCTTGAAAGTACAAGGTAAATAAGGGGATGCATTGGACTAACACGATTGTAAAATATTTTAAAAGCTGGTTGCTATGTGATTGGAGTACCTTTGTATGGACAGGAGTTGAAAAATTCCTGTAACAGAAAAGTAAAGTTTTTTTAAGGCTGAAACCAAAAACAAGAATTATCTCAAAAACGATCGACTCCACAAAAACAATGCATATGACAAAAAGTGTGTGTTTTAATGTGCTTTACATTTTTTGTGTGGTAAGTTTTGTCTATTTCTTATGGTTTAGCAGTTATGCAAAATTTCCCAAAATTCATCCAGAATAAAGTAGTCTTCACAGGCTATTCCCAGAAAATTCAAGATATACATCTTATTTCTCATGTAAATATGTTTAGTATAGGATATTTTCATCAAAATCGTTATAGATATTTTTGAGAAAATAAAAAATTGCCAAAAAAGTTCCATGTAAACGGTAGTTTGTGGTGGGGAGATTTTCTTCAAAAACTTCGAGACGCATCCTTGTAAGATAGCAAACTTAAATACCAAGTTTGGTATTCAACGGTCTTTTCGTTCGTGAGCTATGCTGTCCACAGTCACACACGAACACACAAAAGGACCTTTTTCCAATTTTTTACTTTCTCCATCCCAATATGTACGATTTACATAAGGATAGAGAGGGTATTGTAATGCACGCAAAAATTGCGAGATTTCACCGGAAATATATGTTTTGGGGTCCCCTGATTCCGAAAAAATCATTTTTAAAAAAAGGTCCGTGTATGTGTGTGTGTGTGTGTGTCTGTTGACAGCATAGCCCCAAAACGAAAAAACCGTTAAATACCAAACTTGGTATTTAGGTTTAGTATCTTCCAAGGATGCGACACGAAGATTTTCAACAAAAAATATCCCCCTACCACAAACTACCCTTTACATGGAAAATTGTCGAAAATGTTGATTTTCTTAAAAATGGCTGTAACGATTTTGATTAAAATACCGTATATTAAAGCTATTTATGTCCGAAATAAAATGTATATCTCGAATTTTTGGGGAATAACCTCTGAAGAGCTGGATGAATTTGTTTAACTGCTAAACCGTAAGAGACAGGAAAAAAACTCACTATACAAAAAATGTACATCACGTCAAAAGACAATTTGTTTCCTTTATGTTTTTGTTGTGGAGGTAACCTTTTCCGAGATATTCCTTGTTACTGGTTTCAATTGTGAAGCACTTAAGCTTTTCTCAGACAGGAAGTGTCCGTTTTTCTTTTGTTCTACTCCTGGCCAAGCAAAGAAGTGATTTGTAATGACAATCGCATGACGATAGTTTTTAAAACATTTGACAATCAGTTTAGCATAGCGCATTCACTTAATTCTCTCCTACTTATAAGAAAATAAGTAATAAGAACAGTTTTTTATTCAAAGGGTCTGAAAACATGTATTTCCTGTGAAATCTCGGTATCGAATGTCTACATAGTACGTGTAGAGAAAGTAAAAAGCTGATCTGTTGCATCACATTTCGTCTGTAACAAACTATTCTTACGAAAGCTTTTTCTGTTTACTACTTCATGCTAATCAAGCTAAACATTATCAGAAATAGTCTTGTGGCCATGTGCACTATTCTCGATCAAGGTTTGATCGCGTTTAGCGCGATTTTTCGGTGCATCGATAACGATCAAAGTTAAACAAGGTAGTTGATTATGGACCATTTTGACTGTAGGTGCCAAACCTCTGATTGCGGTCCAGCTGCCAAAATAGTTGCCCGTTTCTATTTTCTTGAAGCTATTGATAGCGAGATGATATACCTGAATTACTTAAATCGAAATCAAAGTCAAAACCGGGTCATTACAGAGAGAACCCAACCCTTTTGAAGAGTATGGGGACAGAAAACGTAAAATTGACTCCGGGTGTCTAAGAATAGAGTGTAAAGGCCAGTAAAAGAAATGATGGACAGATTTGAGTTTCCTGCGAATCGCATTCACCCAAATAGTTAACTCTGAGATCATGATATGCAACTGAAATTTTTAATATTGCGATTTTTTTATTTCTAGCATCCATCGAACAACAGCTTTGCACATCATCAGTGATATATCAAATAATTGCTTCTGTTTAGCCACGATTTATACAGCTTTCGTCGAAGTTGTGTGATACATCGATTTCATCACATCCATGAATTTTCGGGTGCACTGGCAATCACATATATTCAGAGTGTTAATGAACTACACCGAAATAATTTGCGAGATTGTGCACGTGACTGGTATAAGTAATTTGAGATCGGCGATGCATGGTCCCCGGATAAACATAACGCAGCTACATAGCGTTAAACGTGTGGGTATCAGGTGCTGATAAGTCGGTGTTAAAGCAAAGCAGGTTGACAAAACGGCTTAGGATGTCTTTAATGCCCTAATATAGAAATATCGATGTTTAGCAGCTCGTTACTAGCATTCTCAGGATTTAATGTCGCAAAAATCTGTAAAATCTCGAACTAATCACTTGAATGCTCAATGCGACACTCAGCATTCATTTACTATGTTTTTGAGTTATGTAGCCTACTCTGGAGATGTTTCCTCCACTGTTCTGGTGACTTAATGCGTAAGGCGGAAGGCTACTATCTTAAAGGTCACGAGATCGAATCCTGTTATAAAGTAAATGAAAGTAAATGTCTTTATTATTTTTTTTTTTTTTCATTGCAGACGAAGCGCCGCGATACGTGAGTTACTGGCACTTCAGAAACTTACAGTCGTTACTTCGAAACTTCAATAAACAGGCCATAAGTCTCCTATCTCAAATTGCTTTTTTAAGTAATCTACATATTCTGTGAAAATATTTCGGTATAGTTCATTAACATCCTGTGTGTGTGTGTATATATATATATATATATATATATATATATATATATATATATTAGTGCATTAACAAACATTAAAACGTCAGTCAAGCTAACAATGGTGTTTGGTTGTTAGATTAACATAATTAACCCGGATAGGTGATATACAACCATGAATGTAGTGGGCAAAATGATCCTCAAATGAGCCCCGGAACCATAGAGGCATAGAGTTACAGTTACCCGCCATTTATCTTACAAGGCAAAGAAAGTCCCTATAAACCTACATGAATAATAATACTCATTATGAGCTAAGGAATTTTTCTATATCATCAAAATCCTATATATATAATGCACTTTACAAAAAAGATGTAATTACACCTCAAAACACGATATTTTTTACAAATAGTAATATATTATTTGCTTGGCCATTGGTACCTAGCAGATTTCATGGTTAAATACTTCCATATATCCTGCTTGTCCTTTAAAGAACATGAATCTTTCTATTTTCCAACAGAACGCCTACCTCATCTAAGAAAAATATGGGGACTTCTTTTTATTACTTTCTCTACACGTACTATGTACATAGTATATAAAGAAGGTATTGCAATGCATTAAAAAATTCGATACCGAGATTTCACCGGCAATACCCCTGAATCAAAAAAAAAAAAAAAAAAAAAAAAAAAAAAATTTTACAAAAATATCCGTGTGTGTATGTATGTATGTATGTCTTTGGACAGCATAGCTCAAAAACAAAAAAAAAAAAAGCCGTTGAATACCAAACTTGGTATTTAAGTTTGATATCTTCCAAGAATGCGACACGAAGATTTAAAAAAAAAATCCCCCACCCCCAACCATCCTTTAAATGGAAAAATTTTCGAAAATTTTGATTTCCTCAAAAATGGCTAACGATTTTGACTAAAATCTCTTATATTTCAGATATATACATGCCAAATAAGATGTATCTCTTGAGCATCTGAATACTACTTTATTCTGGATTAATTTTACGGAATTATGCATAACTTACCACACAGAGCACGTTAAAACACACAATTCATGTTACATACATTTTTTCGTGGATTTGATCGTTTTTGAGATATTCCTTGTTTTTGGTTTCAGCTTTGAAAATCTTATACTTTTCTCATACAGGAATTTGTCGACTCCTGTCTATACAAACAAAGGAACTTCAGTCACATAGCATCCAGCTTTTGACTATCACTTTAACCTATGGTACTCCCTTATTTCGCTTCTGCTTACAAGGAAGCTAGACTATTTCTGCTAATTTTTTCTCGATTAGCATGAAGTAAATAGGAATATAAGCTTTTTTACATTAGTGTTTTGCAGAGATGTAGAGAAAGTCATGTGAATGAAACACATCAGATTTTTTATTCATCAGTCCTTAAAACACTCATTTCCGGTGAAATCTTGGTGTAGAATTTTTGGGTAGAATATAGTACCTTCTCTACTTACTATGTACGTACACATGTACATAGTACTCGGTAGAGGAAGCAATAATTGGGCATCAATAGCTGACACAGTGTTCATGTGTTCGTAAATGAGACTAGCTTGTCTCTATATTTCATTTGTTGAAGTGATAAGAAGCCACCCACCTTCGTGGGAGAGAAATGAACAGTCTTAGGAATTGTAAGTAACCTATTATTAATATAACATAATAAGTACTTATAAATTTAGATATTAATCATTCTTTATTTAATAATGTATAGAGACGTGTTCATCTTCGTTGCTCAGAGAGCAGATATGACAAATGTGATTAAAGTTTGTACATAATAGAACTGTGGTGCGTCAATTTTCTAGAACATGTAAATGGAATTTGATTTATTGACGCTCTTTTACTACTGTGGTTCTCAGCGTCCCATTCTATAATGGGTGTGAAATACCACTTAATTTTGCTCAGAGGCCTCTCTATCAGGCCTGAAGTTATTTTACGTGCCGTATATCTACGACTTTTCTCTATAAGTCAAGGCAATTTGGAAAATAGATATTACGTCATTGCGTGCCATAATGAAGTCAGTTATGCATGATATAGAATATACTAACAATCGTTTAATGTTGGACAGTAGGATTTGGATTAATTGAGGGTCCCAGGTCACCTGGGCCAAAACTGCCTATAGATCCTTGAAGCCCTTTGCAAATTACGTAACCCTGAGATGGATCAGGGGAAAGAGACTCGAAGGGCGACCTGGGCTTCCCTCAAAAAGAACCTAGTCTTAAAGTACTTGCAGGTGTGATAGGGTGATTCCGCGATTACGCAGTACGCAAGCCAACGCCCAGCCGCAACCCGCCGAACATTATCTTCTGGTCCTTCAGTCCTTAAGCACTTGACAGGAAGTGACGGTAACAGGAAGTTAAGGACAGGATATTTGGGGAATGCAATGAACTTTCCGAACTGGTAACCCGAGAACACTTCGAAAAAAATCTGATGTGTTCCATTCACATGACTTTCTCTACATCTCTGTAACAAGTTATTGTTAAAAAGCTTATTCTTCTATTTACTTCATGCTAATTGAGAAAAAATAGCAGAAATAGTCGTATTACTTGCTTCCTTGTAAGTAGAAGCGAAATAAGGGAGTACCATATGTTAAAGTGATAGTTAAAAGCTGGTTGCTATGTGACTGAAGTTCCTTTGTTTGTATGGACAGGAGTTGACAAATTCCTGTATGAGAAAAGTATAAGTTTTTTAAAGCTGAAACTGAAAACAAGAAATATCTTTAAAAAAAAAACATCAACTCCACGAAAAAACTGTATATGACATAAATTGTGTGCTTTAACGTGCTCTACATTTTTTGTGAGGTAAGTTTTTATCCATCTTTTACGGTTTAGCAGTTATGCCAAATTCCGTAAAATTAATCCAGAATAAAGTAGTCTTCAAAGGCTATTCCCATAAAATTTAAGATATACATTTTATTTGTCAGGTAAATATCTTTAATACACACATAGACACACAGACACACACAGACACACGCACACATACGGACCTTTTTCTGAAAATGTTTTTTTTTTTTTTGTATTCAGGGGACCCAAAACATGTATTCCGGTGAAATCTCGGTATCGAATTTTTGGGTGCAATGCAATACCTTCTCTATACACTATGTATATATTACGTGTAGAGAAAGTAAAAATCATGGGCAAGGAAAGTCGGCCACAGGAGTCGAACCCACGACCGTAATGCTTGCTGCGGTGCCACCTCGATCGGTGGTTACGTATAAACACATTCTTGCAGTAAATTAAAATGATCTATACTTGGGCACATATTCCTACTAACATTCCTATTACGATGTATTTCTAATAGCTAACTGCTTTTTTATATAAATGTAATTATATTATATAAATTAAAAATTTGAAGCTTTCTCGGTGTTGATTATTACAGATGACTTCACGGAATAGTATCCGAGTTAAATTGGAATCAAAGAAATCAAAGCTTTCGACCATCTTGACTCTGGTCTTCGTCAGGGAAGTTGACTATACATTTTATACGTGCTGTATTTTAAGTTCTGTACCTGTACCATACATAAATTAGATTCATTACTTGTTTTGCTACACTTCAAAGCTGTCCATTCCGCTTCCCAATGATGCACCTTTTTTTGGTCTTCCCACACTTCGTCTTCCCTTAGGTTTATAACTTATACATGGTATTCTTTCTTTATTTATTCTTTTAATGTGTGCTTTCCATTTTTGTTTTCATTCTTCCAGTTTATCATTTAAATTATAAATATGTAGATCTTCTCTATTGACTTCATTTCTTATTTGGTCCTTTCTGGTGCACCGTTTTACTTTTCAAAAAATCTCATTTCCGCTGCTTGTATTTGTGTTTATCTTCCTGTTCAATGATCCAGGATTCACTTGTGTGCGCTATATCTGAAACTGCCAAAATCTTAAAGAGCTTTATTTGTGTTTCCTTTCTGACTTATTCTACCAGTGTTCTTTAGATTGAACCTTACCACATATTACTTGATATGTATTTAGTTTATTAACTCTGTCATAGCTTATGCTACTTCCCAAATAGTCGACATTTAATACTTGTTCTATGGTTTTATTCTCTATGATTACTTTTGTTTGGCCTGGGCATTCTAAAAGATTCCTTTGTGTTCCTTGTGAAGGTTCTAAGATTATAGCCATTACTTATTTCGTTTAATTTGTATATTGAATTTTTGAGGTTATCTTCATTTTCCTGTATTACTGCAATGTTATATGCCATCTTTATTATTTATCCTTATGCCAGGTTTTTCTTCCCCTTTCCACTTTTTATATCATCTAAATATACGAGGGTCGGCTGATAAGTCCCGGACCTCACACAGATATGGCGCCACTGGGCCAGTTAGACGGTAGCATCGTATAGTTTAACTCTAGACTAGCTTGTACCCATAGTTACAGGTCAACAGCTTGTTTAGTTTTCGAATGACGGCATTTTAAACAAAGACAACTTTAGAGATTTCACGAAAATGGAGGATTTGGAAAACCGAGCAGTGATTAAATACTTCCATTTGAAAGGCTTAACGTCTAAAGAAATCAAGGAGGAAATGGACAGTACATTTAAATACTCTGCCCCTTCATATTCAATGATTAAAAGGTGGGTTGCACAGTTTAAAATGGGACGTACGAGCACTAGTGATGAGCCTCGCTCTGGACGCCCTGTAGAACTGACAACTCCAGAGATCATTGAAAAAAATTCATCGTTTAGTACTGAAAGACCGCAGATTGAAGCTGTTTTGAGATAGCAAAGGTTGTATACATATCAAAAAAACGTGCGAGTGTTATTTTAAATAATGTTTTGGGCTTTCACATGGTCTGTGCAAGATGGGTTGATAACTGATCAAAAGTTGCAAAGAAAAGTAATTCTGTTAAGTATGTGGAGCTCTACCGTAAAAATTCAAGTGAATTTTTGAGACGGCTTATTACCACGGATGAAACTTGGATACATTACTACACTCCAGGAAGTAAATCACAGCGAAAACAGTGAATTGTGCCAGGTGAACCAACACCAAAAAAGGCAGATCAATTTTGTCAGCTAACAAGGTTATGGCGAGTGTTTTCTGGGATGCACAGGGAATTATTTTTATTGATTATTTGGAAAATTGTAAAAGTATCATTGGTGACTACTATGCAAGCTTACTGCAACGTTTGAGTGAAGAGGTGAAAAAAAGGACCTCATCTGGCAAAAAAAAAAAATCTTGCTTCATCACGACAGTGCTCCGGCCCATCGTTCAGTTGTTGCAATGGGAAAAATGTGCGAATTAAAGTTCGAATTGTTTGAACATCCACCCTATTTGCCAGATCTAGCATCCAGTACTGCTACGTGATCCCAAACCTCAAAAATTTTCTTGGAGGACGAAGATATCACAGCGGTCATTGATACGGTAAACAGCTATTTTGAGGACCTTGATAAATCGCACTACAGAGATGGTTTGATTAAATTAGGACACCATATGACCTTTCTGTAGATTATGTTGATAAATAAAGCAAAACAAAACAAAATTAAATTCTGTTTTCATCGAGAGGCCCGGGACTTATCAGTCGATCTTAATATGTTATACAGGGTTGGTGAAGCTATTTGTGAAAGCCTATCATGAACCCTACCAGCAGATGAGGGTAGAGCAGACTCAAACTCCGAAGAAGTAGGAAACTGCTTTATAGGAAGCTAACCAGTCTCTGGTTCTCCAGTTGGAGGTTGTGCTAGAGGCTGCTACGTGAAAAAATTACCATACTCATTTGTTTTATTTCCTTAATGGTATTAGATCCAAAATTATTTACCATGTATAACACACCCAAAAATTAAAAATTTCCGTATACAATGCAAAATTTCAAAATATGTTTCACAATTATTAGTCCCTGAAAAGCTACTTAACTGGCTGGGAAACCCAACAAAATGCAAATGGAAACTTATTTATGGACGCTCTTTAACTACTGTGGTTTTCAGCACCCCATTCTAAATTTGGCGTGAAAGACCGCTTAATTTTGCTCAGAGGCCGCTCTATCAGGCTTGAGGTTCTTTTACGTGCCGTAAATCTACGACACGGGACCAACGGCTTTACTTCCCTTCCGAAGGAAGCCATACTAACGATTTTTATACCCGAAAAAATCCATCGTCCTCTGCCGGGTTTGGACCCGCGACCTTGGGCATATGAGTAACCATTGCACCACAGAGGGCGACAAAAGCCAACAAGGATGGTGCATAGCAAAGAAAATGGTTGTAAGTGAAAGTGTATATACGAGTAAAAGGCGTTAGTATATCACTATAAAATATAGCCACTTGGATTCCTACCGCACTTTAATAAACGCTATGGTGTAGGAAACAGCTTCTTTATGTAATTGGTGCTGTTCACGAGGCATCCGGCAGCAGCCGTGACAGCGAGGCAGGCGTCTGGAACTGATGCAATCCACCACAAAAATACCGACTAAACATCTCGCAGCAGAACATAACCTTTCTCTTGCGCACAAGTTACCGATTCAAAAAAAGGCAAGTGCAATGTCTTCGTGAACCATTTGTATGATATACCTCCAAACAGTCTGTTCAATTTCGTTTTGAGAAGCCTGATATTTACATAATATCGAATAAACAGAGAAAAACATGTCTAATATGTTGCACTCATATAACTTCCACTGCAAATTATTCATCTGTTACTTCTTGTAAATCTGATCAACTTTTAATGTGTACACATTTAGATATTTTGTTGCATACCATAGACTAAAGCGATAGTCATGTTTTTATTTCTCTACACGTGCTATGTTTACAGTGTAAAATTTGATACCGAGATTTCACCGGAAATACATGTTTTGGATCCATCTGAAGCATTTTTAGAAAAAGGTCCGCGTAAGTGCGCGTGTGCCTGCGTGTCTGGTATTTAAGTTTAGTATCTTCCAAGAATGCGACACGAAGATTTTCAAGAAAATCCCCCCCCCAAACTACCCTTTACATGGAAAAATTGTCGAAAATATTGTTTTTCTTAAAAATGGCTCTAACGATTTTGATTTAAATCTCGTATATTTAAGATACTTGACAAATAAAATTGCATCAGTTTCCTTACATCAACAAAAATAAACACTTGATATGAAAATGCTTGACTTCCATATATTAACGTCTCAAACCAGTAACAAGGAATATTTCGGAAGTGGTTAACTTTATAAAAGCAATGTATTTGACATAAATGGTGCTCTAACAAGATATAGAGGTTTTGTGTAGTAAGTTCCTGTCTACCTCTTACGGTTCAACAATTATGCAAAAGTTATCCGAAAATTAGGGACTATTGCCAGAAATGTAAAATATACGGCCTGGTTTATGACAACATCGTAAATATATGGTTTCTTAATCACAATAGCTAGAGACCTTGTTAAAATAATTACAATTTTCCAAAAGTTTAGGGCGATATTTTCGTCTTTATTCTACTTGCAAAGCCATTTCCTTACTTTTTATTACTTTTTCTATACGTACTATGTACATTGTGTATAGAGGAATTATTGTATTCCACCCAAAAATTCGATTCCGAGATTTCACGGAAATACGTGTTTTAGGGGCCCACGAATCCAAAAAAGCACTTTTACAAAAAGGTTGAGACAGTAACTCTTCTATATCCGCGTAAACCATCGAAATTATACAACTAACAATAATATGTAAAGCTAATCTCTATTGTGCAACGATCTGTATACCGACATTGATCATCATTCTTAATTAAATAGTTAGGCTTTGTATATAGTAATGTATTATTAATCATAGTAAAGGGAATAAGCTTTGCTTTAACCATTATTTTACTCGTGAATATTTGTATTCTGTTAATATTTTTACACCCTAAGGCGACAAGGTTTGAAAAGTAGTTTTAACTGTAAATGCTCAGTTTTCCGTTAGCAAGACCTTGATGTATTGTGAGTTGAACTTTCAAAAGGAAACATTCTAAAATGTTATTGCCCTGTCTTTTGTATAACGTCGAGTGACATTAGGGAATAGAGGCATAAGTACATGCAACCCATAACAAGAAGGGACGCTATGTATACAGAAAGAAAGTTAAGTTTAAAATCACAACCATTTTGGGCAGTTCTACTGCCAGATTCCATGGGCGACACTATGTCGGTCGCCGAAGCAAAATCGCGTCACATTGCTCACCGCGGTTAAAACAAAGAATTCATGGTTTTGTTTTCCCCAGATTTGTAACCATCACTCACATGTTTGCAGGTGTCACTTGGTTGTCAACGGTTAGGGTTTATAGATAGATAGATCGTTTATTAGTCTATTGAATACAATTATTCATGACTTCGTTAGTAAACTACATACACCAATCACACAATCAATTGTCACATATTTATATTATAAAACTCGTCAACAGTATACAGAGGATTAACCATCAATATTGATCTGAGCCTCCTCTTGAAGCTCTGAAACGAAAGATGTCTTATGTGCATAGGTAAGAAGTTGAAAAGTTTTAGTGGGATATAACAGAAACTATTTACTTTATTTACTTTTGGGTATATAAATATTTGAGTTCTTCCGTGTTGGGTAATTATGTATATTGTCGCAGGTAGTAAAATCATTAATATTTTTCTTGACATACAAGAGGCAGGCCAGAACGGACATTGACGGTAAAGTAAGAATAGCAGATTGGATAAAAAGTGGTTTACAAAGAGTTCTGGGTGAAGCTCCATGAATTAACCTTAAAGCTCTCTTCTGTAAAATAAAAACTCGTAATGCTGAAGCGTGGTTACCCCAGAGTAAAAGTCCATAATTCAGATGGCTATGAATATGTCCATAATAGGCCACAATTAAAGATTCTACATTAATATTGTTCTTAAGTATTCGCAACATGAATAAACCCTTACTTACTTTTGTTTACAACATACATAACATGAGTTTGCCAGCACCGTGTAATATTATGCTTCTGTACCTCGCCCTGTACCAAGTAATTCATGTTCGCCGATGAAGAGGAACCACCTGAGCTAAAACCGGAGCAGTGCAGACATCAAAAGGTAGGGAAATGTCACTAGGTTCCACCCTAACCGGACCAACTGACCCACACACTAACGCTGACGCTACTTTGTCATTTACTATTTAAGATAAAAGTTATGACAAAGTCACCAATAGCAGTTGCAAGGTGCGTGCGTGTATGTGTGGACAGCATAGCTCAAAAACGAAAAGACGGTTAAATACCAAATTTAAATTTGGTATCTTCCAAAGATGCGACAGGAAGATTAAAAAAAAATTTACACATCCTAAACTACCCTTTACATGGATTTTTTTTTTAAATTTTGTTTTTCTCAAAAAAAATGTTTTGATTAAAATATTAAAGCTATTTCCATCACAAATAAAATATATATCTTGAATAATCTGGGAATAGCTTCTGAAGACCTGTTTATTCTGGATGAATTTTGCCTAACTGGTAAACCGTAAGAAAAGGCAAAAACATGCTACATAAAAATGTAGATCTCATTAATACACACAACTTATGTCATATATATTTTTTCGTGGAGTTGACCGTTTTCGACATATTCCTTGTTATTACTTCCTGTTTTAAAACACTTATACATGTCTCATGCGCGTACTTGTCAACTTCTGGCCACGCAAAGAAACGGATTTCAATTCCATAGCTACCACACTTTAAAACATTTGCCTGTTGGTTTAGCCTAGTGTATTTCCTTTCTTCTTATAAGGAACTAAGTAATAAGATCGTTTCTGTTAATGTTTTTCTCAATTAGCATGAAATTGATAGAAGAATAAGCTTATTAAAAGAATCTGTTACATAGAAGTAGAGAAAGTCATGTGAATGGATCACATCAGATTTTTTTTCACAAACATAGCTCTAAATTTAGATTAAAATATTGATATACTATAAGGCGGCTATGGTTCTCCCCTATCGGTATAAGGTGTCGTCCAGGAAACAGATTAGCCGGGAAGAGACCTACCAATGCGAAATCGCACTGAGCCAGCGTAAACACTAGAAGCATTATAGAGAGATAAAGAGATTGTTCTGGAATTGTCTTTGCCTCTCCGCCTCCAGAACATTCTAAAATTATATTAAAAAGCTTCAGCCAATGTGTTCGCGAGTTAGTGAGTGCGTTTCTAATGCAGCATTAAGTCAGTTTTTACAAGCAGAAACCAAAAACAAGGACCATCTCAAAAACGACCAACTCCATGAAAAAAATGTATATAGCATAAATTGTGTTTTTTAATATGCTCTACATTTGTATATGTTAAATTTTTGTCTATCATTTACGGTTTAGCAGTTATGCAAAATTCAAAAAAATGCATCTAGAATAAAGTAGTCTCCAGAGGCTATTCCCAGAAAATTCAAGATATACATATTATTTGTCAGATAAAGGTCTTAAATATAAGAGATTTTAATCAAAATCGTTAGAGCCATTTTTGAGAAAAGAAAATTAGAAAAAAGTTCCACGTAAAGGGTAGTTTGGGGTGGGGGGATTTTTTTTGAAAATCTTGTGTCGCATTCTTAAAACATACCAAAATTAAATACCAAGTTTGGTTTTTAGCGGAAATTTCGTTTTTGAGCTATGCTGCCCACGACACACACACACACACACACACACACGGACCTTTTTACAAAAATGCTGTTTTTGGATTCAGGGGGGCCCAAAACATGTATTTCCGGTAAAATCTCAGTGTCGAATTTTTGGGTGCAATACAATACCTTCTCTATACACTATGCACATAGTACGTATACAAAAAGTAAAAAAACAAACTGATGGGTTTTATTCACATAACTTTCTCTACCGGTATCTACTGATACCAAAGATTATTTTTAACTACATCTTGCTAATATAGATCAACATTAATAGAAATGCTCTTATTACTTACTTTATTAATTAATTAATGAAAAATAAGAGAATATACCAGGCTAACCCGTTAGTCAGATTAAAAGCTATCGCTATGCAATACAATTTATATTCGGTTCGGTATAGCCTGGAATAACAAAAAAAAAAAACAAAAAAAAAAAAAAAAACAAAAAAAAAAGATATGAAATGAATGAACATTACCCGTCTTATTCTTATTCATAATCTTATCTAATATAAGAATATGAATTTTAAAGAAATGGGTAACAAAAAATGTAGATAATATTTTAGTATTTTAGTATCTACATATATTGTGTAGTACGATTTTATTTATCTATTGCGGTTTGCCGGTTATACACGAGTCCGCCTCAGAAAAGAGGTTCTCGAGGTCTTCTCACACAATTTAACATATGCATTTTATTTCTGAGGAAATATCTTAAACATAGAGTATTTTACTTAAAATCATCATAGCCACTTGTGTGAAAATCAAATTTTTTGAAAAGTTTATATGTAAACGGTAGTTGGGGTGGGGAGATTTTGATTAAATCTTCCTGTCGTATTCTTTAAAGATATTGAACCTAAATGCCAAGTTTGACATTTAACACACAGTTTGTTATAAAATATGCCATTCACACACACACGCTTTTTTTCCAACATCATTTTTGTATTTAGAGGATAGCAAACATATTTCTGGTGAAATTTCAACCTCGAATTTTTGTGTGGGATATCTTCTCAAGTGCATTGTACGTATCTAAATGGCAGAGAAAGTAAAAAGTTTTGTGAAAACAAACGGTCACAGAGAACAGAATGTATTGTAGATGCAGCACATAAGATGTTTTCCCTTTTTCTTCCATACCAGAATGTATTGGATACGAGCACTCCAGTATGTGATTCAGGTCTTGGGAATCACACCATTCTCGAGGACCAAAATATTATTCAAAAGCTTGTGTTATCACATGAACGCGACTCTAGAGACGAATCTGTTTCATCTCTCCTCTTTTCTCGTTCTCTCCCTTAGAAATAAGACACTCGTCCATTACACGTTCAAAACAAGGTCGGCTGATAAGTCCCGGGCCTCACACAGATATGGCGCCACTAGGCCAGTTAGACGGTAGCATCGTATAATTTAACTCTAGACGAGATTGTATCTATAGTTACAGGTCAATAGCTTGTTTAGTTTTCCAATGGCAGCATTTTAAACAAGACAACAAAAGTTTTCACGAAAATGGACGATTTGGAAAAACGAGCAGTGATTATTAACGTCTAAAGAAATCAAGGAGAAAATGGACAGTACATTAGAAGACTCTGTCACTTCATATTCAATGATTAAAAGGTGGGTTGCAGAGTTTAAAATGGGACGTACGAGCACTAGTGATGAGCCTCGCTCTGGACGCCCTGTAGAAGTGACAACTCCAGGGATCATTGAAAAAATTCATCGTTAGTACTGGAAGACAGCAGATTAAAGTTGTTTGAGATAGCAGAGGCTATATACATATCAAAAATCGTGCAGGTAATATTTTAAGTAATGTTTTGGGCTTTCAGAAGGTCTGTGCAGGATGGGTGCCGTGTTTGTTGACACCTGGTCAAAAGTTGCAAAGAAAAATTTTCTGTTAAGAATGTGGAGCTCTACCATAAAAATCCCATTGAACTTTTGAGACCGCTTATTGCCGTGGGTGAAACTTGGATACATTACTACACTGCAGAAACTAAATCACAGTCAAAACAATGGATTGCGCCAGATGAATCAACTCCAAAAATGTCAAAGTCAATTTTGTCAGGTTTTGGCAAGTGTTTTCTGGGATGCACAGGGAATTATTTTTATTGATTACTTGGAAAAATGGTAAAAGTATCACTGGAACTATAATGCAAGCTTACTGCAACGTTTGAGTGATGAAGTGAAAAGAAAAAGACCTCATTTGAAAAAAAAAAAAAAAAAAAAAAAATATTGTTTCATTACGACAATGCTCCGGCCAACCCTTAAGTTATTGCAATGGGAAAAATGTGCGAATTAAAGTTCGAACTGCTTGAACATCCACCCTATTCGCCAGATTTAGCACTCAGTGAATACCTGTTCCCAAACCTCAAAAAAAAATCTTGGAGGAAGAAGATTTCATAGCACTGATGCAGTAAACAGCTATTTTGAGGACCTTGGATATAATGTTGAGAAATAAAGCAAAAAAAAAAAAAGATGAATTGCTGTTTTCATTGACAGGCCCAAGACTTATCAACCGACCCTAATATATTGCATTAGTATTATAAAAGGAAACAAATGAAAATGCAGGAATTGTTTTATAGCAGTAAATATCAATTGTCAATGACAAATAAATTAGTCAAGATTACGATTTTTTTACCTCGAAATAGCAGCATATGTACCAGATGACTCAACTGCGCTTTATTTTACGTGCATAGATAGCCCTTTGTGCGTTCAAAGAGTTGCGGAACTCTAAAGCTATATTTCAAGTTAAAATCCATGAGTAGATTCATCAACGCTGCTAGGCAAGACGGTAAAACAAAGAAATGTATAAAGGAAAGTTCTTCTATAAACAGGTGATGAACTAATTGCGCGCGCTCACACACATACACATAATTTTTCAGTCCATAAATGTTGTGCTGGTGTGTCAGTAAATAATTTTTTACTTTTTCTAAAAATTTGGGTTAAACCCCCATATATATTAAGATACATGATAAAACGTATGTCCGAAATATTCTGAACAAAGCCTATGAGGTCTACGGGTGTTTTCCTTTAATTGTGTATAACCAGTGAACCTTAAAAATAGATAAAAATGTAGACTTTTTTAAAACACTTTTTGTTTATTACTTTTTCTACACGTACTATGTACTTGTACTACATAGTGTGCATTCCACCCAAAAATTTTACCGAAACACGTGTTTTGAGGACCACTGAATTCCCTTTCATGGAACTTTTTTCGAAACTTTTGATTTTCTAAAAAATAGCTCCAACAATTTTGATTGAAACATCTCACATTAAAGATATTTACCTGACAAAATGTATATCTTGAACTTTCTGGCAATAGCCTCTGAAGACTACTTTATTCTGGATGAATTTTACGGAATTTTGCATAACTGCTAAACCGCAAGAAATGGACAAAAACTTCCCGCACAAAAGATGTAGAGCACATTAAAACACACAATTTATGTTCTATACATTTTTTTCGTGGAATTGAATGTTTTTTAGATATTCCTTGTTTTTGGTTTCAGCTTTAAAAAAATTATACTTTTCTCATACAGGAATTTGTCAACTCATGTCCATACAAACAAGAAACTTCAGTCACATAGCAACCAGCTTTTGACTATCACTTTAGCCTATGGTACTCCCTTATTTCGCTTCCGCTTACAAGGAAGCAAGTATTAAGACGATTTCTACTATGTTTTTCTCGATTAGCATGAAGTAAATAGAAGCATAAGCTTTTTAACAATAATTTGTTGCAAAGATGTAGAGATAGTCATGTGAATGAAACACATCAGAGTTTTCTGTATGTACTCCCTGCACATATAAAGAAAAGTGATCCAGGGCGCTCCGCAGATACATATATAAGCATGAGCTGTTTCTCAGTTCCAGCGGCACATTCTCATGTAATAGGTTCTGGATAAACAGCCTATTCTGTTTGTAACACAAAATGGCATCGTACCTAACAATCATGCACACCACTTAGAAAATAATCAAATGTCTTAGATTCTCCATCCAGTTCTTAGATTCACCAACGGGAATGTTTTATCCATTTATCTCTAAACGTGCAGTTGCCTTTACGTACTTCATTACAGAGCTTTCGCTCTCTGGTTATATATCTGCGTTAAACGTTATTCTGACACCATTAATTTCACATGCAATAGGAATGCAGTACATTTAACTGCTTGAATAATGGCGTGCTTAACCAAACGATCAGCTGAGGTTATATGTGCAAGAATAACATGGCCAACACCGCTTAAGTGTGTTGATCTATATTTACAATTCTGGTTACTATAGAACAATACAGTGATATAATGTGTCTTCTTCCGGAAATGTTGTCGAGTAATCCGTACGAAGCTGACAGCAAATAGATCGGTATCCTCAGTATAAAATATGTAATAACAATAACTATTCAGTTTCATAGGTGGAGTCAGACTGAAAAATTCAATGTCACAGCCGGGATTTGAACCACGGATCTCCCGATCTCTATCCAACTCCTGTCCTACACACGGCTTGTGTGAAAAAAACAATTTATCAACACCAATTGATAAATAGTTGGTTATACTATGAATCCTGGGACTTAAGTACTTACAACATCGTAAGTCGCCATTGGGGTTGTCATCTCAAAATAGTTTGAGATCACCTTGTGGTTACCGGGAAACATGTGAGTCAGTTTAAAAATTCAGTGGCGTCCCGGTATGTTGCTATGTTAGCTCAGTGGCAGAGCAACCGCCTAGAGACTGGATATCCGTGGTTCAGACCCCTGCTATGGCATTGAATTTTTCAGTCCGACTTTACCTATCCAACTCCTTTCATACACACGGCTTGTGTGGAAGAACAATTAATCCAATAACTATTCACTTATCTAGTTTTGCATTAAAATGTTTCAGATGAGAAACCATTTGTGTTAAGCATGGATTTTTCTTCTTGTTTGCTGAAACAGCTTGTATAGTATATTCAAAACCATTAAAATCGCACAACAAAGCATTATTCCATGATTTTCATAGATAAAGGAATACTTCAAACATACAGAACAGCTAACAGCTGAGAAAAACGACTAATTCCGAACATTTCCGAAGGAAATAGCGCGGTTTACATAAGCGAAAACAGTTTTTGGACCTATCACGTTAACTTTAATTTGTCATTGCTTTGGGTAAGATAACGTTTCACGTTATGGGTACGAAACTCTCTACCAGGTGGCCCAACTATTCCGTATTTGACTGCTCAAATGTCCCTTTCGTGCTTTGATAGAGTTGCAGAACTCGACGGTGCTATTACAAGTTAAAACCTCTATTGTTTTATTAGCACGAGACCTCAGATTCTGCAGGGACACAACGCTTGCAAGAGGCAATTTAGCGGCGGGTTGATTTACACATCACTTAAAGATAACCGTGCTGTTTATCCACAGGTTCTAATGCGATTAAAGCATTCCGCCTATCCTCAGTTTACTCTACACCGAGAATGTGCAATAGAGTGCTGCACATATAATATTCTCATCATCACCATCAATCGCCATGAAGACCTATCAGGTAAGGCCAGCTCGTCTTTGACGTGCGCAGATTTGTCCGTTTTTCTCCGCTCAATGAGCGTGAGCCGTCCACCATCTCCGCGATTAAGCAAGAGGGGTAAGCGAAAACCGTTCACGTCAGTTTCCACCGCCGAGTTTTAACTTAAAAAAAGACTATTTTCCATTCACTCTTAGGTTTATCCGCACCAAAACAGATCCACGTGATCAGTGCACTGCGGTACAACACAGTAGCAGCGCAAGAATGTAATCCCATGCTAACAACCTAAATTACAGAATGAATTTATTCTTAAATTGTACAATATTCGGTACAAATGCCAAAGAGATAAATTGACGCATGTTGGGACAGAGCTACATGCTGTTCGTATGGGTCACCTGATTGCCGCAATATTGTTTACGCAGTAACGGTCGCTACTGTTTAGAATCTTGGAGGAGGGTCGCTACCGTGAGTTTTCTCTTGCAACTTTCGAGTTACATAAAGCATAAGGCTGGTGAACAGTTGACTAGTGCTGAAAAAACTATACTGTTGAACATTTATGGTAAGTTTTGTGAGAAATATCCAACATTTCCCATGAAAGAAGTGATGAAGTTAACTTCTGAGTTCACTGGTGTTTAGGCTCCAAATATAAACAGTGCTCATAAAGAAAATACTGGAACCGAAAAAGCGGTTGCACCCGGGGGGGGGGGTGGTGCACAATTTCTTTTTTAAAAAATGAGCCGCCAACAGTTAATAAAGTGCTACATGTAACAAAAGAAGAAGCGTTGTTCTGGGAAATGGAAAGTCTAAGTGACGCCATATTGATAACCTGGTTAACAACCTTTGAGAGGAAATCAGCAGCACAATTCTGATCTGAGGGAACAGAGCCGCTTCCGAAGAGCGAATTAATGCAAGTTATCGCATACATGAAATTTATTTTTTCGCTCGTGTTTTTTAGAGTTAAGTATTACATATGTACCTATTAATTATCAATATTATCACCATCATGCTTAAACAGAATGTTATAGTGACCGTTTAAGTTATGAACTCTGTTCGTCTTACATTACAATATGCTAAGTGTAAGCGCCACGTGGTCGTGAAAGGATGACTATTTCTGGTGCGATTGGCGGAAGGCTACATTATAACGGTGCACTGGTCGCCTGGGTTTTGTTTTGGAATAGGCTCTGCAGCTCTTTGAAATCTGAATAGGCTCTGCAGCTCTTTGAACATACAAAGGGATATATACATACGTATTTTTCGGGCGTAAAAATTCTTAGCATGGCTTCCTTCTGAAGGGAAATAAAGCCGTTAATTTCTTGTCTGGGGTATTTTATGTTAAAACCCGCCAGTTTCCCAATGGTCTTTTTAACTTGGATTATGTCAACTCTCTTAATGCACAAAAGGATATCTGCACACATAGAATACGGCAATTAGACCACCCGGTATAGTTATAGATTACTATTTATGAGACGTACTGATTTGCGGCAGGTGGTAGCGCACCTGCTTGCCAAGCGATAGACCTGGGTTCGATTCCCGGTACCAGCGTGGGGATTTTTCCCCCGCTGGGAGACCTGGTCCGGGATGCATTCAATTTCGTGAGATCCCTGGAGGGCCAATTGAGGAGCTATGTGATGGAGAAATAGCGGCTCCAGGTCAATAGGACTGCATTAACCGCCTGGGGGGTTGAGGCGTCTCATCCTCCATGGGGGACGCAGCGGCCAGGCGGTAGGACCAAGGCTCCTTGTGAGCTGTCGTGCCATGGAGTTATTACTGAATTGCGGCTGAAGCTCGAGGTTGTATTCCTACGTGACGTTTGTCTCTTGGGCGGATATTCGACGTACCGGATACAACAAGGATCTGATGGAGCATTTTAAGTATTATCTCTTAAACTCAAATTTTCTCATCGTAATTGTAGCTAGGATTTCAAATCAATAGATTTTGAAAGAGCGAAAGTAGTATCTTTACAAACCACAATTCCTCTAAGGAGGGCTCACCGGACAGCCTGGGAATTCTTCGTAGAAAATGTATTATAATTTAGTTTTGTAAATTTCATCCAGAATAAAGTAGTCTGCAGAGGCTGTTCCCAGAAAATTAGAGATATACATCTTATTTGTCTTTAATATATGATATTTTAATCAAAATCGTTAGAGCCATTTTTGAAAAAATCAAAAAAGTTCCATCTAAAGGGTAGTTTGGGGTGAAGGAATTGTTCTCAAAATCTTCGTGTCGCATCCCAGGAAGATACTAAACTTAAAAATGAAGTTTGGTATTTTATCGACTTTTCGTTTTTGAGTTATCGTGTTCACACACACACATACTTACACACACACGGACCTTTTTGTGAAAATGCTTTTTTTGGATATTGGGGACCCTAAAACAGTATATTGCCGGTGAAATCTCGGTATCGAATTTTTGGTGGGGTGCAATACTTTCTCTATACACTATGTACATAGTGCGTATGGAGAAATTAAAAAGTATTTTCAGAAAAAGTTCCGTGTGTGTGTATGTGTGTCCGTGTGTCTGTGAACACGATAACTCAAAAACCAAAAGGCGGCAAAATACCAAACTTGGTATTTAAGTTTAGCATCTTACAGGGATGCGACACGAAGATTTTGAGAAAAATCCCCCCAACACAAACTACCCTTTATATGGAAATGTTTTCGAAAATTTTGATTTTCTCAAAAATGGCTCTAACGATTTTGATTAAAATATCCTATATTAAGTATATTTACCTGACAAATAAAATGTATATCTTGAATTTTCTGGGAATAGCCTCTGAAGGTTACTTTATTCAGGATCAATTTTAGGGAATTTTACATAACTGCTAAACCGTAAGGTATGGGAAAAAACTTACCACACAAAAAAGTAGAGCACGTTAAAACACACAATTTATGTTATCTACGTTTTTTACGTGGATTTGAACGTTTTTGAGATATTCCTGTTTTGGTTTCAGCTTTGAAAAACTTTTACTTTTTTCATACAGGAATTTGTCAACTCCTGTGCATACAAACAAAGGGACTTCAGTAATACAGCAACCAGCTTTTGACTACCACTTTAACCTATGGTACTCCCTTATTTCGCTTCTGCTTACAAGGAAGCAAGTAATAAGACTATTTCTGCTATTTTTTTCTTTTTTTTTTTTTTTTTTTTTTGATTAGCATGAAGTAAATATGAACATTAGCTTTTTAACAATAATTTGTTGCAGAGATGTAGAGAAAGTCATGTGAATGGAACACATCAAATTTTTATAAAATGGTGTCCAAGGTTTTAAACCTTATTTGAAATATATTATGTTGATCCTCAATTCTTTTATTAATGTTGTGCTTGTTGAGGAGGCGGGTGTACCTCCCCGAATCTGCCCTTGATACCAACAGACTTATGGGAACGATTTTCATTATGGCATACCTGTTTGGAGAAGTCCCGTAAATAAATAAAAAAAAATCTGTTGTGTTCCATTCATATGACTTGCTCAATATCTCTGTAACAAATTATTGTTAATAAGCCTATCTTTTATTTATTTCATGCTAATCGTGAAAAATTAGCAGAAATAGTCTTATTTCTTGTTTTATTGTAAGTAGAAGCGAAATAAGGGAGTACCATAGCTTAAAGTTAAAGCCAAAAGCTGGTTGCTATGTGACTGATGTTCCTTTGTTTGTATGGACTGGAGTTGAAAAATTCCTGTATGAGAAAATTAAGTTTTTCAAAGCTGAAACCAAGAAAAAGGAATATCTCAAAAACGATCAACTCCAAGAAAAAAATGTATATAACATAGATTGTATGTTTTAACGTGCTCTACATTTTTTGTGGGTTAAGTTTTTGTGCATCTCTTACGGTTTAGTAGTTATGCAAAATTCATCCAGAATAAAGCGGTCTTCAGAGGCTATTCCCTGAAAATTCAAAATATACATTTTATTTATCAGGTAAATATCTTTTATATACGATATTTTAATCAAAATCGTTAGAGCCACTTTTTAGAAAATCAAAATTTTTGAAAAAAGTTCCTATGTAAAGGGTAGCTTGGGATGGGGGAATTTTTCTCAAAATCTTCGTGTCGCATCCCTGGAAGATACTAAACTTAAATACCAAGTTTGGTATTTTACCGCCTTTTCGTTTTTGAGTTATCGTGAACACAGACACACAGACACACTGATACACGGACACACACGGACCTTTTTCTGAAAATACTTTTTTTGGATAACAGGGGTCCCTAAAACATATATTTCCGGTGAAATCTCGATATCAAATTTTTTGGTGGAG